>BSBM01000110.1:7717500-8255000 GCA_027924585.1 Larix kaempferi
GGAATTAGCTTCGAATTTCCAAAGCTTGAGGGTTGATCTAATTTATGGCGGAACACATCAAATGTTGTAACTTCATGTTTTTCAAACCTAGTTCCGCATATGCTCCACTAGTGCACTACAGATGAAATTGCACACACTTGTCGAGCTCTATGTGCAGATTCTAACTATATATTTTTGGAATAGATTTGTTGTTGTTTTCTATTTTTAACTACACTCATGTCAAATTTGTAAAAAACATAGGTCGTTTATTTGGCCTATAACTTTTGATTGGCTTACCTATTTCGAGAAAGGAAAAGAACCTGCACAAGAGTACAAGAATACCTACAAGCTATTTTTTTTAATTTTCAGACCATGATATGGTGGACCAACAATTGACCATGTCGTTTTAATGCTTCACTGTCTTTCGTAATTTAAAAAATATATATAACATTAACTTTTAAAATTTTGGAAAAATAGCCCCACACAAGATTCCTCTATTGCCCACGCCTCTACATATTTTTTTCCTCATAAATTGACAATTTACATAACAAACAGGTGGACCAACAAAAACATGTGCATTATGTTTTAGAGAAAAAATAACATACCAATCTTAAAATAATGACATTTGGGGGTGGTTATACCACGTTTCCATAAATAAAAGTTATATATTCCGGAAGGTCATCTGTTTTTCTATGTTTCATCTTTTTACACCTAATTCGAAAAAAAAATTAGGTACCTCTAATAATTCATTTTAATGATAATATTTATGTTTTTTCAGCATGTCATTGCAACTAACGTGTCATAATTGGGTATCATTACTTTGTACCAACCCTTATATTTAAGTTTTTTTAAAGGAAACTAGCTAACCACATCTAAAGACAAAGGGTGTCGTGAGAACAGATGGAAACAAAATACATAAAGTTTATTTATATGATGTCTGTTGTAACTAAACATTTATGTGTTGTGATAATTAATAGTGATAGCTATTGTTAAGTAACTTTCCATGGGCCTAAGACTTGAAATTCATCACCATTGAAACAATAATATCCCCATTCATCCCTGCTCATATATATTTGTCAAAGTTATATCAACCTTAAGTTGAAATTGTGTACACAATTGAATGCATATGCACTAGGATTTTATTGCTTCATAGGTGATATTTTAGAACTTTTAAGGACCGCCCTAGTATATCATAACCTCTATACATATATTTTGCAATAAATGGATCTTTTGTACCAACCACTATATAATAGAGGGGCACTCATACAGTCTATAGTAGAAACATAACTTTTGCAATCAATCGGTGGCCAATTCTTACATAGGAACATGTACCTTTACCTTTGCTAATTTACTCGCCAGATCTATATTTTAGTGAACATAAATAATTGGAGATACAACTTCAACAAAATCAACTTTGGTGGCTCCAACTATGGCCGATTCTCCTATTATTATTGAGTGGGAGGCCTCTGAAACACCTGTTTGTTTATCCCACTATCTGGTTGCTTCCCCGACATCCCACGTTCATACACATTCAAACCATTGTCGACTTGCTTTCTCTCTTTCTTTAGAGTTCAGTTGTGATATCTAGGGTGAGTGAAAAATGACCCTCAAAAGAAGACAATAGCTTCATAAGTATCACACTCTCCCAGGAAAGCTTAGAGATACAATATGAGCAACAGTCGAGATAGTCAAGGAACTTTACAACTGTATCTGTCAGTGTAGCCACATGCTTCTCATTTTTCCTGCCCAGTGATCTTTAATTGAACAAGTGTTGAAATCCTTTCGAACAAATTTTATTTCATGAGAGGGACTACGGGAACATGTAAACAACTGTTGGAGCCAAGGTCGCAGCTATGGTAAAAGCTGCGAATTTTGGGGAAAAAGCACAAGTATGGAAGAGAAAGTGCTAAGTTTGAATAAGCGCCAATTTTGGGACAGAAGAAGACGGTGCGCAGTACAGAGCCAGATGGATAATCTCAGCGTAGATTACGGACCGGAAATCATGGAGCTCGCGCGCACGTCAGAAGAGAATGAAGGTAGCTGAGTGGAAAGCCCAGCTACCACAATCAATGAAGCAATGGAGTAGAGGGCTCAGCTACCCTCATTTAAGGCTAAGTACAGAAGTTATGGTTGCTCGGATCAAGGAAGAGCAACGGACCAAAGCATTGAAGGAGAAGGACAAGGCACCTATACCCGTAAGCTGCGCCGGAATTCATGGAGCCTGCAGGAAGCGACGACATGACTGCAAGCGGCGCCTATAGTACACCTAGCCATGTGCGTGGTTAGGGTTTTTGGGGATTACTGCTGGGAAAGGCCCACAGTTTTGTAAAGGTGTGACCGCCATGGCCACCTATATATATGTATAATTGTGAAGGGTAGATGTTAGTTGGTTAGACAGTAGCTAGCTAGCCTGTGAGTTGGTTGATTAGTGAGTCAGTTAGTTAAGCCTCTGAGTGAGCTAGCTAAGATAATTGATGCTAGATGTAAGAAGGATTGATCGAGTTGATCATCCTCTGCTACGATCTTGTTGACTGTTTCCTACCGTGTTGCTAGGAAACAAGAGTTAGAACTGCTTAGCAGTGAAGCTAATCCTTGAGTTGCAGACAGTCCAAGGCGACGTCTGAACTATTGCAATCTCTGGAGAGGAAGAGACTAGATCGAGAGAAGGGATCCCAGCTGTGTGCGTGGAGTTTCCTGGAAAGATCTAAGGCTGCAGCTGTGTGCGCAGCATATTGTATAAGTCTATCATTTTCTGGGTAATATAAGATACTCCCGAGGACGTGGTTTTCCCCGTGGAGGTGGACTTCATATTTCTCGTTGTTGCAATGCTGTGAATGAAATGATTACTTGTTTTGAGTTTACTAACGAGAAAATACAGATATTGCATTACCTTTATGAATGTGTTGAGTAAATCAGTGAAGCTTTCTTGGGAACTATAATCGTTAAGGGTCGAAGGAATCGGTAAGACAATGTCGCCGTTGCAATAGGAGAACCTGTTGCTGCGACAAGCACGCAAGTGAAACTACGCGTAGAATATCCGCGTAGAGGATAATTGGTCCTAGCGCAGGAGTGGAAGTACCGCGCAGTTCAGCCGCCGAGCAGGAACTTGAGAGCTGTTGCGCTCGTAAGTCTGAAGAGAGAACAGTCTCCGCGTCGCCTAGGTTAAGGAAAACCTGATTCCTTAGCCTCCCCATAGCCACTTCGGATGAGACCTCGAGCTGTCGTGCAGCTCGTTGCCGAGAGGGCCAGTGCGCCAGGGGGTTTTGTTGCTGCGCTTCATTAAAACCCAGGTCCATCCAAAAAGCAGCCAACAAATGGTTCCGTTGCCGCGCGAATGAGACTTGTTATTTCAGCGACACGCGAGATCGAGGCGAAACCCAGAGAAAGAAAGGAGCCAACAAATGGTTCTGTTGCCTTGTGACTTGTTACTGTTGAGACTTGCTATTTTTTCCACGAAGAAGATTGTTGATTGAGCCAACAAATGGTTCTGTTGCCTGAGACTTGCTCAGCTAACAAATGTGTTACTGGAATCCTACAACTACAGAAATTCAGGAGTGGTTCGATTTAAAGGCTAGAGAGTTCACTGAACAAGAAAATAGAACCTCTAGACTCCATCCAGAAGAATGGTTGCAGAAGTATATCTATACTGACCTTCACAAAATTTTCTTTGTCACATTTGCACTTGAGTTACATGCTTGGATAGCCAAGTTAGCAGATACTAGACCCACTGTGCATATTGATCGACCAGTCGCTTGGACCCCTAAGCTAGTCACTATTTTGAAGCGGGTAGACAATTCTGTGTCCCGCGCAGTAAACTTCTGGTTGAATAGTCTGCTGGAAGGTTTCATCACTGAGTTTGCAGTGGATACAAGAAAGAGTTTCATTGAAGCTGAGAGGAGTTTCTTTCAAGCACATAGAGGTAAGTTCCTGAATTCTTTGAACTTATCGATTAAAATGCTTCTGTATGAAAAAGCAAAACTATGTATAGCTTCAGATGAATAGCATAGACAAGTAATGTCCCTAGACTCTGATAGTGACCCTGAAGTTATTGGTTGCACTCGTAGTGGAAAACGGTATAAAGTAGGCCTTGACCAACATTCTTTTGAATCAAGCCCAGAAGACAGTCAACTTCCTAGAGCAAGCCACATAGAAAGACAAGGGAGCGTTCATATCCCTTACCACCCTTTTACACCGCAAAAGCCAGACGAAGCTCAGTATAATCCTGCAGTAACACCTTCTAGTATCCCACACGGTACTTCTAGTACCTCTGTACCACCTTTGTTCAACCAGCCCAGCACTGCTACAGTACCTACACCTCAACCTAGCGCAAGAAAGATGGGTGATGACATGAAACTACCAACTTTTAGAGGAACATGAATAGAAGACCCTGAACAACACTGGTTCCTATGTGAAGCCATTTGGACAATTAAGCAAATTAATGATGATGCTGTTAAACTGGTTCAGTTAGCAACCACACTAAGAGAAAGAGCCTTAACTTGGTTCATGAAATACTCAGCAGCACAAAATAGAACGCTTGCTGAGGTAAGAAATGCCATGATTAGAGAATTCAAGAAACCTAAATCAGAATCACAGTGTATAACAGAGCTCAAAGACATCAAGCAGTTACCTACAGAGTCAGTATGGGACTTTGACCAAAAGTTCAAAGCCTTGATAGATCAAGTAAGCTTTGAGTTTGCACCACAACAGCATAAGGAATGGTTCATTGCCACGCTGCTTCCACACATTAGACTTCCTCTTATGCAACAGAATCTCACTACTCAGGAACAAGCTCTAGAGATGGCTATGAAACTAGAAGCTTCACCAATTGCTGGAACAAGCAACGATGTTGCGCAGTTGCAGAACCAATTAGCAAACTTAACCTTACAAGTGCATGATATTAAGAAAGGCAAGGATGCTAAGGAGGAGATATGGTGTACAAAATGTAAAGCACAAGGTCATTCAAAGGACCACTGTCCCATTTTCATAGAGTATATTGCAACTGGAGCACCTAACCATTTACCACAGCCACAGGGACCTTGGTGTGAAATCTGTAGAACTAGAGGTCATAGACCACAAGAATGTCACTTACTTCAGAAATATGTACAAACTTCAAAGAACCTATATTGTAATTTCTGTAAATCAGTAGGCCATGATGAAAACAATTGCAGAGCATATGACCTTATGATGGAAAGGAAACATGATGTTTATAGAGTACAGTCAGAAGCACAAGGACCCGTAGCAGGTCCACAGTATGACCAAACTCGCGACGGCCGAACAGGAAATTACAGAGGCCGCGGACATACAACAAATTTTGGCCGCGGAAGAGGCCAGATCACTTGTTATAATTGTGGAGCGCAAGGTCATTTTGCAAGAGATTGCCAAAACCCTACAACCCTTTGCAGATATTGTAAATCTTATGATCATGTCATTGAAGAATGCCCTCAATTGCTGACTAAAATGCAAGCAAAGACGCCACAGGTCAACCAGAATATTCAATTGATTGGAGCAGAAAAAATGGAACCAGACCGTACAGTTAATATTGTGATGCGCAGTGGAACAACCACTGGTGCGCCAGAGTCGGGAACTCGAAAGCAAGCGACGCAATGGGTGCACCGCGCTAATATTAAATCAACCCCACTTAATCTGCAGAAGCAAAAACAAGCATTCAAGCAAGCCCAAGAGTATTTCTCAGATCCTAGAGCTTCAAGTTCTGTCGCAACTCCGCATAATGATATTAGATCGCAAGTGCTAAGACAAGACAACCTGGTACAAGAACAGGTCACTACATCCGGAAGGCCCGATGACGATACACTAGGTACTGTCCATAATTTTCTAAGGAACTGCTTAAAGTTGTTGCGCAATGAAAAAGCAACTATGGAACTTCAACACCTATTGGATAAATGTCAACAATCTGCTTCGACCAACACGCCCCAGCGTGCTGTTCATCAGATTGGGAGTCACATTAGAACTGGAAAAGAGATGAGGCTCACAGCGCAGATTGGAGCATTTGAGATGGACGAAGTTATTTTAGATTTGGGCTCAGAAGTTAATGTTCTCACCATGCAGACATGGGAACAGATGGGAAGTCCTCAACTTACAAGATCCCCCATCCAGCTAAGACTCGCGAACCAGCAACGAGTCTCTCCATTGGGCAGATTACCCAATGTACCTATTGATATTGAGGGAGTAAGAAGTTCTGCAGACTTTGAAGTAATCAAAATCCTGGATGATAGTAGACCTTACCCAGCACTTTTAGGTATAGACTGGGCATTTGATAATTTGGCTGTCATCAATTTGAAGAAAAGACAGATGATCTTCGAGGATGACCAGATTAGGGTCATTGCATCGCTTGAACCTATTCAAGGACCAAGGTATATAGAACCCATTCGGGCAGAAGAATAAGCGCGCCAAATGGAAAGTTTATATCAGATGACTGCTAGTCAGAGTGACTATGTCAATCCCACAGCAGATGGCCATATCAGCTGGCGATGCGATAGTTCATGCACATCAGACTCAGATACAGGATTGGAAAACTGGCAGAATCGCTTACATGAGGTTTCTACAAGACGTTGCGCCATGATGACTAAATCCATTCGATGGATTGGCACAAAATTGCTTGACACTCCAATTTTTGATGGTCTAACTAACGTAAGTAAATTCATACAGGCATATGAACAGCAACTTCCAGAACAGCAGCACATACAGGCATTAGATGTATCACTGCGCGCTACATCCGCAAGATGGTGGGGTGCGCATAAAGAGAATATTCACACATGGCAAGACTGTCGCAGATTGATACTGCGTAGATTCCAGGACACTACAGTAGAAGTTTCACACAAATATGAGGGACACAGTGACCCCAGGTCACACATTGAAGCATGCATTCAGCAATGGTCGGATATTCCGGACGATGAGTGGGTTCACCTATTCATCCACACATTGGACACAGTTCCAAGGAACTGGTACACTGAAACAGAATTGCGCAGAGGCACTCTTACTTGGCCTCTTATGATAGAAAGTTTTCAACTTACCTTCAGCTTTGAGTCAGAGCATCCAAGTATTGATCAGGCTCTGAAGTTTATTAAAAAGAAGGTATTTGAACCATGTCTATTAACAGAATATTCCCAACCAGATTGGGCTGTTCAGATAGAACATGCTCTAGAATGCTATAATTTCACCACTGAAGAAGAGGAGGATGATCCTCGCAACATCAATATCCCAGAATCAGAAGGGATGCGCAATATTGAAGGTCCTCAGCTTGATATCCCTGCCATTACAGACCACATCAAGCTCAAAAAGGTTAACATTGGTACAGAAGCCGAACCCAAGTTTGCTTCTATAGGAGACTATTGGGATGATGAAACTGTTGGGCATGTTTCAGATCTATTACGTGACTACCAGGATATCTTTCCTACCAAGTTCACAGAAATGAAAGGCATCCTAGGAGACTTAGGAGTGATGCGCATACCTCTGAAACCAGATGCCAAACCAGTAAAGCAGCGCCCATACAGGTTGAACCCGCGCTATAAAGAAAAAGTCAAAGAAGAAATTGAAAAGATGCTCGCAGCAGGTATTATTGAGCCAGTAGAAGAAAGCGATTGGATTAGCCCTATGGTTGTACAAGAGAAGAAGACAAAAGGTGAAATACGAATTTGCGTGGACCTGCGCAAACTCAATGATGCATCAGCGCATGATCCATTTCCTACTCCCTTTACAGATGAAGTGCTTGATAATGTTGGAGGACAAGAGGCTTATTACTTCACCGATGGATTTTCGGGATACCATCAGATCAGAATCCATCCAGACGACCGCCATAAGACTACTTTTGCGACTGAATGGGGCTCATTCCAGTACACGGTAATGCCCTTTGGTCTTAAAAACGCTCCTGCTATCTTCTCTAGAGTCGTTGTTGCTGTTTTTAAAGAATTCATCCATAAGTTCTTAGAAGTCTATTTTGATGACTGGACTGTATTTGGCTTATTAAAGAACCATATAGCGAACCTGCGAATGATGTTAGAAAAATGTAGACAGCATCAGATTTCCCTTAACTTGAAAAAATGTATCTTCTGTGCTCCTTTTGGTATTTTGTTGGGTCACATTGTATGCAGACAAGGACTCCTGATGGATCTTGTGAAGGTTGCCATCATTGCTAATTTACCTGCGCCCAACTCAGTCAAACAATTGCGCACTACATTGGGACATACGGGATACTACAGAAAATTTATCAAAGGTTATGCAAAGATCACAGAACCTATGGAAAGATTGCTGAAAAAGGATTCGAAATTCCAATGGACAGAAGAATGCCAACAGAGCTTGGACACACTTAAAGACAAGATGATCACTGCGCCAATTCTAGTTTTCCTAGACTGGAATAAACCCTTTCATGTTCATGTCGATGCTTCTTCTATAGCATTGGGGATCGTACTTACACAACCAGGAAAAGGAGGTATCGATCACCCCATTGCTTACTCTAGTCGAAAGTTGTCCACAACCGAGAAGAACTACACTACTACAGAGAGAGAAGGACTAGCTATGGTGTACGCCCTACAGAAGTTCAGACACTACTTACTGGGCGCACATTTTAAAATGTATACTGACCATTCTGCTTTGAAATACTTGGTCAATAAGCCAGTGTTAGGGGGAAGAATTTACAGATGGCTACTGCTCTTTCAAGAATATGATTTATGGTAATTGTAAAGCCAGGAAGATTGAATGCAGGACCTGACCACTTATCTAGGATTGAGTCAGGAGAGGAACCTACAAATCTGGAGGACAATCTGCCTGACGCGCAGTTGTTCTCTATTCAAGCAGCATATGAATATTATTCTGGTATCCTTGAGTTTCTTACTACTGGACAAGCGCCAGTTGAGTTTACAATCCAGCAGAAGAAACAACTTGTCGTCAAAGCCGCAGACTTCACTTTGATAGCAGGCCAGCTTTATAAGCTGGGCCCCGATGAAGTCTTGCGCAGATGTATCTTACCACATGAAAAAAACTCTATCATCGCAGAAGCGCACTCAGGTACCGCGGGAGGCCATTTCGCAGGAAAGCCGACTGCTCAGAAGATCTTAGCCGGAGGTCTTTGGTGGCCGACATTGCTTAAGGATACTAAGGAATTCTGCAGATGTTGCGATGTGTGCCAGCGAATAGGAAAACCTTCAAGAAGAGATGAAATGCCGCTAAGACCTCAGATAACATTACGTGCTTTTGATAAATGGGCCATTGATTTTGTAGGTCCTATCAACCCTCCAGGAAAGAGAACCGGCGCAAGATACATCATCACAGCTACTGAATACCTCACCAGATGGGCTGAGGCTAAGCCAGTAAGGAACTGCGACGCTGCTACGGCCGCGCAGTTCATTTTTGAGAATATTATCACTAGATTTGGATGCCCACTGATTCTAATGAGTGATCAAGGTACACATTTCCTCAATGAGACTATAGAATCCCTTACTGAAGAATTCCAAATTAGTCACCATAAGAGTACACGCTACCACCCTCAAGCTAATGGCACGGTGGAGGCATTCAATAAAATTCTTGAGAATGCCCTGACGAAGATCTGTAATCAACAAAGAGATGATTGGGACCTTAGAGTCACAGCTGTATTATGGGCTTACAGAACTACCTGCAAGAAATTAACAGGCCACACACCTTTCAGTTTGGTGTATGGACAAGAAGCAGTTATGCCTATGGAATACATTATTCCCAGTCTCAGAATTGCGCAAATTACAGAAATGACAGATCCTGATACTATGAGCGCAAGACTCTCACAACTGCTTGCCTTAGAAGAAGACATACTTTTAGCTGGATTCCATCAACAGGTACAGAAGGCAAGACAGAAAGCTTGGCATGACAGGCATATTAAGAATAAAGTCTTTCGGGAACAAGACTTGGTACTCCTCTATGATAGTAAATTCACCAAGTTTCCAGGCAAGTTTCGTGTACATTGGTTAGGCCCTTTTCAGGTAATAAAGTTAACAGAAGGAGGAGCAGTTCAGCTTGCGAAGCTGAATGGAGAAGTACTGCCTACAAAGATCAACGGGAGTCGGCTCAAGCTTTACCGCGACGGCCACTCCTCCCTGTCGACTTAAATAGTTGCTCAAAGATATGCAGATGCCCAGTGTAGTTGAAAGAGGCATCGCATTCAGTCTACACGGAAGTCGCGAGAACCTCAGTCTCTGGCTTCCCGCGCAGTTCCTTGAAGCATCTGCGCATGTCTATAAAGTTTGGTTGGAGCGAGCTATAATTGCGCTCTTGCGAAGGTTCTCCCCAGACCGTTGAACTGTCGCTCTTGCGAAGTTCCCTATGTCAATTTGCCGCTTGAAGAATTCTTGTTGTGGACCCCTATAGGAACAGTTCCCTAAGTTGAAAAGACCCGCCGAAAAATTTGAATTACAGCAGTTATGTAGCCGCGTCTGAGAAATAAATGAAGGATAAACCCGCCATTTAAGTATAGCCGCTCTGACAGATTCGACTTGACCTCCGTAAGATTTGCATTTAACTCATGTGCCGGAAAGTTTTAGCTTCTCTCGGAAGCCTGTCAGAGCCCGTCCATCACAGTAAATGCACCGCAGAGGCGAGGGGGATCGTAGCGTTGTCAACTCATGCATAGCCGCCTATAGCTAGTAGCCCCACTTGCCCGCATTTACTCTCGCCTTAGCTATAAATACCCCACACTTGTATAATTTCGGGTTACTTTTCTCGAGATGCATAGTCTTGTTTGAGAATCTAAGCCATTGTTTCAGAGCCGAGTCGTGCAGAGTGTCTTCCTTGTAGTCAGTGCTCATATCCCATGCCGTTCCGTTGTTTCTGTCCAAAGTTCTTGTTACCTATACCCGTTCACGACGGAGAAGCTGTCGACTGAAGAAGTTGTTCGTCAATTCCTGCGCCGAGGCCTAGATTTCGGCATGACTACCCCCGTGACGGCTTCGACTTATGTACATCCTGGTTATCAGGATCCCAGACAATCTCCGGCCACAAGAGCGTCCCAGCCACAGCCAGAAGAGCCCGTTCCAGAGCCGTTGGCCACTATGGTGAATTATATTCCGCCGCGCCCAGAAGATGCACCAGAGGTGCATATTCCGAAAAATGCAAAGTATCCGCTTCCGTTACCTCCATTACCGGCTGGCGTGCGAATAGAAGGGTCCTTGCTCGGACACCTTCCACTGGCCAAGTTCTTTGATTTCAACCTGGGAGACTATAAGACATATCCTCAGTTCCAGCTAGACCGATATCTGACGGTAGTGCATAATCCCACCAGGCAGGTTGACGAATTTATCCCGAAGGGATTTGCAGCAAATCTTGAGCGCCCTGGACTCCTGAATCTGTTAAAGCTACCGCATTTTGGGCGTAGCAATGAGGTGAACGCAGTCATCAAGACACTGCTATCCTGTGTTCATGGAGGTTACCTTTGGCTGTGGAGGCCAATCGATTTAAATGTCGATTTGATTCATCGCATTACTGGCCTGTCTAAGGTTGGTAAGGATCCCAATATCCATTTTATGGGAAAGGAGAAGGATAGAAAACTGGCTGCAAAGCTGGTGCAGAAATACAACCTTACAAGAGGAGGTCGGGCCTATGACCTCACAATAGTAGAAGACGAAGCACTGAGATTTACAGGAAGTTTGCTCGCGGGCAGACTTCTCACGAAGTGCAGACCAAAGGAAGTTACTGGAGCTGTCGTGGAACTCGCCATCGCAGCTGCGGAGGGAGAGCAGTACAACTGGTGCCTCTTCCTCCTCAATTCTTTTTTGGAAGACTGCTGGAACGTCCAAGATAACCCCGGTTAGTCGTTCCATTTTTCTTGGCTTTTAATTTTATGTGCTCTCGTCGGGTGGAAGGAGCCCCCGAACACTCAGTTCCTTCCGCGCCGCGCAGGAGAACCTGCCGGAATCCGCTATGTTAACCTTTGGGAATCCCCTAATCCCGCGAAGCGCAAGATGAACCGCGCTGTATTTTGCGAATACTACTATCTCCTCAGAGATACCATTCAGGAAATGCCAAGGCTGAGTGAGGAGACAGCAAGAATGTATGAAGGGAAGTTGGCCTTTACTGCCGACTTACATCAACTTTACCTCCGTCCCTGCGGCATTCAGGACGAATGGGCCGTAGGCCTTTACAAGATGACCACAGAAGATGTCGAAGAAACTATCAAGTCTTGGTCGGACGAATGGAGAGAAGCCGCCGACATCGCGTCCGCGATGCCACCCGCCGCTGCGCAAGAGAAGGATAAGGGCAAGGAAGCCCCTGAGCAAAGAAGTGATGAAGGCTCGACAGAGCCAGCAACCAAGAAACAAAAGGTGTCGCATCCCTCTGAGGCCATTCCCTCGGGGATCGACCAATATTTGAAAGAGTAATTTCGCGAGTTGCGGAACACGCACGCTCACATCAGAAGTGCTCTAGACCTGCAGTTTGTGGAAATAAAGGGTCTCGCAGGAAGGATTGCGCAGACTCATGCGCCATCATCTACTTCGAAGGCGCCACAAGAAGTTCCAAGTACCGAGCGAGTTGAAGAACTCATAAAAAGGCATACTGTCGTGCATATTCCACCTACGAGCATGACACTTCCAGATCCGCTAGCTGCACTACAGGTAAGCGCCGTTGGGCCCGTTGAAATCAATTTGTCTCTAATTCCTATAGAGACTCTACAGCTAGTGCATGAGAAAGTTTCTCTTGAGTTGAGAGCTAGAGAGCTCTCTACATTCCAGGAAAATCAACGACTGCAATCGCAGGAGATAGAGCTGAAGGCAAGCCATAAGAATATCTCCGAGAAACTTGCACTTTACGAGGCACAAGACATCGGCATCAGAAACGCAGTGGATGAGATTGCCCAGGAATTGCCGGCTTGCGAGATTCAACCAGGCCTCCCTCTGGTTGAGAAAGTTTAAATTATTGGAGGAAGGGTGAAAACCCTGGAGCATGAAATAGTTGCTATGGCTGAGGGCCATAGAACCCAAATCGCTGAGCTAGAAGCTCATGTTTCCACGCAGTTTACAGATGATGCGCAGGAACAATTTGAAGCTCTGGGCAGAGCTTCGACACAGATGAAAGACAGAATACAGGAAGCTGAGAACCTGATGAGCCAAGCTATGGAAGCTTGGGTGGAGCTTGAAAAGCTCCCTTTTAAAGTTGGTCTTTTGGAACAAGTGCAAGCCGCAGAACAGTCCCTAACTGTTCTGACTGAAGAAGCTAAGGCCTTAACAGGCTTACCAAAAATGAAGAAAATGAGTGAAGTGCGCAGAATGCAACAGCAACTGCACAAGCTCAGAACTGAAGATGAGAAGCTCACCAACAACATTCAGCCATTCATGGATGAGTATGCTGATATCGTTGGCCAAGTCGAGGCAAAAATCAAAGAAATTGCTGAATCTCAAGAGGTGATTGATGCCATCACTAAAGAAGAAGCCACTGCAGAAACGGTGCAGACTGCTGTGGAGTGTGTCGATGAATTGGACTCCGCTATTGCGCAGTGGAAGAAAACATTCGCGGAGACTCAAGCAAAAGCAGATGCGCAAGTAAGGCGACCACACGCTAGTGCGAGTGGCTCGAGGGCGAGCCACAAGTAAGTGTTAGGGGCCTGTTGGAGCCAAGGTCGCAGCTATGGTAAAAGCTGCGAATTTTGGGGAAAAAGCACAAGTATGGAAGAGAAAGTGCTAAGTTTGAATAAGCGCCAATTTTGGGACAGAAGAAGACAGTGCGCAGTACGGTGCCAGATGGATAATCTCAGCGTAGATTACGGACCAAAAATCGTGGAGCTCGCGCACACGTCAGAAGAGAATGAAGGTAGCCGAGTGGAAAGCCCATCTACCACAATCAATGAAGCAATGGAGTAGAGGGCTCAGCTACCCTCATTTAAGGCTAAGTACAGAAGTTATGGTTGCTCGGATCAAGGAAGAGCAACGGACCAAAGCATTGAAGGCGAAGGACAAGGCACCCATACCCGTAAGCTGCGCCGGAATTCATGGAGCCTGCAGGAAGCGGCGACATGACTGCAAGCGGCGCCTACAGTACACCTAGCCATGTGCGTGGTTAGGGTTTTTGGGGATTACTGCTGGGAAAGGCCCACAGTTTTGTAAAGGTGTGACCGCCATGGCCACCTATATATATGTATAATTGTGAAGGGTAGATGTTAGTTGGTTAGACAGTAGCTAGCTAGCCTGTGAGTTGGTTGATTAGTGAGTCAGTTAGTTAAGCCTCTGAGTGAGCTAGCTAAGATAATTGATGCTAGATGTAAGAAGGATTGATCGAGTTGATCATCCTCTGCTACGATCTTGTTGACTGTTTCCTACCGTGTTGCTAGGAAACAGGAGTTAGAACTGCTTAGCAGTGAAGCTAATCCTTGAGTTGCAGACAGTCCGAGGTGACGTCTGAACTATTGTAATCTCTGGAGAGGAAGAGACTAGATCGAGAGAAGGGCTCCCAGCTGTGTGCGTCGAGTTTCCTGGAAATATCTAAGGCTGCAGCTATGTGTGCAGCATATTGTATAAGTCTATCATTTTCTGGGTAATATAAGATACTCCCGAGGACGTGGTTTTCCCCGTGGAGGTGGACTTCATATTTCTCGTTGTTGCAATGCTGTGAATGAAATGATTACCTGTTTTGAGTTTACTAACGAGCAAATACAGATATTGCATTACCTTTATGAATGTGTTGAGTAAATCAGTGAAGCTTTCTTGGGAACTATAATCGTTAAGGTTCGAAGGAATCGGTAAGACAATGTCGCCGTTGCGATAGGAGAACCTGTTGCTACGACGAGCACGCAAGTGAAACTACGCGTAGAATATCCGCGCAGAGGATAATTGGTCCTAGCGCAGGAGTGGAAGTACCGCGCAGTTCAGCCGCCGAGCAGGAACTTGAGAGCTGTTGCGCTCGTAAGTCTGAAGAGAGAACAGTCTCCGCGTCGCCTAGGTTAAGGAAACCTGATTCCTTAGCCTCCCCATAGCCACTTCGGATGAGACCTCGAGCTGTCGTGCAGCTCGTTGCCGAGAGGGCCAGTGCGCCAGGGGGTTTTGTTGTTGCGCTTCATTAAAACCCGGGTCTGTCCAAAAAGCAGCCAACAACAACTCATTATCTAAACTTTGTTTTGGTAAATCCACATATTTTATAAGATAAATAATCATGAATCCTATGTGTCAAAAGGCATTGTGAGTATGGCATGATCCAATGTTAAGTTTCCTCTCTCCATCTATAATTGTACAAAACTTATGTCTTTGAACAAGTTCAGAAGATGTTAATAAAATTTCGTATTTTGCCTCTCTATAGAGGCATCAGCATGATTATCAGGTTTTGGATTTGAATTTTATACAAAAATATTAAGGTTTACATGTTATTTCCAAAGGAAACAAAAAAATGACCCTCAAAAGAAGACAATAGCTTTATAAGTATCACACTCACCCAGGAAAGCTTAGAGATACAATATGAGCAACAGTCGAGATAGTCAAGGAACTTTACAACTGTATATGTCAGTGTAGCCACCTCCTTCTCATTTTTCCTTCCCAGTGATCTCTAATTGAGCAAGTGTTGAAATCCTTTAGAACAAATGTTATTTCATGAGAGGGACTACGGGAACATGTAAACAACTCATTATCTAAACTTTGTTTTGGTAAATCCACATCTTTTATAAGATAAATAATCATCCTATGTGTCAAAAGGCATTGTGAGTATGGCATGATCCAATGTTAAGTTTCCTCTCTCCATCTATAATTGTACGAAACTTATGTCTTTGAACAAGCTCAGAAGATGTCAATAAAATTTCACATTTTGCCTCTCTCTATATAGGCATCAGCATGATTATTAGGTTTTGGATTTGAATTTTATACACAAATATTAAGGTTTACATGTTATTGCCAAAGGAAACAAAAAAATGACCCTCAAAAGAAGACAATAGCTTCATAAGTATCAAACTCTCCCAGGAAAGCTTAAAGATACAATATGAGCAGGAGTCGAGATAGTCAAGGCACTTTACAACTGTATATGTCAGTGTAGCCACCTTCTTCTCATTTTGCTTGCCCAATGATCTCTGATTGACCAAGTGTTGAAATCCTTTCGAACAAAGGATATTTCATGAGAGGGACTACGGGCACATGTAAACAACTCGTTATCTAAACTTTGCTTTGGGAAATCCACATCTTTAATAAGATAAATAATCATCCTATGTGTCAAAAGGCATTGCAAGTATGGCATGATCCAATTTTAAGTTTCCTCTATCCATCTATAAATGTACGAATCTTATGTCTTTGAACAAGATCATAAGATCTCAATATAATTTCACATTTTCCCTCTCTATAGAAGCATCAACATGATTATTAGGTTTTGAATTTGAATTTTATACAAAAAAGATAATGTTTACATGTTATTGCCAAAGGAAACAAATGTTATATATAGTAGTATTTTCTCTATATGCATCTATATTGTCTACATCTCTGTATATGTTCATCAAATTCATGATATTTCACTGTCTCCATCTTCATATATGTAAACATGAGTACCATTTGTAGTTCATTCTTGAATGTTGAATTGTATCTGATAAAAATTATTTAGACTTATGACTTTGGCAGGGACTTAAAGCTTTGCTTCTATTTCCCTTTTTTAACTATTGCAAAGGAAGTGGCTAATATATTATCTCATTCCTTTATGAAAGACAAAACCTTTCATATTGTTACCAAAGGTTTTTGTTGCATTCTTTTCTCCATTTACAATCCTACATTTTTAACAATTAATGCATCACATATAAGTGTGGTTTGTCCCAACAAACTCTAAATCTATTAGCCAAACTCTTGCTTGATAGATCCGGTTTTAAGTTTTAATTTTTTTATTTTATAGGCGAGCTTGGATTTTTTAAATTACTTTTCATAATTTTTTATTGCACCGAGCGAAACGAGGTGCTCTACAGCCCAGTATGGGGGAGATGTTGTAACGTTTGTGATGTAATGTTACGTTTGTTACTAACAAAATAATTAAAAAATTCATGTCGGCTCATAAAATAAAAAATTATGGAAAGTATTTAAAAAAAATCCATGTTGGTTCATAAAATAAAATATTATGAAAAGTAATTAAAAAATAGATGTTCGTTTATAAAATAAAAACTTAAAACTTAAACCTGGATCTATCAATCAAGATCAAATTTCTTGAGTTTAAATTTTAAAAAAGAAATACACCTCAAGAAATTAGATCCCTTGCTTGATAGATATGGGCTTAAGATGGATCTATGTTGATTTTATGAGCCCACATAAACGTGACAACATCTCTCCATACTAAATTATAGAGCACCTCACTCCTCTTGATACAACAATAATAATGTAATCATAAGATTGTATTGTATAAAATAAAAATATTATGATCTTTAACATTTAAATATGAAATCATAAAATTGTATAACAAAAATAAATAAAAAATAAAAAAATATTTATGTACCTTCATTAAAAATATGATTTTGAGGTGAATCACCACTCAAACATAGTTTTAAACAAACAATGCTTTTAAGGACCATGCTAAATAATTTATGATTTAATAAAAATAGTGAAAATTTAGGTCCTCGAATATGTCAAATAAGTTATAGTGAAAGCTTTTGTCGACGTACGGATAAAAGAATTTATCTATCTTTTAAAATATTATATATTGAAACTTGGGCGGTTTATGTTGAAATCATATATTAAAAGAAATTCATTGCACATATACAGAAGGTAAACTTCCGCATCAGATCACAACAAATACTTAAGCGGCAATCTCCAAAGGCCGTTGACCATGAACGTGGCATGTAAAAAAGTTTTATTATTAAATTTTCATGTTTTCTAAAATAGGTGTTAAATAATAAAGTTTTTATTATTAAAAGAGTAGGTAAGTTTATTATTTTTTAATGCTGCTATATATTGATGATATTGTATTTATGACGAGGAGTTTGTCTAATCTTGATAAGTAATTAAAAAATCTTTACTTATGGATATGACTATTAATATTGACAAAACAAAAGTTATAATATTGAAATTTCAAAAGATCATTTATAATAATTTTATGTATGATATAACAACAACTTTAAGTAAGTGACTTTTTACAAATATTTTAGAATTGATTTTAGTAATAAGCTTAATTTAAATTATATCATTGAGAAAAGGATAAATGGAGGGTGAAAAGTTTATGATGGACTTGAAAACAATTGTAAATCAACCAACCTGTTACATTAGGATAAGAACAAAGTCACTCTATCCTATCCCAGCATCTAGCCCATTCAAATCATGGCTATGACTAGGTACCTAATGCACAAGAATACAATAAACAACGTAGGAGACAAGAGGCTTACTAAGATTGCTTCATACTCTTGTCAAAGCAACCTGCCACTTAAGAGAGATTGGCATAGAGAAACCAAGTCTTGACTAAATCATTGGGGAATCAAGGAATATATCACTCTACATAATAGTGATATAATTAATAGTATTATTACATTTAAATTTAATGATAAGATGTGGTGCAATAAAGATTTGGAGATAAGATAAAAATCAAGATATATAAGGAGGTGATCAACCCTAATTTAGAAACATCAAAACTATCTTTTTATTTTAAGTAGGGTAAACAAGAAAATCAACATTGGTAAAATACGAACAAACTCTCAATTTTTAAAATGAATTTTTCATTTTTATGACACCAAGGTGATTGAAAATACAATTCACTTTCTCATAGACATTAGAACACAATTTCAAAATATTTGCTAAAATACTCACCTTCTTAACTTTTTTAACTCATCACAACTATGGTGATTTAGGAATACTTGGACTGTGTACACAATATCAAAAAAATTATCTTAAATATTTACATTCCTAACATTTTAACTTATCACAATTATTTGTGATAAAAAAATATTTTTAATAAATCTTTTATATCATAAAAATAAAATTCTAAAAAACCTTATTAAATAAATCTTTTAGATTAAATATATCAAAGTTAATCTTTAATAACTTCCAAAAAAAAAAACATTTTATTGAATTTATTAAATTATCATATTGTAAGTAGCATTACCAAAATATATGTTCACTCAAGATGCTTAGTGGATTAGTCTATTAAGATGACATACGGCACCTTGAGCGTTAAGATATTTCTAGTATTTGTTTTGTTTAAAGATTTGATATCGTTCAAGTCAAAGGGACGCCACAACGAGAGGGTTTTAAAATATTTAGAGGAAGCATTTTTTGTTTTTTTGTTTAAAGATGTAATATATCCTAAGATTGTGATATCTTCGAGAGATGCTTTACCGTACACAAGGAGCTTCATCAATTGGAAGACAACTCTTATGCATATTTATTTATTGTGCCTACGAAGGGAAGCGTGCATTAAATAAATATGAAGGGGAATCCAAGGATACGGAGAGGGATTTTAGGCACCGTCATGTTGACACAGGGTTAATATGGCTTTAACCATGGTTACTTTTATTCTTTTATAGGTTTCAATTGCAAGTTTGTATGCCTAAGCTTCATTTCTGTATTGAAAATAATGCTTTGATGAATAAAACTCAGAGGATTGCAGGAATTCTCTCAAAAATTCTCTCAAATGGTTTCTCTTCGTTCAGTGTAGGTGTTTTATATAAACCTTTTGCAGTTTTATTTCTGAACACTTGCTGATACTTCGTTGGTAAGTTTAAAGTCATTATTCAACTTGTTTACAGTCTCACTTATTCTTTATAGTTTAGGTTTTTGAATTAATTTGTAAAGAAAATATTGTAGTTGTTCAAAAAGAGTTTTGATGAATCAATTCAAATTTAGGATTTATTGATAAGTATAATATATATGTATATATAGAACAAGTAACAAATAACTTATTAAATTATTTGTAATATTCAAATTGTGATATATCAATATTCACGAACCCCAAATTAAATTACTATACTAATATTAAAATATATATTATTTGAATTGAAATTTTTCATGATAGAATCTTAACCTAGATCCATGATCAAACATGTAGATCCATGATCAAACATGTACCAGTAACAAACTTGTTACCTCTTAAGATTTATTTTGTTTTGCACGTTTCACTCCCTGCTGGAAGAAATTTTCAGGTGCATCCAGGCATCTCATTGCCCTGCCCCCGAAGAGTTTCAGATTCCAGTAGTGGCCATGATGACAGTCCCACGACCTTCACCGTTTGGAAGAGATCTCTCTTCACCAACGGCACTGGCTACACAGTTTTTGATTCATCTGGAAATCTGGTGTTCAGAGTTGATGATTACACATCTGATGCCAAATTAGAGCAACTCATTCTCATGGATGCTGCGGGGAACGTTCTTCTCACTATGCGCCACAAGGTACTTTTTCTCAATTCATTAATTCCAGTATCTTTCACTTTAAGCGCATTTTATAGATTTGCTAATATGATTTTGTTTGTGGGTTAAACAGAGATTGAATTGTAGGAAGAGATGGGATGCAATCAGAGGAGATAGCCATGGCTGTGAGAAGCCAGCGTTTAGTGTTATAAAGTCGGCGTCGGCACTGTTCTCAAGCAAAACCTCCGCCAGAGTTGTATTAAGCTCCACAGAAGGTCATAATACGAAGCTTTGCGATTATCGAATGAAGGGTCGATTGCTCTGCAAGCCAACCTCCTCCTTCACAGTATTGGGCGGCTCTGGAGAAATTATCGCTGAGGTTTGTTCCGATTTCATCAAATATGACTGAACTGTTATGACTAGTAAAGCAAACAGTAACAGGCAGTACTGTAATGGGTATTAATCGATTTACTCATTGAATGGTACTGCAGGCAACACGAAAACAGGCGACATCGAAGATCATATTAGGAAACGATGTAGTGAGTCTTGTGGTGCAGCCTGGAATCGATCAAACCTTCGTCATGGGTCTCCTTATTATATTCGATCAGATCTTTCGAAGTGAAAGTCCAAATTTCACTTAAAGGCGTTATGCCTAAATACAATATTGCCTCATCCCATCGAAATATATATATATATGTATATATATAAATATAAAGTGATGTTATATTGAATTTAATCACTTGTGTATTGTTTTAATTCATTCAAGTTTTTAAACATTCGAGTTGGTGACTGTTCTTATTTTATTTTCAAAGACTATTTCATTTTATGTATCTCATTACTATTAAAAATGTTCAACTTTATCTTAGGAATGTCTAATCGTGCATACCTAATTTGTAATATGAGATTTGGTGAATAAACCATTAGCTCAATTGGATAATAATCTATCCATTTTAAAATTGCATTAGGTGTAATGAATTCTCCAATAGATAATGACTGTTGAATTTGTATCCATAACTTGATACTGTTGAATTTGTATCCATAACTTGATACTTCTAGCAAAACCTGGCTTTTTTTTTTCTAATTGTTTCAGTAAATATATATGGGGGTGATTCCACTTGCTCAGTTCTTTGAATTTCCCATGCGATTGCTGAAAAGTCTTCTTTGTATTCAAAGTTCGTCATCTTCACAGAGAGGACGACGCCCGACGCTTAACGATACAATGGTGATGATTCCACAGGGAGATTATCCTCCAAAACCTGAGAAGGTGATGGAAGTGTTACAGTCTTTCTTTCTTTTTTATTTTGTCAATCTTGAGAATAATGCAGTTAAACAGTAGGAGATCTGTTGAAATATTAATTACAAGCAGTTGGTTTTTTTTGTCTCGTCGGCAATGTTATGATATGGTGTTCAAATCTCATTATATTTAAGTTGTTGTACAGTATTTAGGTAGATTTCAATGAAAATTTTATTATATCTTTAATATGCGTTTTGGTTGCTTCAGAAAGAAGTAGGTGGTTGTATTTATGTAAAGGAAATCAGAATCATTATAAAATTAGAAAAAAGAAGAGAAGAAAGTAAAGTTTTGTCTGGAAACTCAAGCACTTGAAAGTCAAGTTGTTGAAGCCTGGGTTGCAGATACTCTGAAAAGATAATTTCATGGAGCAAACATTATTTCTTTAATATGGGATATTTTGTATATTAAACGGCTGAAGATTTACAGTCAGTCCAAGAAACTCGAAAGCCTGAGTTGCGTATAAGGGTTACAACTTACAGGCATCCGAGCTATAATGGCATCCGAGCTATAATGTACACAGTTAATACCCAGCTACACCTGTTGGGTAATACACTTGCCCAGTTCTTCGAAGTTGCCATGCAACTGCTGAAAAGTCTTATTTGCATTCAAAGTTGTCAGAGAGGAGGACGGCCGAGGCTTAATGATACAAAAGTGATGATTCCCAGGCGGGATTATCCTCTTTATCTTTATTTGAATTTTAAGGTTTAAGAAGGACGCACATGCTATCGGAGTTTCATGTGTGATTTAGTCCGCGGCATTTGTTTTTGGGGGTTTCTAAAATGCTGCTTCCGGGTTTCACAGACCTTGCACTCCTAGTTTTTTGGGACTTTACCGCGGACTCATTGGAGTTATTTCAATGAAGCGCTAAGAATTTCGCTAAGTGCCTGCGGACTTTCTCATCAGGGTTTTCTTTTCTTTCCGAAGTTGACATTCACAATTTTTCCTCTCGTTCTGCTTTCAAGTTTCAGCTTGACAACCATCACTGTATATTGCTTCTGTACTGGACTGCAGTTCAGTAAAAGATAAGAATATTACCGAAAAGAGGCAGGATCGCTTGTGTCACGTGCTCTTGAGGCTGCTTCCACTCATCCAAACCTTCTTGGGATAATCTAGGAAACAATTCATGAATTAAAATGGAATTTCTTTACTACGGACATTCTTCCACACCTGTCAATATTATTCTAAGTTAGATAACTCAATATATAACAACCTTGTTATCTCTTTCCAACTATTGCCTTGGAATCAAATCTTGTTATCTCCTTCCAAGTATTGCCTTGTAATTAAATCTTCAATCCGCGGCTTTATTGATTTGATATGCAGCGCATTCACTTATTAGTTGTTTATAAGGTAACACGTTTCTATTCTTTATGATGCGAACTATAAAGGCACCGATTGCAAGACGCGGGTCCTCAACAACTTCAATGGTTCTCTTCGTCATTGGAAGCTTAATCTCCATCGTTCTACTCCTAAAATTAGGATTGAATTCAAAATTGTCATGATCTGTAATGACCGTTGTCGTATTTGGCATCTTGAGAAAATTTTGTAATTTGAACATGCCACTGAAATGTAGCACTCTAGCAACATCTTCATTCGTCAAATTGAATTGAGATTTGATCTGTGGGTAACAAACTAATCGGAAATGTAGCACTCTAGCAACATCTTCATTCGTCAAATTGAATTGAGATTTGATCTCTCACTAACAAACTAATCGGGAATAGGGGGATTATTAGAAGAAAGAGGGGAGAGGATTAGAAGAATGAAAGAGGATAAAGGGAATAGATAGATAATGTATTATAATATCTTTAGTTTTGATTTGGAATGTATTAAATCAAATTATGTAAATGATATAAATATGCTAGTATGGATTCCTAGTGCGCAGCTCAAGGGCCCAACTAGTGCATGACTACACATGTATAATGTAAATATTTCTTTACGGACCATGTGATTGGATTGTCATGCTAACTTGAAAGATATGTAAATATTATGTTGGAAAAATATAAAATGGTTCAAGATGGTTGTGTAAAGAGCACTAGAGGGGCAAGGGAAAAGGGGGCCTATGGGGGATCAAATCATATATTGCGAAGTGTCAACCTTAGAACTCATCATTTTGTTTCCATGTTCCTTAAATGATTTGATTACTTCCTTTTGACTCTTAAATCCAATCATTTAATGCATGTGAGAGGTTGATGGGGAAAGTCTTCTCATACAATTATGGAAGCATGAGCTGAATATACTACTATGACAGTTGGAAGAGTCCTCTATTCTATGGTTAGAAGTTCTATTAGTTGTCTTTTTCACCATCATGTCATCTCCTTTGGAGTCTACCAATTATTTTCGTGCAGATTTTACAGTAGGTGGATTTTTTCCTCTTGTTATTCATTTCATTGTCATTACCATTTCTAGAGTATAAAACAACCAGAAAATTCGATTTGTGAACGAAAAATTACAGACATTAGAGAAACGAGATGGTTGGAGTTGAGCACAAAGGCTATGTAAGATAGAAAACTTTACCCATTGAATTATGTTTTTCTTGAATGCTTGAGAAGCCACGAGTTAATGATAAAGGAGATTCTTCAATAGGATGTACAACATGTTGGACTCTTTCTACATACACTGGTAAGCATTGTAAAGGTTGGATTTCTTGAGGAAACAATAGAGCAGTGAAGGGAAATGCCTTATATGTGTTGTGTGGGGAAGTGGAAAAGAATGTCATGGTTGGGGTGGATGAGTGAGATCCCTATAGTGCTCAAAGGTTGGAAGTTTGACTAAGCATGAGAGAAAATGAGTTGTGGGACGAGAGAGAGAATCTTGCAAGTGTTTCCTTCACCCTGGTGTTCTCATAGCCCATCTTGGGGGTAATATATACAGTTGATGCCTACGATTGGGTGGAAAATTGATTTTACATAGCCAGTTGCTTAGATCTTCTTTGCTAAAAGATAAATATTTTCTTTGTATATGGATGTGGAATGATTTTATTTTCTTCTGTGATGAATATGTCTATTTATGCATGATGCATGTGTGGATATAGTTTTATTTCCATTTTGTTTTATATTTTTCATATTCACATACTTTTTTTAGTTATGAATGGGTGTTCCCACGAAGATGGATAAAAAAATTGGCAAGAGGCAGGTGCAAGTTGTAAAAAACAAAATCTCTTGAAATAGAGCCTTGGTTAAACCCTCGATCGAGCTTTTGAAAGCTTGATAGCGAGATTAACCAAGCACTCGATCAAGCTTTTTTTAAAACCTAGATTGAGTTTTTAAAAAATATCAATCGAGTTATTGTCATTATTAATTATAAATTATTTAATAGTCTGCAAGCTATAGAAAGTAGAAAGTAGCTTGATTGAGCTCGGTCAATATTTTCAAAATCTTGATTGAGTTATTTCCTTAACTATGGTTGAACCCTTGATCAAGGTATTTAAAAAACCACTGAAATTCTAGATCACGAATTTTTAAGACCTAAATCGAGCTAATAGCTTGATCGAGGGCATTAAAAAGAAACCTCCAACCCCCTTTTCTACAAATTTAATTTTACTGGCCTCTTTGAAAAGAATAAAGCCTATCATTAATTGCACCTTTGATGGTGGACTTGATGATGGTGGAATCATCAAAGGGTCATCCATCCACAACCATATAATTTACACATTTCTTAGTTCGTATGATACTTTCTTTTAATCTTCTTTTAAAAATTACACTTAAAAACCATGTCCACACATTCTAAGCATCTCAAAGAAAAATCAAGAACATAAAGCACATAACCAAAAAATTTAAAAATATATATACAACCCACATCGAAACGTCATTGTCAAAAGGGCATTTTTGGTTTTTCAATTTTTGTAAGTAGCAAAAAAATAATTTGCGTGCACACAAATGTGTACAAAATGCAATTCAAATATTCATTGGTCAGTTTTGAAACTTAATAAAATATATAGTTTTCTAAAATAAATTTAAAAAATATATGTACTCCCTAGTGCATTCTATGTAGACTATGTTCATATAGTATTTTTTGGAAAATATAGATTTATCATTAAATTATTTTATGTGTGGACAAGCCACTTGTTAACTTTTCCTGAAATTTGCAAAGACAAACTTTTCATTAAATGAAATTTGACACATTAAAGGATGTTAATATTTTTTTTAATACCATTGGAAAGACAACATAATTCCCCACAATATGTTTTTTTATTACATGTCGAAATTCACTAGGAATAGATGCATTTCGAGGGATTAGATTTAATAAATGAGTAAAATATCGATTTTTCACCATCACTTTTGGCAAAAAAGTGTTACCCATCTTCATGGATTCACCTGCATTCGTATTTGTGGCCAATGGGGTGAAATTTAGAAATTGTAGATTCATAAATATCCCCCTTCTATAATCTGAATGATAGATGTGGATGTGGTAGAGTTGTATCATAGCCCTTGGTTGCATCATCAAGTTTGCATGGGACAAACATATATGAGAATCGTGGTTTTAGTTAATAAATGGTGTTTCAATGGAGCCAAGGTATTAAATATGTGGTCTACCAACAAGATTAGAAGATTCACTAAGAAAATTGGGGAAATTTTTGGATTATGCAAACATATTAGTGAGAAATTTCAATTATGTTATTTTACAGATATATTTCCAAAATGGAGGAAAGATTGGATGTATTTGTGTGATAAACCACATTGAAAAATTGAAATTCTACATATTTAAATGAAGTTTTGAAAATTTGGGAAAATTCGAGGTGGGCCTCAGAATAATATCCTGCACAAAACCAAATCACTAATTTTGGTCACATGCACAAAGAAAGTGAATTTCCTTCAAGAGAGGAGACAATTCGCTCTCACACTGAATTCATCAATCCTACATAACATATATATACCATACTTTGCATGCTTTTGCTTCTATTTTTATCTTCTGACTTCAGGATGAACTCGCCCTTCATCTAGATGCTATGTCACTTAGTTAGGTGGCTAACTCAAGTGTCACAACTCAAGTGATGTCTTTTAGTTCAACTTAAGTGTTGACATGCAAAACACTTTAGTTAACTAGATATTCTTTATTAACACTTAGTTAACTCTTTTAACTAAAGTCCTTTAACATCACTGAAGTGAACAATTCGAATCATCCTTTAATTAATTGAAGTCTTTCTTGTTAGCATCACTAAATTTTAACAGTTTGAGTTCTCTCTTATTTAACTAAAGTCTTTACTAAAGTGAGAAAAAAGATTTCTCTCTTATATTATCACATCTTATCTTTATCTCTTGTCTTATATGCATGGTCCACATGTGCCAACTTTAATTTATCTATTATATCAAATATACTAATGAGATTTCTCCAACAATGTGATCATCTTGTTCTACTATCGTTCCAAGTGGTAATATGCTAAAGTAATTCACTCTAGAGGTGGCTAGTCTCTAGAGGAGACTTAATATCTCAACCATGGTTAGTAGTACATCACACACCATTCATGCTTTGACATCCAAAGCATTAAAACAATGCATGATGCACCACCTAAACACAAGGATCTGTCTTGACACACAAGACCTTAGTCTTGACAAACAAGACTGTACAACACCATCACTTTGACATACAAAGCACTTACCTCAACACATGAGGCTTATTCATTCTTGAGTCCAACTAAAGATTCTTCTCGAAGTTTCCTGATTCCAACTCAAGCTCTTATAAGGAACTACCTCGACACATGAGCTCAATCTTAGCACACAAGATTGACTTGGAGAATGACTCATGATGTTGTAACTTTAATAGAAACAAGGTCATTGGGAAAGGTTAACTAGATAATATAAATGTAACATTCTCGATGATAGAATCGAAGTCTGATTCGATGAGTCCAAAATGTTATCAGGACGAATTCAATGTAATGATGATACTGTTGGACTCTGATCCAATTAGAACGAACCAATGGTAACACCACAATTGACATGATTTTGATATTAGGCATCGACCATCAAATTGGGCCGATTGAAATTAGAAAAGAGTAATATAAATGGTAAAGTTTGATCATAATTTTCTAATGCAATAAATTTTTTTCCATTGGATAGAGTTGATCGGGAAGATCAGAAACTAGAAACATGAAAAATCCAAAACCCAAGTTAGATAAAGGAGGTTTGATATGAAAAGTTCAATGAGAAGTATTTGATAAAGGAGGTATGATATGGAAAGTCCGATGAGTATAATCTATTGAAGGAGGTCCGATAGGGTCCATTAAGATGAGTTCAATGTAATTTTTCTAATGACCACTTATGAGTCCAAAGGAGTGAGTCTGACTCAATGAGTCCGATAAAGGTCGATTAGGATGAGCTCAATGTAACATTTATGATGATAACACAAGATGTCGATAAGTGGAGTGTGATATGGATTATTCAATGAGTATGGTATAGGTGGGAACAGTGCCACATCACCCCTACTATGTAACATGCCATGTCATCAGGATACCATGTAAACAATATGGAAAAGCCAAAGAAAAAATTTGGGGCCAAAAAATTGTTTTGGACATAATAGGGGTAGTTTAGCTCGGAAACCAATGAGACCTATGGAATTATGAGACCATTAATGATGACTAGAAATTTTCAGAGAGAGGCATGGACCCATTTTTCTCTAGTTTTACAGAAATTTTGAAATAGTTTCTTCTAAAGATCAATAACCAATGACACATTGGGGGCTCTGTTGGGGTTGAAATTGATACAGTGCAGTTATGGTTTAGGCATACAAATAAATATACCAGTTGAAATTGTTATGGTGCAGTTGTGGTTCAGGTATATAGATAAATCTAGTGGCTTATAGAAAAATTCCAAAAGCATGAATCCGAGGTGCAGCAGAAGGATAAAATCCACTTTTCCAAGGACCTTTTTGGAGGTTTTGGAAAACTTGGGGGTAAAAGTGATGCTATATGTCGATACGAGAAAAAATTAGGAACTCGATATTGTGCCTAATCATAAAAAAGGATAAATTTTCTTAGAGAATTTTTTTGAAAATGCTCTATTTCGGAGATAGCACTTTTTGGAAAATAAACTAAGTTTGGATAAGATGCAAAAGTTAAAAGTATTCCATTCAATAAAATTATAGAAATTGATTAATGCATTAGATCATATATCTGAAAGTTGATGAGTAATCATTGCCATGATTATTATCACCATCCAATAGAAAAAAAAAATTGTTTCTCCTTATATTTCCTTCTACAAGTGGTTGAAGTTGGTCCCTTAAGCTAAATGGACCTATAGGAAAAGTGTAGAATTGGACAAAATTGGCAATTTTGAAAGGTTGTATATTTTTTTCCCAAAAATAAAAAATGGGCATAGTTATAGTCATTGGAAATTTTAGCCATATGGGAGAAATTGTGCATAATAATATTCTGGAGAGATTTAGATGTTTCTAAAAAATGAATAAAGGAGTGTCTTTATCCATAATTTGACAAAATGCCAATATGGGTAGTGTCGCGTTCCCTGACCTCCCTCACGGCCTTCAGAGGCCATGGGAGACCCTCTGGTACATTTTTTTTCTCCAATTTCTTCCATTTTCATACATAGCCGCAATGGCCTTCCATCTGCAATCCACAATGCCATCCAATTTGCATTTTGCAGTTGGATTTCCAAATTATCCTTCCACAAAAATCCCTTTTCCGACTTCCGCAATCCGCATTGTGGAATTCGGAAAGGCGGAATCCCAATTCATAGCTCCAAAAATATTTCACTCCCGCAATCCATAATTTACATTCCGCATTGCAGATGCGAAAATGAGGAACTCCAAACATCCATTCCGGAAAAAACTACCTCCCGCAATCCGCAATCCGCATTCCGCATTGCGGATGTGGAAATGTGGAAATCCAAATATCCATTCTGAGAAAAACTACCTCCCGCAATCCACAATCCGCATTCCGCATTGCGGATGTGGAAGTGCGGAAATCTCACCAATTGTTGAATATCAACCTCCACAATCCGCAATCCACATTGTGTATGCGGAAAGGTCCTTGTGGATGTCAAAAGGTTGGGACCACATGCCCATGTACCAATCAGCTTATAAGGAAAATTTTGAGGGTGATAAATCCTCCATCCTTGGTCCAAATTGGACAACGTCGGTACCGTTAGAAAGCTCTTGGAGAGATCTATCCAATGGTATGATCCCTTATCCAATATTAGCACTATAAGCTTGTTAATTTTCCAATTCAAACATTGCTCATAACCTCTCCAGGGTGCCTTTACCCTTTTGCAAGGAACTCTTCTCCACTTCTGCCATGCCTTCTCTCCTTCTTTTGATACATAGAGGAGGCTGTTCCTTTCCCAAATCCTAGCTGGAGTGGTCCTGCACATTTACCAAACTTAGCCCCAATTCATTAAAATACAAACAAAAGCATTACCAAAGAGGATTTCAATTATGCATAAGCACACTCCATGTGTTAGGAACCTATGTAAACCCTTCTCTTTACTATGTTAGTATATTGTTGTTGGACGCATATGCTTTGTAAGTTGTCCTGTAGTATTTGTTGATCCATAGTTTATATTAGCCCATAGTATTGGACGCATATGCTTTGTAAGTCGTCCCGTAGTATTATATGTCCCATGGTTTTGACTCGTGGTATTGGGCATAGACTTAGTATATAAGTGTGTGTTGAGGTCATTGAAGGCAACGTGAAGTTAATTGTATTGAGCTTGCTCAAAGGAGGTTGCCCCCTCGAAGTGGCTCGTGATCAATATAAAAGCGATTCTGTTCTATTATTTTTGATATCTCGTGTATTTGCATTAATTAATTATTGCAGGTACATCACATCTGGTATCAGAGCACTTTCCTTGGCACAAGTGGGAATTTTTTTTTTTGGGCGGTGACTTTCAGATCAATTTCTGAAACTTTTTGCACAAAATCAGAAGAAAACTATTGCATATCTGAATTCCTCTTTCAAAAATATGCAGTGTCAAAAAAAAAACATCTCATTTGGAGTTCTAAAAGTGGAGATATCGCAGATTTAAAATCAGCAATTTTTCAGAATTTCGGTGACGGCCGCGGAAATTGCAGCGAGAAAATCTTTTGACTGAGTGCCTAGATTTCTATTCCGCTTTCATGGGTAGAAGGAGGGTGGTTCTTCCAGTTCCGAAAACATGCTATAATAGCGATTCTGAGCAATATAGATCCAGTTTTTGAACATTGGGTGGAATTTCTGCCCAAATTTTTTCTGTTGCAGGTTCGGATTTGGGAATAATCCCTATCCGCTTAATTGTGGGAAGTACTTGGGCATAAGCCCTAAAACTCATTGTGAGGAGTACCACAGGAACCCCGAAGTAGCTGGCCCATTGAGAGGACCTGCCAGCGAAAAGGGCAACGACCCCTACCTGATTGATTAGTTCCCACCCGTGAGGTAAACCAAGAGTTGTCGTTTGTGGCAAAGCGGTTATTAGTTTTACCTGAGCCGTGGAGTGAGGGGTACTGCCCCAATACGCAAGCCGTCAGACAGCATTGGTGGCTGAGTGAAAACCCTGAACTGTTAGGAAGCCGCACATACCTGGGGTCCATATCTACTTTCAGCTGAACTATTGTCGATCACTGCTGCGCCGTTTCAGATCCATTTTGCAAGCCGTTCCAGATCCAGGCGTTCGGCGTTGTTCCAGATTCCTTCCGAGCCGTAGCCGTAGCCGCTCCAGTCTGTTAAAAAAAATAAATAAAAAATCCGAGCTTTAGCCGCTCCAGTCTGAAAAAATAAAAATAAAAAACCAGAGTATAAAATTCAGTTTTTTGTCCATATCTCCCTTGTTTTCACTCTGTTTCCCTTCAAATTTTTGGGGAACCCTTGTCATCCCATTCTGCCTATTTCATTCATGAGGACCCTATCCCCAATTCTCCGTCCCAAATCCCGAAAGCCCACATTTGTCTATTTTTAGGGTTTGCCATAACTTCCTCAGATTTCACCCAATCACCTTCAAATTTTACCACAGAGTTCCTTTCTGAACTCTGCTTCTTTGTCTCTCTCTACCAAATTTTCTCATTCTATCACCCGCTTCTGAAATTCCCCTTTTTTGCTTTCTTGCCCTTTCGACAATGTCCAAAATCTAGTCAAACCCCAATTACCCATCAAATTGTTTCCCCAATCCAAATTTCCCTTTATTAAATCAGCTTCTGTTTGTGTTTTTCTACCCATTCCACAAAAAAAAAACAAAAAAAAAAACACCTGGTTATGGTTGTCACCCATGCAGGAGCAAACACCATGGAGGAAGCACTTGCAGCCATCCAAACCAAACTCAAAGATCTAGATGAAAAATTTCTCAGCCTCCATCTTCAGCATTCAGCCATGAACAATAACCGACAGCCAGAATCTTTTGCAGCCATCGGGTTCTCTTCTTCCAACAATTTTCATGGGCCGAAGCTTGATTTTCCTCGCTTCAATGGTACTAATCCGACTCGATGGATATACCGAGCAGAACAATATTTTAGTCTGCATAATACTTTTGATGTCCAGAAAGTTCCACTTGCATCCTTTCATTTGGAACAGGAAGCCCTTCAATGGTACTGTTGGTACATCAAAGCTCATCCCGAGCCAAACTGGACAGATTTTTGCCAACTCATTTTGCCACGATTTGGCCCTAGTGCTTTTGATGATTTCATAGGAGCACTCACTAAACTTCACCAAATTGGCACAGTGAGAGAGTATCAGACCGAATTTGAGAAATTGGCCAACCACACAGAAGGATTGTCTGATGAATTCTACAGGAGTTGTTTTATAAGTGGTCTCAAGGATGAAATTCGCTCAGAGGTCAAAATGTTTTGTCCCAACACAATGATGGAAGTCCTAGGGTTGGCTAAGCTGGCTGAGGACAAGATTGCAGCTCAACAACGCTCCAAACCCACCCTTGTTCCCTTCAAAAATATGGGTTCCCAACGACCTCCCATCACGCCTTCTCCTCAACCAACTCCTATCAAGCATTTGTCTGAAATAGAAATGCAGGCACGCCGAGAAAAAGGGCTTTGCTATAATTGTGATGAGAAATTCACTCGGGGACATAGATGTGTTCAACAAAAGCTCTATCTCTTGGATGTGGATTCTCCGCCTGCCTTAGAACTTGGTGAAGAAGCTACAGATACAGTGGATGATCAAATCGACATTCAACAACCGCCTGTTGACACCCCATTTCAGAACAACCCACCTGAGATCTCTCTCCATGCTGTAACCGGTGTCACCACCCCACAAACAATGCTGGTCAAGGGATACTTCAAGAAGCTCCCTCTTACCATACTCATTGATTCTGGTAGCACTCATAACTTCATTGAACCTCAGATTGCCAAACAGGCTGATTGTTTTGTCCATCCTTGCTCCAACTTTGAAGTCATGGTTGCCAATGGGGGCACCTTACCTTGCAAGGGGAAGTGTCACAATGTGCGTATCTCTATGGAAGATTATAACCTACGCTCTGACATGTTTTCCTTGCCCTTGGGCGGATGTGATGTGGTTTTGGGCGTTCAATGGTTATGCACAATTGGCCCCATCTTATGGGATTTTGCTGAACTTTGGATGCAGTTTAAAGTCAATGGGGCACAACACAAATTTATGGGCTTACAACCAGGGTCTCTCTGCATCATCAGTTCACATCGCCTGGAAAAAATCCTTAAGAAGAATTCACATGGTGTCATCGCTCAGCTCAATTCCATTCAAATGCACCGATCAACAGTCTCCACTACTTCCTTGGATAGATATGTAGGTATCTTTGCTGAACCAATGCGCTTGCTACCTTCACGAGACCTTTCCGGTAAGAATTTAGCCACATCTACCTCTCAGCAGGAAATGATGGCTATTTTGCATGCAGTACATAAGTGGCAGCCATACCTATTAGGGAATTATTTCTGCATCCAAACTGATCTCCCCAACACACCCGAAATGGGTTATCCAACTCATGGGTTATCCCTATGTGATCACTTACAAGAAGGGTAAGGACAATATGGTGGAAGATGCTCCTTCTTGCACAATTGATGACCCAGTTTCTCTTACAACTCTTTCTCTGCTTGTTCCAAATTGGGTGCAATATGTTCAACAGGGCTCTCTCTTCTATGAACTCCATGCTTCTTCGTCAACAGGGCACTCTGGGTTCTGCAACATGTATGACCAAGAACAATGTAACTTCTTTTGGCAGGGACTAAAAATGACAATTCAACAGATGGTGGCTAACGATGATACTTTCCAAGTCAACAAGGGTGAAACGACACTCCTTTCGGGATTGCTCAAACCCTTTCCCATCCCTAAACAGCTTTGGCCAACTATTTCTATGGATTTCCTAGCAGCGCTCTGGTGGTACAATACCACATCTCACAGGACACCATATGAAGCGGTCTATGGAAAAAATCCACTAGTTCTTCTTCCATACACCCTTAGCAGCTCCCCAGTTCAGGCAATTGACTCGGTGCTTCGAAACCACGATCAGATTCTTCTCATTCTGCAAGACAATCTTCACATGGCTAGAATTCGCCGAAATCAACAAGCCGATCAGCACCGTTCTGAGCGCATTTTCCACGCAGCTGACAGGGTTCTTCTTCATCTACAGCCTTCCAAGCAATCCTCCTTGACACTCCAAAGGCATCAGTGGCCTGAAATGCAACCCGAAGATGCTACCGGGGAACCACTCCTTCAACTTCTACAGCAATTTCTCCAACCAAATCTTTGAGGACAAAGTTTTTTCTAAGGGAGAGGGGATGTTAGGAACCTATGTAAACCCTTCTCTTTACTATGTTAGTATATTGTTGTTGGACGCATATGCTTTGTAAGTCGTCCCGTAGTATTTGTTGATCCGTAGTTTATATTAGCCCATAGTATTGACCCATAGTATTGGATGCATATGCTTTGTAAGTCATCCCATAGTATTATATGTCCCATGGTTTTGACTCATGGTATTGGGCATAGACTTAGTATATAAGTGTGTGTTGAGGTCATTGAAGGCACCGTGAAGTTAATTGTATTGAGCTTGCTCAAAGGAGGTTGCCTCCTCGAAGTGGTCCGTGATCAATATAAAAGCGATTCTGTTCTATTATTTCTGATATCTCGTGTATTTGCATTAATTAATTATTGCAGGTACATCACACCATGAACAAAAGGAATGAGACATGACCCACACTCCTAGAATGGATTACATGCACATATTTCTCCCAGGCAGAGTGATAGAAACATGTAGGACTTAGACCTATTTCTCAGGTATCATTACATATAAATACCAAGGATAAATACCAAGATGCAAATGAGCAAGGCCATTGTAAATGACTCATATAGGAAGATTAATGTATCAATAAACATAGGGAGACTGTAACATTATCCACCCACACATCTAACATATATCCATCATTCATCATGGGCATAACAACAACATAAACACAAGCTTCTACACAATGCATAGGAATACAACCCTATTCATCAATAGACCATTCCAATAAGCAAATAGATGCATGCATAACTAACACATACTATGAAACCCAAGATATTCAATGCATATATAACCTGCAAGGTTATCCATACATTACATTCATGCAATTGATGAAGCATTCAAGCATACATTCAAACTCCTCTTTAAGCTTATCCATAAGTCCTTATTGATCCAATTCCATATAATTCATTCAATCAATAACTTGAACATTATAAGCACAATATAACACATGAAACATCAACATTTAAACATCACAAGGAACACTTATCTTGGAATGAAGTTTCCCTAAGCAACTGGCTAAGTGAGGACAACTTTCCACCCAACCTTAGATCTCTGTCCATCTTGTACTCTTTTAGCTGAGAGACCACCCCCGAGTTGGGCTTTGTATCCACTAAGGAGGGCTAATGGACTCTCTCACAGTCAAGGTCTCATCCCAATGTTAAGCCAACCTACAGCTGAGTTTATCAAGAAATTCATGGATTAGGGAGGATGTTGCTAAGCTAGTGACCTCAACCACAGAGCTACAGGAATCTCAAATCACTCAGCAAGAATGGAACCCACATTAACTACCTCACCCAACACAAGGAAGGCCCTCTTCTCTGATTCGCATTCCCTCAAGGCCCCTTCCTTCCAGTGATATTCAGGGTGGGTATAGAAAGGTCTAAATGGTGATCTTCATGAGATTTTATCCCTCACTAGGTTTATCAAGCAGATACAACCCTAGGTGACCTTTTCTTTGTTATCCAAGCTAATTCTTCATAGGGTCACGACCTAAGCTCTTTCGTTCAATTTGGTGCTCTACAAAATAGATCTAAGTGCTCTCGTAGGTTTTATAGGCTGTTCAAACTATGCAATTCAACCCCATAAATAGATCTATGGTTGTCTGAACCGGTTCCATTCTACCATAGGGTTTTCCTTTGCACATTCAGCTCTGTACATTCGGCTCACACAAAAATTGTGATTCTCTCTTGCTTATTCACGGTCGGCTCTGTAGATGCGTGAATGACTTCGATTCTTGGTCCACAATGGTCAGCAACAGGATGGATGAGTTCCCTAGGTGTGGAGTGGCTTAAGGAACAAGCAAAATGCAGGGCCATACTTCCCATACAAATTCCCAGGATTCCCCACACTCCATCGAATTCATGGGTCGGTTCTCTCAACTACCTCCTTAGAGTTGCATTAATGTCAGCATAGGGATTCAAATGGGTTTACAGTTGGACATGTGGTAGCATGGGTACCAATCCCATAATCTCCTCACCTCTCCCCAGTGGATACACATGTCCTCTTCTCATTGGTTTCCTCTTTAGCAAGCTTCATGGGTATTTTATTGCAATAATTAACAATTACATTATTTACAATTATCTCATGGCTTAACAACACATGGGTTACCAAAACATCAAATACTTTCCTATGCAATAAACCTAAGCATCCACTAGTGGGGCCTTGGCCTTGAGCTCCACAATAGGGAAAACACCCATTTATACATTATTTACATTGAATTCAATAAACCCTAAGGGTCAGAATAGAGGTATTAAAACCCCCTTCCCCTTAAAATAACACAGTCCTTGGTGTTCCATATATAAAATTCACAACATAGTAGGTCTTCCCTGCATCTCATTCTTTTCCTTGAGCTTCCAAAACCAATTCCTTTGGATCCCACAAGATGCTCCATACAGCTTTGGTCTTCCATCTCTACAAGTGTAAATTTCTCCACAATAATTGCTCCCTTCTCCTTGCTTTCCAGCTGATCTATAAGCCTGAAATATTCATGGCAATTCCTGTTAGGTGAAGCATATACAAACATTAAAATAAGTCAATTATTTTCCCAATCAACATGGAGAGTCCATGATTTATTCATGAGACTTCCACACTTTTCATGCTTTCCTATCATACTCATGAACTCATTCTTTCATAAGGGATTCACTATCTCATCATGCACAATTTATTTCATGCAATTAAACATAATTAATTTTTAGTCACATCATGCATTCAACAATTTTTTGTTTTCTGAAATGCATCAATTAAAAAGGGAAAGAGGAGAGTAAGAGTTTTCCCCTCTTAGTCTTGTTCCAATTCGGAGCCACACCACCACTATGGTTCCATGCTCCTTAGCCTCTTTCACTTCAATGTGAATGCTTGACTTTCCCTTTCTTATTTTGGGTTATGACACTTAGTGTTTAAGGTCTTTCCTATAAGAATTGGGATCAATCATATTTTTTCAAACACAAATAAAAATAAAATTGTAGCTGCTTATCACTTACCTGTTTCTAAGATCGATTATGTTTTAAAGGGAAATATAAACATAAAATAACTAAATTTGCAGACAGACAGACATACCTGATCTTTCCAATTCTACCCATTCCATGGATGAAGCATTGTTGAAACTTAGTCTAGCCCTAGAAGCACTAATATAAACCTACAAACATAATCTAGCCCTAGAAATTGTAGAAAGCTAAACTAACCCTAGAAACACTAAATTAACACTAGAAAACTAAGCTAGAATACTATAAACCTAATCTAGTCCTGGAAACCTAAACTATCCCTAGAAACAGTAATCTACCCTACGAAACTGATCTAGAATCCTAGAAACCTAATCTAGCCTAGAAACATAATCTCTTCTCATGCAAACTCTAGCCATGTCTCTTCCCCTTATCTTCACCAGTGGTTATATCTTCATGATCCCTAACATATAACTCCTAGGGTTTCCTAAGCAACCCTATAATCTCTAGGACATCTAGGAATCCCTCATTGGCTTCAACAACAAGCTGATGTTAATCAATGTCTCCCCACTAGCATGATTATCTTTTTTAGGGTTTAAAAACCCTACCCATGTAACGTCACACAAGTACACCACTAGAGAAATCAACTTATAGAATCCAAGTCTACATGTCCATCTTGTTATTTCAATCCTCAAACCCTAGGTCTTATACTCTAGCATCAAACCCTAATATGCATTTGGTTGGTGATAAGAATGAGATGCTTTATGTTGGGATTGAACTATTTCAATATTTAGGCCTCTAACACCTTTGCAACTTCTTCCACTACCATGATCTCATATTTCAATGATGTCAGTGGCTTGTGATTATGAGATACAAAGGTCGCATTCATCTCCAAGACCTTAAATTTGCCTTGCAAATAAATATAAATATTTCTTTTTCTTGGAACGTTGGGGTACATGCAAGAGAACATGAACATGTTAATATGAGATATCTCATGGAAACCCTAGCCATGTCACATCACACAAGTACACTACAATATAAAACTATTTCTAGCATCCAAGGCTACATGTCCATCCTGGTATTTCAATCCTCAAACCCTAGGTCTTATACTCTAGCATCACACAAGAGAAATCTCTACAAGAACATCCAACATGTCTATCTTTCCCTTATCTTCTCCACTAGTTATATTGTCGTGATCCATAAAATATAACTCCTAAGGTTTAATCATTAACCCTATAATCTCCATGATAGATAAGAATTCCTCATTGGATTCAATAACAAGCTTATGTCAATCAATCTCTCGCCACTAGCATGATTCTCTTTCTTAGGGTTTACAAACAACAACCATGTCACATTACACAAGTACATGGCAAGACAACGCTATTGATAGCACCCAAAATCATGTTAGGCATTAGCTCCGCTCTGCATGTCTTCTATTAGGGAAACGACCTTAGTGTTAGAACAAGATGCTCAACTTTTGACCTAATTTGTCACTTTATCAAAATTAATTGGAATTTCCCTTTGTGAGGCCTTTTACATGGGGTTCCCAATTATCTCACATACTCTTAGACCCTCAACCATGGGCACACATAAAATCTCAACTCTACTCTCCATCGATGGATATCACACACATATAATGTAAATCAATCCTTGGCTTTGCAAGAAATGTGGTCCATCTGGCTTTACAAGGAGATATAACATGCATGAATCACTAAAACAAGTTGTCCAATGCAATACATCTGCTTCTCTTCTTCTTATTTAGAAAATGCACCTAGGGTTTCATAAAAAAACCGTAATCATAAACCTCCAAGGGATGTAACAATATAATCTCAAAATGATCAAGCTCAAGCCAAGTTGTCCTCCCTAGACTTCAGATATCCTCCTAGGGTGTTTTCATGAACCACAGTTAATTCCTCCATGAAGCTAATTACAAATAAAACAGTGTGATATTGATTGTATGAGAAGGAGTAAATCCTTATTCTATATATCATTGCAATTGGAGGTCTCCTCTAGTGTTGACATCCAAAATAATATTAGGTGTTAGATCTGCTCTCCATGTGTTCTACTAGGGAAATGGACTTAGTGTTAGAACAAGATATTAGTAACCTTAGTGATCACCAGTCTTCACAAATGTGAAAGAGAGGTCATCCAATTTTGTTCAAGGGGGGCATTTCTCATCCAAAGGCTCCCAGGCATGCGTATCCACCGTGCACACATCCACAATGTCCACTTGCACCTATGGGAGACGAAGGAATCCAATTCCGATACGGAATCCAATTTCGATCGTCAGTTTGGGTTCTATGGCCCCAGAGCAAATCGTCAAAGTGTCCCTGAATGGCCCCGGGGTGCCCAACGAAAATGCCCATAGCACCCAAACCATGGCTCCGATCGCAAATCCGTCGATTCCAATGGATCTGGGATGCCGGGTTTTAGCTAGGGTCCCCCCCACACCATGCCTCGAAGTCTCGAAAACGGTGCCAATGCTTCATCTACGGAGCTAGGGTTTTTGTCACATACCCACCCATCAATCCAAAGCAAGGGAGGGAACATGATGCCAATCTATGGGGATTTTTAAACAAACCCAGCCCATTCATTAGATTCATACAATTAAAAACTGTTGGATGCTTTTTGGATAGACCTGGGTTTTAATGAAGCGCAGCAACAAACACCCCTTGGTACACTGGCCCTCTCAGCAACGAGCTACGCAGTAGCCTGAAGTCTCACCCGAAGTGGCTATGGGGGGGCTAAGGAATCAGGCTTCCTCAACCTTGGCGACGCGGAAACTGCAATCTTCTCCTCTCTTTCATAGATCTCTTAGTGCAATAGCGCTGAAATTCACGCTCACCAGCCTAGCTGCGCGGTATCTCCGCTCCAGCACGCGAGGCGATTACCCTATGCGTCCACTATTGTACCGTTTCCGGCCCTGCGCCACAGCGCAGCAACACACTTCTCAAGCGCTGCAGCGACAGCGTTCTACGGATTCCTTCGATACTTAACAATTATAATGTCTAAGGAAGCTTCGAGAACGTACTTAACATATTCATAAAGATAACGCAATGTTCATGAACGCACAGATAACAATACACAGACATGCATTCATGCGGAATATTATCATAATACGAAGACTTATGGACTTCACCTCCACGGGAAACCATGTCCACGGGAAGTATATCTTATATTAACCCAAATGGAAATTACACAATAACGCTGCACACACAGCTGCAGCCTTAGATCTTTCCAGGAAACTCCACACACACAACTGGGAGCCCTTCTCTCGATCTAGTCTCTTCCTCTAAAGAGGTTACAATAGTTCAGACGTCGACTCAGACTGTCTGCAACTTAGGGATTAGCTTCACGGCTATCCAGTTCTAACTCTTGTCTTCTAACAACACAGTAGAAAACAATAAACAACCAACTTACAATGGCCTTCTAACCACTCTAGCTCTCTAATGGCTAAAGCATCTAACATCTAAAACATCTAATGGCTAACGTCTAACCTTTACAATTATACATATATATAGGTGGCCTTGACGGTCGCACCTTTACAAAACTGTGGGCCTTTCCTAGCAGTATTCCCGAAAAATCCTAACCGCATACATGGCTAGGTGTACTGTAGGCGCCGCTTGCAGTCACGTCGCTGCTTCCTACAGGCTCCGTGATTTCCGGTGCAGATTGCGGGTATGGGCGCCGCTTCAGCGTTCACTGCTCCTTGTCCTTCGCCTTCAATGCTTTGGTCCGTTGCTATTCCTTGATCAGAGCAACCATAACTTCTGTACTTAGCCTTAATGAGGGTAGCTGAGCCCTCTATTCCGTCGCTTCATTTATTGTGGTAGCTGAGCTTTCTACTCGGCCACATTCATTCTCCTTTGACGTGTGCACATGAGCTCCACGATTTTCAGTCCGTGATCTGCGCTGAACTCGTCCATCTGGCACCATACTGCGCACTTATTCACTTCTGCCCAAAAATTGGTGCTTATTCAAAATTAGCACTTTCCTCTCAACACTTGTGCTTTTTCCTCAAAATTTGCAGCTTTACTATAGCTACGGCCTATGCTCCAACATGCCCCTAACACTTACTTGTGGCTCATCCCCGAGCCACTCGCACTAGCGTGTGGTCGCTTCAGCTGCGCATCTACTTTTGCTTGGGTCTCAGCAAATGCTTTCTTCCACTGCGCAATAGCGGTGTCCATTTCATCCACGCACTCTGCAGCTGTGTGGACCATGTCTAAACTGGCTTCTTCTTTAGTTATGCCATCAACCAACTGTTGAGATTCAGCAAATTCTTTGATCTTTTCCTCAGCTTGGGTAGCAAGTTCAGCATACTCATCCATAAATTGCTGAATGTTGTTGGTGAGTTTAGCATCTTCATTTCTGAGCTTGTGCAGTTGTTGTTGTACTCTGCGCACTTCGCTCATTTTCCTCATTTTTGCTAAGCCTTCTAAGGTCTTAGCTTCTTCGCTCAGAACAGTTAGGGACTGTTCTGCTGCTTGTACCTATTCCAAAAGGCCGATTTTGAAAGGGAGCATTTCAAGCTCCGTCCGAGCCTCCATAGCTTGTGTCATGAAGCTCTTGGCTTCATCTGCTCTGCTCTTCATTTGTGTGGAAGCTCTGCGCAGTGCTTCAAATTGTTCCTGGCTATCATCTTCAGGATGTGCTACAACACAAGCTTCCAACTCGGCGATCTGCATTCTATGGTCTTCAGCCATAGCAACTATTTCCTGCTCTAGGGCTTTCACCCTTCCACCAATAATTTGAACTTTCTCAACCAGAGGAAGGTCTGGTTGAATTTCACAGGCCGGAATCTCCTGGGCGATTTCATTAACTATGTTTCTTATCCCAGTGTCTTGTGCTTCATAGAGTGCAAGCTTCTCAGAGATGTTCTTATATCCTGTCTTCAGCTCTATTTCCTGCGATTACAGTCTTTGGTTTGCATGGAATGTGGAGAGCTCTCTAGCTCTCAGCTCAATAGAGACTTTCTCTTGCACTAACTGCAAGGTTTCTATCGGAATCAAAGACAAATTTATTTCAATGGGGCCAACTGCGCTTACCTACAGTGTGGCCAAATGATCGGGAAGTGTCATGCTTGTAGGCGGGATGTGCACAACAGTATGCCTCTCTACAAGTACTTCAACTCGCTCGGTGCTTGTAGGTGCATGCGGCATCTGCGAACTGGATGCTGGCGCATGGGTCTGCGCAATTCTTCCTGTGAGACCTTTTATTTCCACGAATTGTAGGTCCAGAGCACTTCTGATGTGAGCGTGCGAGGTCCGCAGCTCGTGAAATTGTTCCTTCAAGTACTGGGTGATCCTCATGGCAAGGGTCTCAGAGGGGTCTTCTGTCGCTTCTGCGGGGTGTGACAACTTCTGCTTCTTTGGGGGTGGTCCTGCCAGACCTTCATCAGTCTCCTGCGCAGCCTTTTCCTTTCCTCTATCTTTTTCTTGTGCAGAAGGGGGTGGTATCGCGGATGCGACTTCAGCGACCTCCCTCCATTCATCTGACCAGGATTTTACAATTTCTTCAACATCTTTAGTAGTCATCCTGTAAAGGCCTACGGCCCATTCTTGTTGAATGCCGCAAGGACGGAGGTAAATTTCGTGCAAGTTGGCAGAGAAGACCAACTTGGTTCCATATACTTGTGCTGTCTCGTCACTCAGCCTCGGCATTCCCTGAATGGTATCTTTAAGGAGATGGTAATATTCACAAAAAACAACGCGGTTCATCTTGCGCTTTGCGGGATTACTAGAATCCCAGAGGTTTACATAGCGCATTCCGGTAGCCTCTCCTGCACGGCGCGGAAGGAACTGAGTGTTGGGAGGCTCCTTCCACCCAACAAAGGCGCATAAAATTAAAAGCCAAGAAAAATGGAACAACTGACCGGCAGTGTCTTGGACGTTTCGGCAGTCTTCCAGGAAAGAATTGAGGAGTAAGAGAGACCAGTTGTACTGCTCTCCCTCCGTAGCTGCGATAGCGAGCTCCACGACAGCTCCAGTAACTTCTTTAGGTCTGCACTTCGTGAGAAGTCTGCCTACAAGCAGACTGCGTGTAAATCTAAGTGCTTCATCCTCGACTATAGTGAGGTCATAAGCCCGACCTCCTCTTGTCAATTTGTATTTCTGCACCAGCTGTGCAGCTAATTTTCTATCCTTATCTTTTCCAACAAAATGAATATTGGGGTCCTTATCAACCTTAGATAGGCCGGTAATCCGATGAATCAAGTCGACATTTAAATCGATTGGCCTCCCCAGCCAAAGGTAACCACCATGAACGCAGGATAGCAATGCCTTAACAACTACATTGACTTCATTGCTATGCCCGAAGTGCGGTAGCTTCAGTAGGTTCAAAAGTCCAGGCCGCTCAAGATTTGCGGCAAATTCCTTTGGGACGAATTCATCAACCTTTTTGGTGGGATTATAGACCACCGTCAGATAGCGATTTGGCGCAAACTGAGGATATGTTCTGTAGTCTCCCAAGTTGAAATCAGAAAACTTAACCAGAGGAAGGTGTCCAGGCAGGGACCCTTCTTGTTGGACGACTTCTGCCATTGGAGGCAGCGGAATTGGATATTTTGCATTCTTCGGAATATGCACCTCGGGTGCATCATTTGGGCGCAACGGAATGTAATTCACCATAGTGGCCAAGGGCACTGGAATGGGTTCGTCCGGCTACTGCGAATGAGACGCCCTTGTGCCCGGAGAGTCTGGGATCAGTCCAACTAGGGTGCGTGTAAGTCGAGGTCATCACCGGAGTAGTCATGCCGAAATCTAAGCCTCTGTGCTTAAATTGACGAATAATTTCTTCCGTCGACAGGTTCTCCATCGTGAACCGGTATAGACAACAAGGACTTGAACAGACAAATGGCGGAACAGCGTAGAATACGAATGCTGAAAACAAAGGAAGCAGTCTGCACGACACGGCTCTGAAAACAATAACTTAGATTCTCAAACAAGACACTATGCAACTTGAGAAAAGTAACTCGAAGATATACGAGTGCGGGGTATTTATAGCTAAAGGTGATAGTAAATGCGGACAAGTGGGGTAATAGCCGTAGGTGCCTATGCATGAGTTGACAACCCCCCCTACCCCCGCGCCTCTGCGGTGCATTAATTGCGATGGACGGGTTGTGACAGCCTTCCGAGAGAAGCTTAAGGCTTTCGGCGCATGACATAAATGCAAATCTTAGGGAGATCAAGCCGAATCTGTCAGAGCGACTACAATTAATTGGCGAGCTTATCCTTCATTAATATTCAGACGTGGCTACATAACTGCTGTAATTCAAATTTTTCGGCGGGTCACTTTGGCATTGGTAACTGTGCATATAGAGGGGTCCACAACGAGAACTCCTCAAGCGGCAAATTGAAAACAGGGAACTCCGCAAGAGCGACGGTTTGACAATGCGGGAAAATTTCACAAGAGCACAAATAGGGTCACTTAAAACAAACTTTATTGACATGCGCGGATGTTTCAAGGAACTGCGCGGGAAGCTAGAGACTGAAAGTGTCTCGCGACTTCCGTGTAGACTGTGATAATGCGATGCCTCTTTCAAATACACTGGGCATCTGCACTTCTTTAGAATCTAATTAAGTCGACGGGGCGGAGTGGCCGTCGCGATAAAGCTTTAGCTGACTCCCGTTGATCATTGTAGGCAGCAATTCTCCATTAAGCTTCGCAAGCTGAACTGCTCCTCCTTCTGTTATCTTTATCACCCGAAAAGGGCCTAACCAATGTACACGAAACTTGCCTGGAAACTTGATGAATTTACTATTATAGAGGAGTACCAAGTCTCCTTGTTGAAAGACTTTATTCTTAATATGCCTGCCATGCCAAGCTTTTTGTCTTGCCTTCTGCACTTGCTAATGGAATCTGGCTAAAAGTCTGTCTTCTTCTAAGGCAAGAAATTGTGAGAGTCTTTCACTCATAGTATCACTATCTGCCATTTCTGTAATTTGCACAATTCTGAAGCTGGGAACAATGTATTCCATGGGCATAACTGCTTCTTGTCCATACACCAAACTGAAAGGTGTGTGACCTGTTAATTTCTTGCATGTGGTTTTGTAAGCCCATAACACAGCTGTAACTCTAAGGTCCCAATCATCTCTTTGTTGATTACAGATCTTCGTCAGGGCATTCTCAAGAATCTTATTGAATGCCTCCACCGTACCATTAGCTTGAGGGTGGTATGGTGTACTCTTATGGTGACTAATGTGGAATTCCTCTGTAAGGGCCTCTATAGTCTCATTCAGGAAATGTGTACCCTGATCACTCATTAGAATTAGTGGACATCCAAATCTGGTAATAATGTTCTCAAAAATGAACTGTGCGGCAGTGACAGCGTCGCAGTTCCTAACTGGCTTCACCTCAGCCCATCTGGTGAGGTATTCAGTAGCTGTGATGATATATCTTGCGCCAGTTCTCTTTCCTGGTGGGTTGATAGGTCCTACAAAATCAATGGCCCACTTATCAAAAGCACGCAGTGTTATCTGGGGTCTTAGCGGCATTTCATCTCTCCTTGAGGGTTTTCCTGTGCGCTAGCACACATCGCAACATTTGCAGAATTCCCTAGTATCCTTGTGCAATGTTGGCCACCAAAGACCTGCGGCTAAGATCTTCTGCGCAGTCGGATTTCCTGTGAAATGGCCTCCTGCGGTACCTAAGTGCGCTTCTACGATGATGGAGTTCTTCTCGTGTGGTAAGATACATCTGCACAAGACTTCATTAGGGCCCAGCTTATAGAGCTAGCCGGCTATCAAAGTGAAGTCTGCGGCTTTGACAACAAGTTGCTTCTTCTTCTGGATTGTAAACTCAACTGGCGCTTGCCCGGTAGTGAGAAACTCAAGAATATCGGAATAATACCCATCAGCTGCTTGAACAGAAAACAACTGCGCATCAGGCAGATTGTCCTTCAGATTTGTAGGTTCCTCTCCTGACTCTATCCTAGATAAATGGTCAGGTCCTGCATTCAATCTTCTTGGCTTCACCATAACCTCAAAATCATACTCCTAGAAGAGTAGTAGCCATCTGCAAATTATTCCCCCTAACAATGGCTTATTGACCAAGTATTTCAAAGCAGAATGGTCAGTATACATTTTAAAATGTGCACCCAATAAGTAGTGCCTGAACTTCTGTAGGGAATACACCATAGCTAGTCCTTCTCTTTCTGTAGTGGTGTAGTTCTTCTCAGCTGTAGAGAGTTTTCTGCTAGAGTAAGCAATGGGGTGGTCAATACCTCCTTCTCCCGGTTGTGTCAGCACAACCCCCAATGCTATGGAAGAAGCATCTACATGAACATGAAAGGGTTTTCTCCAGTCTGGGAAAACTAGAATAGGCGCAATGATCATCTTTTCTTTAAGTGTATCCAAGCTCTGTTGGAATTCTTCTGTCCATTGGAATTTCGAATCCTTTTTCAGCAATCTTTCCATAGGCGCAGTTATCTTTGCATAACCCTTGATAAATTTCCTGTAGTACCCTGTATGTCCCAATGTAGTGCGCAATTTCTTAACTGAGTTGGGTGTAGGTAAGTTAGCAATGATGGCAACCTTCGTAGGATCCATCAGGAGTCCTTGTCTGCATACAATGTGACCCAACAAAATACCAAAAGGAGCACAGAAGATACATTTTTTCAAGTTAAGGGAAATCTGGTACTGTCTACATTTTTCTAGCATCATGCACAGGTTTGCTATATGGTTCTTTAGTAAACCAAACACAGTCCAGTCATCAAAATAGACTTCTAGAAACTTATGATTGAATTATTTAAAAACAGCAACGACTCTAGAGAAGATAGCAGGTGCGTTTTTGAGACCAAAGGGCATTACCGTATACTGGAATGATCCCCATTCAGTCGCAAAAGTGGTTTTATGGCGGTCTTTTGGATGGATTCTGATCTGATGGTATCCCGAAAAGCCATCAGTGAAGGAGTAAGCCTCTTGTCCTCCAACATTATCAAGCACTTCGTCTGTAAAGGGAGTTGGAAATGGATTATGCGCTGATGCGTCGTTCAGCTTGCGCAAGTCCACGCAGATTCTTATTTCACCTTTTGTCTTCTTCTCTTATACCACCATAGGACTAATCCAATCACTTTCCTCTACTGGCTCAATAATACCTGCTGCGAGCATCTTATCAATTTCTTCTTTAACCTTTTCTTTATAGCGCGGGTTCAACTTGTACGGGCGCTGTTTTACTGGCTTGGCGTCTGCTTTCAAAGGTATGCGCATAACTCCTAAATCTCCTAATATGCCTTTCATTTCTGTAAACTTGGTAGGAAAGATATCCTAGTAGTCACGTAGTAAATCTGCAATATGGGCAACAGTTTCATCATCCCAATAATGTTAAATTTTCTGAAATTTACTTCAATCTGATCTAGGATCTTAACTGAGAGAACAACATGTACAGCATATCTACAGCATATCAATCATGGAGACAATAATGCAAGCACACAAGAGACACAAAGATTTACTTGGGGAAAACCATAAAGGTGAAAAACCCCAATAACTTCCTCAGAGATAGATAGAGCAATGATACAACCAACCAAGAGAGATAGGCATAACCTAGCAGCAGATCCTCCTCCTCCATAAGTGTGCCACTCCTCCTTGAGTGCATGTGTGAGAAGTGAGTGAGCAAATAGAGTGCCTCCCACACTCTATTTATACTTGACTTGACTTTCCTTTTTACCTAACTCATGTAGGCTCGAACTTAACCACATAACATAATGCTGAGTGGGCCGACCCCCAATAGGGTGGTCTAATAACCCTTTGACCCACATGGCCGACCCCCAATAGGGTGGTCTAATAACCCTTTGACCCACATGACTTATACAGGGCCGACCCCAAACAAGGTGGTCTAATAACCCATCAAGTATAAGTTACGACACTTACAATATAAATGACGACACTTCATTATAGAGGAATAATACCATCTCTATAGGAATACAATATATATATATGTGAAATACATTCCGAAGTTACATATACATCAACACTCCCTCTTAACTAGGAAGGTATTTCTCAGCATAGTTCTTCTAGCACAAGTCATCTTCTCTGGATCATCGTCACTGGATAATCGTCATCAAGTCACCATCATCGTCACTGCTGCTGCTATCTCAATCAATCTCTGAATCTACTCGTCATAGGAAGTTCTACAGAGCCAGTCCTTTTTCATACTGGATGTAGGCCCACCACCTGCAGGTCTTCATCATCACTGGCCATACTGTGGAATCCTCAGGACTTATTACGTGCATCACAAAACCTCGAAAGAGCATCCCAGGATGTTACGGGTACACAACTCCGACCTGTAGGATCTCCCAGGGCGCTATTACATGTGACCCCACCACAAAACCTCGAAAGAGCATCTCAGGATGTTACGGGTACACAACTCCAACCTGAAATCTCCCAGGGCACAAATTACATGTGGTCCACCACAAAACCTCGCAAGAGCATCTCAGGATGTTACGGGTACACAACTCCGACCTATAGGATCTCCCAGACATGCTCATCTGCACAACCTGATCCACGACCACAGAGTATCAACCTGATACTCACCATACATCATCCTGATGTACTCATGATCGTCCTGATCATCATCACTGCAACGTCCTGCTGCATGTCATCTGGAGCAACATCCTGAAGCTCACCATCCATGATCATCCTGATCATCACTGCAACATCCTGCTGCATGATCCACCTGATCATCAATGCATCCACCTGATGCATACCAAGTATCTACCTGATACATATCATCATACATGATCCTCCTGATCATACAATGTATCCACCTGATACATGATACATATAACCATACATGATCCACCTGATCATACAATGTATCCACCTGATACATATACAGATACATGGTCCAAGCATCCAACATGATGCATATACAAAATACATACACATGATCCAACTGATCATATCCAGCATCCAACATGATGCATCCATACATAAATGATCCACCTGATCATATCTAGCATCCAACATGATGCGTACATACATACATAAAAATGATCCAACTGATCATATCCAGCATCCAACATGATGCGTACATACATACATAAAAATGATCCAACTGATCATATCCAGCATCCAACATGATGCGTTCATACATATATAAAAATGATCCAACTGATCATATCCAAGCAGAAACCAGAACATCATCCTGATGCTCATCATCCAGCACTTACATCCACAGCCATGTGAAGGATCCTCCTTCCAACATGCTTGGAATGGCTTCAGCAAATGTGTCCATCACTTCTTCCTTGAAGTGTCCTCGATCTGAAGAATGCCAAGCCTCTCTCTCTGAAATACTCGAACTTCACCCTGGCTAGTGGCTTCGTCAGCACATCTGCAATCTGCTCGTCTGTCGCAACATATAGGAGCTTCACGGCTCCTCTCTGCACCATATCCCTGATATAGTGATATTTGATCTCTATGTGTTTCGACCTGTCATGAAACACTGGATTCTCGGACAGCTTCACACAACTCTGGTTATCACAGAAGATATCAGTAGCTTCCAATGGGAGATCAAATAGCTCAGACAGTAGCTTCCGTAGCCATACTGTCTCACAAATAGCTGAACAGGCTGCAACATGCTCTGCCTCAGCTGTACTCAGTGCTACGCAGGACTGCTTCCTGCTAAACCAAGAGATCACACCTGATCCCATACTGAAGCAACACCCAGATGTGCTATTCCTGTTTGCAGCACTGCCATCCCAATCTGAATCAACATAACCCTGCAGGTTAAACATTTGATTCTCCTCATACCTGAGCCCATAATCCATTGTACCCTTCAGGTACCTCAGAACATGCTTTACAGCAATCAAGTGAACACTCCTCGGATCCGTCAGGAATTGGCTCAATGTGTTCACAGCAAAGCAAATGTCTGGTCTCGTGTTCGTCAGGTACATCAAGGACCCAATCATCTGACGATACAAAGAGACATCAACCGGCTCACATGAAGCATCATATAGAAGCTTCAGATTCGATGCCATAGGTGTGGCCATATCCTTGCAGTCCATCATCCCGAACCTCTTCAGGATCTCTACTACATACTTCCCTTGTCCAAGGAAGATTCCATATGCACTCTGCCACACCTCCATGCCAAAAACAAATAGTGCATCATCCCCAAGTTCTTCATCTCGAACTTGGAAGAAAGCTTCCGCTGCGTGTCGGCAATCAATCTATCTTTACCTATAATAAACAGGTTATCTGCATATAAAAGTAGTATCACTAGATTGCCTTCTTCAACCTTGTAGAAAAGGTTGGAATCTGCTTTATTCTTGGTAGCGCCCAAACTGGATAGAAAGCTGTCTATCCTACCATACCAAGTTCTGCACACATATATGACTACACCATGCTGTCTTGAAATCCATCTGGTGCATCTTCTATTTCATCACTTTTATATTTCTTAATGCTGTCATCTGCAACATGCTTGATCTGATAGTTCCATTTGGAAGTCATAGCAAACTTCCCTTCATGTCTTGGGATTATATCCCAAACATCATTCTTCATGATCGACGGATCAAGGCATTTCATTTCTTCATCCCAGATCCTGGGAACTTCAATATCTTCAATATCTTCAATAGATATTTTTGTTGCTGGAACAAAATGTTGTAGTTCTTCTTTTGTAGGAGATGGCATACGATCTTTCCTACACAACAAGTTAAATTGCATGATTAGAAAACATCTCATAGTTTTCGGAACAAATTCTTACACATAAAGAAATATGCCATACAGTCATGCAATTATCTTAGCCAATGCTTCAATACAACATTTATCCATATTCCGTAACTTTCTAGATGCCTTCCAATCTCTACCAGAACATTGTTAAGAGTGTGCACAACTCCCAACATGTCAGCAAAGAGGTTTCATTCTAGATAAGTAGCAATGGAATGCTGTACAGTGCCATAGGCCACTTACCCATGCATATTAGGAGTATACTGTTCATCAATGCAATTATTCTAATATGCATAATACACAACCTAATTCTAGGAACATCAGTATATACATTATTGAACAATTTTATTTAAACAAACAAATATGCAAGAAATGATGATTAAAATACTTATCTTTCTTTGTTCGTTGGGTGGACTCCCTCTGAGTCTTTGCTTCCTTGCAGGAGCTGCTGGAGTCCTAATCTGAGGTAGCTTCTTCTACACCTTTCTGTTGTGAAATGTAGAGAGATGATCAACTCCCTCTGAATATCTGCATCCTTGCAGAAACTACTGAAGTGTGCTCCTTTGCTTTCTTGTAGGAACAACTAGAGTGTGCTCCCTCTTGATCTTTGCTTCCTGAATTACCTGTTCTTGAACTCATATTCATCCTTGGTCCCTATGCATGCTTATTAGTATCATGAATGTGTTATCCTTGTGATCTCATATAAAATCATACATTCATTAGTATACTATTAAAACACAATAATATCAAGCATGTATAGTCATGATCATTTCAAACAGAAATAATAAGCATTAGCATTCAAGGATTCTTATGGTTAGTCAAATCATAACATGTCTAAACCTATAATTAATCAAGCCTATGACTCTTCAGGTTAGTTGAATCATCAATCAAGATAAGAGATATAAAATGCATAAAACCTGTGATTATTCAAACCTATACCATCATGATTCTTCTGGTTAGTCATATCATCAATTATGGTAAGAAACATAATATGCATACAATCATGATTATTCAAACCTATGACTTCATGAATAATCATTATCAACAACGCGATAGTATAAGATCCTAACCCAAGGTAGGAATCTACCTTGATATAGGAAAAACATACCTGGATTATCATGTTAGCTAGTTATGTCTAACATACCCGTATAATGTCTTTTGGTTCTCTTCAGTGACTTGTGCTAGTAACCTGCATGTCTCATAAGTTAACCATTATAAAACCAAGTTATACATACCTCGTGAATGGATCTTGTATGAGATCCATGACAATGGATGAATCTTTGTCCTCATGTTATCATGATCATATGTTCTTGGACTAGAACATGATCTGTCTTTCTTGGTGTATCTTTCATGTTAGTAGACAACATAAACCTCATACAACACCATAATGCATTAGTACAATCATAAGTGTCAACACCCTAACCAATGAATATCTTCTATCATGCATTCATAATTTTGTTAAGGTGATACAACAAATCTAAAATCAAAATTGTACTAACCGTAATAACATGAAGACAAACATACCATAAACTTAATCATGGACAAATATCGAAACATACCTCGATGAGTCATACCTGTCGAGATCGCTTGTAATCTTCTTATGTAAGGCCTTATCCTCATCTCCCTCTGAGACAGGAACTTCTTCACTTATGTAGGTGATCAATCCATCTTCTTCTAGGATTAACCCAATCCACTTGATTTGCAAGAACTGGACCTTGAGCTGGATATGGGTTTGTCAGAGAAACCCCAAAAATTCAAACTTTGAATTTCAAACTTCTGAAAGGATAGAAATATGTGCCTTGATGAGCTGATCAAGTTGGTATATTAAGAATTTTGAAAACTGCAAAGTTTCACTCCTCAATTTTGCTTTTGAAAATTTTGGATTCACTGGACGTGACCCTGAACTGGGGTTTAATCAAGCCCGGCCTTCTGCCCAACCAAAAATTCTGATCTTGGTCTCTAAATTTCTATTTTGATGAGTAGCATCCAGCCGTGGTCTCCGATTACAAAAATTCCAACTTTCTCCAAAGCCCTAAATTCCGGAAGCCATGAATGAAGGTACCAAAAAATAATTCTGTTTTGACAGAAATATGTACCTGATTGTTTCTGGTGTAACTCTGAAATTTTTGATCCACAGGGTCTAGAAAAGTTTCCTGAGATAGCCTGACCTGTTATCTTTCCATCCTGACAGGTCTGACCTCAATTGGATTCTCTGAGAGAGAGTTATACCAAATGTCGCAACGTGACCTGTTTTGGGATAAAACAGGAGAGCAAACTTGTACGGCGTGCCATGTGTCACTGTTTTAACTTCGGCCTCTGAAAAAGTTTCCTGAGATAGCTCGGCCTGTTACCTTTCCATCCTGACAGGTCTGACCTCAATTGGACTCTCTGAGATAGATTTAAGTCAAATGTCACAACATGACCTGTTTATGGGATAATACAGGAGAGCAAACTTGTACGGAGTGCCACGTGTCACTGGTTCAACTTCGGCCTCTGAAAACGTTTTCTGAGATAGTACAGTCTGTTTAATACCTGTCAATTTTTACGAAATTTCATTTGGAGATTCCTAGCCCAAGATATGACCTTTTTCCCAAGGTCACCTGATTTTGACTCAGATCTGGAAGAGGCAGAAACCCTATATTGTACAGATCATAAATCACAAAGTACAATGAATTAGAGGTTGTACTTTGGACACAAGATACCTGGAGATCTTAGCTTCATCCTGTAACAATTTCAGATCCGAAAACTTTGCAAAAACGGATTTATAGCGAAAGTGCTACGATGACTGGTTTTTGCTATATCAAGCCCTAGCATCGTAAGTGCAACAAGTGTCATACATGCCATATCATGCCTTCTTTCAGGCTAGCTCTGATACCATGTTAAATTTTCTGAAATTTACTTCAATCTGATCTAGGATCTTAACTGAGAGAACAACATGTACAGCATATCTACAGCATATCAATCATGGAGACAATAATGCAAGCACACAAGAGACACAAAGATTTACTTGGGGAAAACCATAAAGGTGAAAAACCCCAATAACTTCCTCAGAGATAGATAGAGCAATGATACAACCAACCAAGAGAGATAGCCATAACCTAGTAGCAGATCCTCCTCCTCCATAAGTGCGCCACTCCTCCTTGAGTGCATGTGTGAGAAGTGAGTGAGCAAATAGAGTGCCTCCCACACTCTATTTATACTTGACTTGACTTGCCTTTTTACCTAACTCATGTAGGCTCGAACTTAACCACATAACATAATGCTGAGTGGGCCGACCCCCAATAGGGTGGTCTAATAACCCTTTGACCCACATGGCCGACCCCCAATAGGGTGGTCTAATAACCCTTTGACCCACATGACTTATACAGGGCCGACCCCAAACAAGGTGGTCTAATAACCCATCAAGTATAAGTTACGACACTTACAATATAAATGACGACACTTCATTATAGAGGAATAATACCATCTCTATAGGAATACAATATATATATATGTGAAATACATTCCGAAGTTACATATACATCAACAAATAATTCCCTATAGAAGCAAACTTGGGCTCGGCTTCTGTACCAATGTTAATCTTTTTGAGCTTGATGTGTTCTGTAATGGCAGGGATATCAAGCTGAGGACCTTCAACATTGCGCGTCCCTTCTGACTCTGGAATATTGATGTTGTGGGGATCATCTTCCTATTCTTCAGTGGTGAAATTATAGCATTCCAGGGCATGTTCCATCTGGACAGCCCAATCTGGTTGAGAATATTCTGGTAATGGACATTGTTCAAATACCTTCTTTTTAATACACTTTAGAGCGTGGTCGATACTTGGATGTTCTGACTCAAAGCTGAAGGTAAGTTGAAAACTTTCTATCATAAGGGGCCAAGTGATAGTGACTCTGCACAATTCTATTTCAGTGTACCAGTTCCTTGGAACTGTATCCAACGTGTGGATGAATAGGTGAACCACTCATCTTCTGGAATATCTGACCATTGCTGAATACATGCTTCGACGTGTGACCTGGGGTCACTCTGTCCATCATATTTGTGCAACACTTTTGCTTTAGTTCCCTGAAATATGCGCAGTATCAATCTGCGGCAGTCTTTCCATGTGTCGATATTCTCTTTATGCGCACCCCACCATCTTGCGGGTGTAGCGCATAGTGCTACATCCAATGCTTGTATGCGCTGCTCATCTGGGATCTGTTGTTCATATGTATGTATGAATTCACTTACTTCAGTTAAACCATCAAATATTGGAGTGTTCTTCAATTCTGTGCCAATCCATCGAATGGATTTAGTCATCATGGCGCAACGCCTTGCAGAAACCTCATGCAAGCGATTCTGCCAGTTTTCCAGTCCTACTTCTGAATCTGATGTGCACGAGCTATCGCATCGCCAACTAATATGGCCGTTCACTGTGGGATTGACATAGTCACTATGACTAGCAGTCATCTGATACAAACTTTCCATGTGGTGCGCTTCTTCTTCTACCCGAATGGGTTCAATATACCGTGGTCCTTGAAGTGGATCAAGCAGTGCGATGACCCTGATCTGCTCATCTTCAAAGGTCATTTGTCTTTTCTTTAGATTAATGACAGCCAAATTGTCAAATGCCTAATCTATGCCTAAGAGTGTTGGATAAGGTCTAGTATCATCCAGAATTTTGATTACTTCAAAGTCTACAGAACTTCTTACTCCCTCAATATCAATAGGTACATTGGGTAGTCTGCCCAATGGAGAAACTCTTTGCTGATTCGCAAGTCTTAACTGGATAGGAGATCTTGTAAGCTGAGGGATACCCATCTGTTCCCATGTCTGCATGGTGAGAACATTAACTTCTTAGCCTAAATCTAAAATGACTTCGTCCATTTCAAATGCTCCAATCTGCGCTGTGAGCCTCATCTCTTTTCCAGTTCTAGTATGACTTCCAATCTGGTGAACAACACGCTGCGGTGTATTCATCGAAGCAGATTGTTGACACTTATCCAATAGGTGTTGAAGTTCCATGGTTGCTTTTTCATTGCGCAACAACTTTAAGCAGTTTCTCAGGAAAGCATGGACACTGCTTAGTGCATCCTTATCATCATCAGGCCTTCCAGATGTAGTGGCCTGTTCTTGTACCAGGTTCTCTTGTCTTAGCACTTGCGATCTGATATCATTATGCGGAATTGTGACAGAACTTGAAGTTCGCGGGTCTGAGAAATACTCTTGGGCTTGATTGAATGCTTCTTTTTGCTTCTGTAGGTTGAGCGGAGGTGGTTTAATATTAGCGCAGCACACCCATTGCGTCGCTTGCTTTCCATTTCCCAACTCTGGCGCACCAGTGGCTGCTCCACTGCGCGTGACTATATTAACTGTAGGATCTGGTTCTCTTTTTTCTGCTCCAATCAACTGAATATTCTGGTTAACCTGTGGCATCTTTGCTTGCATCTAGCCATTAACTGAGGGCATTCTTCAATGCCATGATCATAAGATTTACAATATCTGCAAATGGTTGTAGGATTTTGGCAATCCCTTGCACAATGTCATTGAGCTCCGCAGTTGTAACAAGTGATTTGTCCTCATCCACGAGCAAATCCTGCTGTGCGTCCACGGCCCTTATAATTTCCTCCTCGGCCTTCGCGAGTTTGGTCATACTACGGACCTGATGTGGGTCCTTGTGCCTCTGATTGTACTCTATAAACATCATGTTTCCTTTCCATCATAAGATCATATGCTCTGCAATTGTTCTCATCATGTCCTACTGATTTATAGAAATTGCAATATAGATTCTTTGGAGTCTGTACGTATTTCTGTAACAGGTGACATTCTTGTGGTCTATGACCTCTAGTTCTACAGATTTCACACCAAGGCCCCTGGGCCTGTGGTAAAGGGTTAGGTGCTCTAGTTGCAATATACTCTAAGAAAACGGGACAATGGTCCTTTGAATGGCCTTGTGCTTTACATTTTGTACACCAAATTTCTTCTTTAATATCCTTTCCCTTCTTAATATCATGGACTTGCAAGGTTAGGTTTGCTAATTGGTTCTGCAACTGTGCAACATCGTTGCTTGTTCCAGCAATTGGTGAAACTTCTAGTTTCATAGCCATTTTCTAGAGCTTGTTCCTGAGTAGTAAGATTCTGTTGCATAAGAGGAAGTCTAATATGAGGAAGCAGTGCAGCAATGAACCATTCCTTATGCTGCTGCGGTGCAAACTCAAAGCTTACTTGATATATCAAGGCTTTAAACTTCTGGTCAAAGTACCATACTGAATCTGTAGGTAACTGTTTTATGTCTTTGAGTTCTGTTATACACTGTGATTCTGATTTAGGTTTCTTGAATTCCTTAATCATAGCACTTCTTACATCAGCAAGCGTCCTATTCTGTGTTGCTGAGTATTTCATAAACCAGGTTAAGGCTCTTTCTCTTAGTGTGGTTGCTAACTGAACCAGCTTAACAACATCATCATTAATTTGCTTAATTGTCCAAATGGCTTCACATAGGAACCAGTGCTGCTCAGGGTCTTCTAGCCCTGTTCCCCTAAAAGTTGGTAGCTTCATGTCATCACCCATCCTTCTTGCGCGAGGTTGATGTGGAGGTGTTGTAGCACTACCTCCAGGATGGTTAAACAAAGGTGATGCTGAGGTACTAGAAGTACCGTGCAGGCTACTAGAAGGTGTTATTGCGGGGTTATACTGAGCCCCGTCTGGCTTTTGTGGTGTAAAAGGGTGATAAGGGATATGAGCACTCCCTTGTCTCTCTATATGGCTCGCTCTAGGAGCTTGACTATATTCTGGGCTAGCTTCACAAGAATCTTGGTCAAGGCCTACTTTATACCGTTTTCCACTACATGTGCAACCAATAAGTTCAAGATCACTATCAGAATCTGCGGACATTACTTGTCTATGCTATTCATTGGAAGCTATGCATAGTTTTCCTTTTTCATATAGAAGCATTTTAATCCATAAGTTCAGAGAATTTAAGAACTTACCCCTGTATGCTTGGAAGAAGTTCCTCTCAGCTTCGCTGAAGCTCTTTCTCGTATCTATTGAAAACTCATTGATGAAGCCTTCCAGCAGACTGTTCAACCAAAAGTCTACTACGCGGGACACAGAATTATCTACCCACTTCAAAATGATAACCAGCTCAGGCGTCCAAATGACGGGTTGAGCAACATGCACAGTGGGTCTAGTATCTGCTAGCTTGGCTACCCATGCATGCAACTCAAGTGAAAATGTGACAAAGAAAATTTCGTGGAGGTCAGTATAAATATGCTTCTGCAACCAGTCTTCTGTCTGAAGCCTAGAGCTTCTATTTTCTCGTTCTGTGAACTCTCTAGCCTTTGAATCAAACCAGTCTTGAATTTCTTTAGCTGTAGGATTCCAATAGCACATTGCCTTCAAAATAAGAGTGTTGAAGCCATTGACAGAACCATTTGTTGGCTGAGCAAGTCTCAAGGAAACAGAATCATTTGTCGACTTATCTCACACGTCGCCGGATTAACAAGTCGCAAGGCAACGGAACCATTTGTTGGCTGCTTTTTGGACAGACCCGGGTTTTAATGAAGTGCAGCAACAAACACCCCTTGGCGCACTGGCCCTCCCGGCAATGAGCTGCACAGCAGCCCAAAGTATCACCCGAAGTGGCTATGGGGGGGCTAAGGAATCAGGCTTCCTCAACCTTGGCGACACGGAAAATGCAATCTTCTCCTCTCTTCCGTAGATCTCTTAGTGCAATAGCGCTGAAATTCATGCTCACCAGCCTAGCTGCGCGGTATCTCCGCTCCAGCGTGTGAGGTGATTACCCTATGCATCCACTATTGTACCGTTTCCAGCCTTGCGCCACAGCACAGCAACACACTTCTCAAGCACCGCAGTGATGGCGTTCTACAGATTCCTTCGATACTTAACAATTATAATGTCTAAGGAAGCTTTGAGAACATACTTAACATATTCATAAAGATAACGCAATGTTCATGAACGCACAGATAACAATACACAGACATGCATTCATGCGGAATATTATCATAAAACGAAGACTTATGGACTTCACCTCCACGGGAAACCATGTCCATGGGAAGTATATCTTATATTAACCCAAATGGAAATTACACAATAACGTTGCGCACATAGCTGCAGCCTTAGATATTTCCAGGAAACTCCACGCACATAGCTGGGAGCCCTTCTCTCGATCTAGTCTCTTCCTCTACAGAGGTTACAATAGTTCAGACGTTGACTCAGACTGTCTGCAACTTAGGGATTAGCTTCATGGTTATCCTGTTCTAACTCTTGTCTTCTAACAACACAGTAGAAAACAATCAACAACCAACTTACAATGGCCTTCTAACCACTCTAGCTCTCTAATGGCTAAAGCATCTAACATCTAAAACATCTAATGGCTAACGTCTAACCTTTACAATTATACATATATATAGGTGGCCTTGACAGTCGCACCTTTACAAAACTGTGGGCCTTTCCCAGCAGTATTCCCAAAAAACCCTAACTGCATACATGGCTAGGTGTACTGTAGGCGTCGCTTGTAGTCACGTCGCCGCTTCCTGCAGGCTCCGTGATTTTTGGCGCAGATTGCGGGTATGGGCGCCGCTTCAGCATTCACTGCTCCTTGTCCTTCGCCTTCAATGCTTTGGTCCTTTGCTCTTCCTTGATCAGAGCAACCATAACTTCTGTACTTAGCCTTAATGAGGGTAGCTGATCCCTCTATTCCGTCGCTTCATTTATTGCGGTAGTTGAGCTTTCTACTCGGCCACATTCATTCTCCTTTGACATGTGCGCGTGCGCTCCGCGATTTTCGGTCCGTGATCTGCGCTGAACTCGTCCATCTAGCACCGTACTGCGCACTTATTCACTTCTTCCCAAAAATTGGTGCTTATTCAAAATTAGCACTTTCTTCTCAACACTTGTGCTTTTTCCTCAAAATTTGCAGCTTTACTATAGCTGCGGCCTATGCTCCAACAATAACCCATGTGTGCAGATGTAAATTCAACGAACATGCATAGCGAAGATAAACTCATCCACACACATAATTTCATATGCATTCAATATATCAATAACAATCATTTAATTTAAAAACTGCAGAGGAAAAACACATAGATAGAAAACACTTATCTTTGTTGTGCAATTGTCCCACACAACTAGCTATGTCACTGCAACGTTCCTCCCAGCTGTAGGTCTTTTCCCAACCTGTATTATTTCAGCACTCAGAGACCACCCCCGAGTTGGGCATGATATCTACAAAAAAAAGGGGACTCTCAAGCTCATACACAGCCAAATAATCATCTGCATTTAAGCCAAGCCAGTCCACAGTTGGGTTTATAAGGCTAAATCTGAACCCTCTTCATTTGTGGATGCTTCCACTCAAGCTCAAGCCAAAACAATGGAAACCCATTTCAACCCCAACAATCTTAACACACGGCAATTCAAAACTGAGCATGGAAACTCATAATAGCAAAATCACAAGTGTTGGGCATGTAGAAAAATGTTTTTATAGTGGGATACCCAAAATGGGGTTTCTACCAGTTCATAAAAACATGAGTAGCCAAAAAAAAATGGGAGAAGGGGAAAACAACCCTGGGAGAGCAAATTGTTTTCAGAAAAACGATTATGGCCATTTAGAAAATGATTTTGGGCATTCTAGAGCCAAAAACGGCCTTCACATAGTCATTAACTGGAAGCAATGAACCAAAACGAATTTTGGGCAAAACTGTGACAGGTTGGCACCCGAAATTGACATATACACAGTCACACAGTTGATGGAAACATTTAAAAATGATTTCTGAGGTAGGAGATAACAGTTGGGTTCACAAAAACGATTTTACCACAAATGAAACCCAAATCTGGAAATTCAAAAAATGTTTTCACAACAATAAGGAAGCAACAAGCTATCAAACTTATCTGTTGAGCTTCCCAATGGATTCTCTTCTTTCCCCACAGTCTAGCCATCACAAAAATGGGATTCTTAGCTTGAAAACCAGTGAATTTACAACGTACTCCATGAAAGAAACGCCCAACAAGCTCCAAAAACGTGAAAGAGTGAAGTTTGATCCTGAATAATAATGGCTTGGGAAGGAAATTCGTGGGTGTTTTCTTGCCCAAGAAAGAGAAACGCGATTTTCCATGAGGGTGGCTTTCCCATACTCGAATTTGGACAACCATACCTCCCCAATCCCCAAGGCATTAACTACTTCACCCAACTCTTGGGAGAAATCAATGATTGGGCACCAAAGTCAACATGGGTAGTTGATGGTTGATGGTTTCTCTCATTGACACTTGGCTTGACTTGGTTGGCTCAAGGGTTTGAATATTTTCTTCCCAATTCCTTGTAATATCATTCCCCCATCTCTTGTTGCATTGCATAGCTAGTTGTGGGTATTTTATTAGAATGCATATTTACAATTCCAATGTGCATGGCTAACACGTAAACCATATGCATCAATAAATCGATGGCGGTGCCTTGGCCTTGAGCTCCTCACCCCAATTTTATAACAATTTTACATCATTTACATTTTAATGCAATGGGGTCAAACTGGGGATGTTACATTCCCCTCCCCTTGGAATAACACTGTCCTCGGTGTTCCAACACTTAGGAATAAATACCCATTTTACTCATGCCTCAAAATTCACAAAAGGCGGCAGGTTTGTCCCGCGTTTCATCTCTTTACTTTGAATCCTCAAGAACAAGTACTTTGGCTTCCACAAGCTACTCCTGCTGGCTTGGATCTTCCAGCTCTGTAGGTGGGCATTGCTCCACAACAATCCCTTCCTTTTATTCACCTTCCAGTTGATCTACAAGTCTGGAATTTTCATGGCTGCCATCTTTCTTGTTGTCCTGACAACTATTTGAGGAATATTTTCAACCAAAACAACTATCCTTTGGTTTGCTGCCATGATCAATGTGCACAACTGGCTCTTCACTTTTCTCACTAGCAACACTTACTTGTGTCGGCTACAACCAATTGTTTCAATTTGTCCCTGTGAAATTTATCATGGAAACTCTTTGTTAGGACAAGCATAATATAAACATTAAAATTAGTCAATTATTTCCCACTTGAGATGGAACGTCCATGCTTCACTCATGCGACTTCCAAATTTTTTTTCATGCTTTCCCAACATACACATGATCTCTTTCATGTTCATCCTTTCACAGTAAAATAACTATTTTAGCATTCACAATTTAATTCAAGCAAATAAACACATTCTTCTTCTAGTCATGACATGCATTCAACAATTCTTTGTTTTATAAATGCATCAATAAAAAGGAAAGAGAAGAGTAAGAGTTTCTCCCTCTTAGTCTTGTTTTATTTACAAAGCTATGCCATTACTGTGGTTTCATGCTCCTAGTCTCTTTCACTTTAATGTGAATGCTTGAATTGCCCTTTATTGGCTATGACACTTAGTGTCTAAGGTATGTCTAATGCTTTTCAAATTGGGTACCCCTTCCCATTCTGCTTACAGAACCTTTGGCTGCTAGGACCTACACATGTCCACTAGCACCATCTTTCATTACTACTCATATTGAGCTCTTTAGGATGGTCATATGTCCACATGCATCCTCCAGATGCTTTAAGAGTCCTTGCTTCCAACAATACCTACACTCAAACATTGAATCAATTCACATGTTTAGTTTATTCTCAAAAGGTTTTTCTCTAAACAAGAGTCTGAGAAATCATAACCAAATCATATACACACGTATATTCATAAGAAAGAAGCTGCAAGATAACCAAATACTTATTTGTATTGGATGTCTTCACTTTATTCCACAGGATGCTTCTTTGCTTTATGAGCCTTGGATTTCCTGTGGACACAATTATGAATGTTGGGCCAGCACGTAGGCTACTCCACAATCATTCGAATAGGCAATGCCAGGACAATACGCTGATTGGTTTTATCAATTCTTTAAGGGGTATTGGTCTAGCATACACGCTGTTCCACAATATTAAGTAGTGAATGCCCAACCAGTTACTCTCTGTATTTATGAATAATTTCATATCACCCACTCATTTAATCTCTGGATTTACCAGTAATTTTATAGCGCTTTCATGGTCTTGCTTTCCTGCAATGACCAAGGTTTCCAACAAAGAAACATTAGTGTATCAGCTTAGTTGTTAGAAGAATTATACCTGAAATATTCAAGACATAAATGGAACTGAATACTTATATGTATTGTGCATTTCCCCTTTAGTCAATAGGATCCTACCTCGCTTTGCAAGCCTTGGGATCGCCTATGGACTTGGATGTACTTAATGCTTCACCAGTACACCTTCACGTTGACTGGATTTACCAAGCATTTGGTGGTACCCAACCAATCCCATACCTAGTTGGCCCTCTCCATTACTGAGCCAGCACATTCGTCTGGGTCATCGACCAATGGAAGGAAGCTGTGCCACCTGACCATTATAGGTCAAGGCTCTACTATAGAGCCATAGGCATCTCAGGGTTTTCAGTCAATCTTGGCACCCGCCCTCCTACTGCTGTCCCAATAGAGATTTTATGCCTTCACCAATGTCACCACACCTTCTTGCACCACAACCCTTCACACACACAACTCTTCATTCATACAACGACGCCACTCCTTCTCTGGTGCAAATCGGTGGTTCCTTTTAGGAACTTTATAGGTGACTTTCTTGACTGTAGGATAGCATGACCCCACTCATACAAGGATGATACCTCTTCTTATTACATAGCTCTTCGGGCCTGTCCATCCCTTCTTGTAATATTTCGTGTCGGCATAGAAAGGTTACCAATTCCCTTACAGTCCTTTTGCGTATCCTTCTTCACTTTTCCTCTTAATGTGTAGTATCAATCTACATCTGTGTAGGCTAACAACATAAGAAGGTTAAGCAAGCTCATCAGTATTGTTGTTCAATTTTGTAACCATAATCCATATCATTCACTATCAAGTATTGAAACACCAGGAATGCGTCCATCCCCTTAGGGTGTAGTCAATATTGAAAACCCTATCATGACCCAGCACCAAAAAAGGTGTGCAGCCCCTTTCTGATGTGCGCCATGTAGGCCCTAATCATACTCAAGCAGTCTGCAATGACATAAATAAGATAGAGCATGCTCTGCATATTAACCCTAATAATTTAGAAATGCATGTTCTTGTCTAGGGTCATAGAATACTCATTCATTTTGCAGATGTATCTCACATGCCTTCTGGGCATAGCTTTACCATCTCACTCTCATGGTTTACCGACATGCAGTTTAGCTGAGATATTGTCAATGGCGTTTCACCCGAAACCCATTTCCAAAGCATGGGGTCTTTCCCATTTAGTTTGGCTTTTGCAGGCCATCACTCCTGGTCTTCCTGCAATGTGTCTTCCTAGCACATTTATCAAATAGCCAAATAGTTAGCAGCATTTAGCAATAAGCTTCAAGCATGATTGTTCCATAACCAATCATTAGCATTAATAATTAATTCAACATGAATTTGCAACTCTGTCTCCTACAGAAATTGATTTGTTTAACCATGAGGCCATCCTCATATTGTTTGTCTCTCATAAGTGGTATCACTCTGTCCATTATGGTTTTACACTTGCTACCATACATGAACATCCACCTACAACATGTCCTCCTGACACAATTTATATAATCCAAACAGTGATTAGCAATTATAAGCGATTCTCAAATCTGAAATTTGCAAATCTGTTTTCCTATAGAAATTAGATTTACCACCATGGGATTATTGTCACAAATTTATAAACCATAAAATTTTCAGATTTGTTTCATGCATAAGTTACACCCATGATAATCTTCTCATAACCTTTGGCTTCTGCACATGGTAGATCCTGGTCTCTACTATGGACTTATCCTCATTGCCATACGTAAGACTTTTCTACCTGGAATCTGAAACTTCAATCAGCCAAACACGTTGTGAGTATTTTATGCATATAATCCTTTCATTGTTACAACAGTCATTGAAGTGATCTCGGAATGATAACACTCAATAATTCAAACATATTCAGCTGTTAACATTTGAAATGCAATGAAATATATACATTTCTATATATGCATCATTATCACAATAAAATTACAAGACACAGTCACATTATCCATGCAATTTAAATAAACTGTAAATACTCATTACTTCACATTCCATTCAATTCTGTCCTTCCAACAGAGCACTCTGGTAGCCCATCACATGTCTACCTTCTTCATGCAATCATTCTCCTACATTCACAGTAGCTCATGGAATGGTCTTAGTACTAACAATAGTTCACCATTTCATCTATCATCTAATTGCATTGATATATATATATATATATATATATATATATATATATCACAACCATGCATTCACACAATGCATCTCACATTCACAACATTTACATAATATTTTAATGCACATCTCCTCAATGCAACCCTGCATTAATTTATGAGTACTATGCATTCAAACATATTATGGCCTAACCATGTACTACCATGACAGGGCCATAAGTCCTCACTTGCTTTGGTTCACAACCATCATGGCATGACATAATTTCATATGAATGCATTGAGATTTCTAAGCAATTATAGGGTGTAAGGGTCATTGCCTTCAATTACCCATACCTCACCACACTTGGTAGGTTAACAGTCCCATTCGGGCACTCAATACCATATGCAAACCAAATCATCATAGTTCAAAACATAGTTGAATGGATCTTACCAAATCCTCTTTCAACATTCATGCAATTAAGCACAAATAACCATTACTTGCATGGCTGTTATTAATATCACTTGATGTTACCTGATCAGTTGGCCTCTTACCAAGGCTACTTACTCATTTTTCCAACATCATGATCACGGACTTGTTGCACCATCCTTTCTTCATAAGGTCGTTGGTCACGTGCAACAACGTCATCAACTTCTTTAGCCATGTTTTGATTGTATTTGTCCTACAACCAATGCGGACACAACTAATTATTAGCAACCACCATAATTATCTCAATTGGCTCATTGCATATGTGAAACCTCACTATTTTACCAATATGCAGTGTCCTATTCATGCACAAACATTTCACATACACTGTGCAATGTTTCTTAATATGTCTACTAGTGCATAGTCATATCATCTATCTAATCTCTTGCATTTCATCATTCCTATTCCATAATTTATATGCACGACCACTTCAGAATTATAAATACAATATCAAGAGGGTAGTGGAGGAATTCTCCCTTCCAATTCCTCATTGTAGCATGGAATTTCCTCTTCCGCATCATAGTTGATCCAATTTCATGGGCTCTCTACCATGCCCACAAGCAATTATTAGCTATGATCTTCTAGCAAAGTAGAAATTCAATATATGTATTCACGTGTATAACATTCATTCCTGATATTTTCCAAGCATACAATTATTATGTTATAAACATAAATGGTTTAAGGTGAGAGATTTCCCTTTCATCAGTGTTGCCTTACTGCTCCCATTGCTTTTCCCGTTTGGCGCAAATATTAAGGATAAAATGGTTGCCCTTGTCGTGGATGTTAAGATTAAAATTGTCGTGGGTGGGGTGGCTCTTATTGCAAATTTTGCCACCATGTGCGCAGAAGTTAACATTAATTATGTCGCCATGCAAAAAGTTAACCTTAACTTCGCCGACACAGCCTTCGGCAAAATTTCGAAACACTTGAAAAATTTTGGAATTTTCTCTTCCTTTCGGCTCCGACAGCTAGCCTTGCAACCGCCGAACACTTCCCTTCGGTGTAGAGTTAGCAACTATTTTGCTGACCGTTGCGATGCTTTTGGGATTATCTTTGCCGACAGAGTCGCAAGAGTTAGCCTAATTTTCGCTGTCGCGTGTGCAGAAAATTAGCCTAATTTTCGCCGCCGCAACCCTTAGGCAAAATTTCGAAACAAGTTAGAAATTTTTGAGATTTTCTCTTCCTTTCGGCGCAGAATTACCAACTTCTCCCTCGACTGTGTCACAAAAGATAACCATCACTTCTGCGCTCGCAAGCCTTCATCGCTCCGACCGCGTCGCAGGTTTTAAGGCTAAAATCACTGCCACGCGCAAGCTTCCATCGCAACTTTTAAGCTTAGATCCATCGCCAGTGTCGTAGAATTTAACATTACTTTCACCGCGCGCATCGCAGATTTTAAAGTTAAAATTGCCGCCGCCGTGCACAAAACTTATCGTTAATTCCACCGCTGAAGACACTTAGAAAATTTTCAAATTTTCAAAAATAGTTAGAAAAATTTAAAATTTTTCCTTCTTTTTCTGTGATGATCATTGCTCAACAGGAAGCATAATTAGAGATCATACTTCACATATAAGAGAACAATAAAAAGATGTAATAACTTGCATCTCTTCATGTCAAAATAAAACAACAGAATAATATACAGATAGCAAGGGATTGCACCTCCTTTCTCTCCTCCATGGAGGCAAACAGACAAATACAGAACTGAATGCTATTGCATTGGAAACAATTTAAAGCAAGCATTCAACCTGAAAATGGATTTTCTCCCTCCTTCCTCAATTTCATAGAATGGAATCAATGCAAGCAGTTTTTGAAATAATCCCCAAAACAATCATGGAAATGACTTCCCATCCTAATCAATTAGAATCTATGGGACCTTTAGGTTTCTTTAATTCATTTTAATTCCAAATACAAAGTATATATGCATGCAATCAATTATAATTCTATGAAGGGCCCAACAGCCGTAGTGTTGAACCATAAGCTCTAATACCATCTGTTACGTACCCACCCATCCATCCAAGGCAAGGGAGGAAACATGATGCCAATCTATGGGGCTTTTTAAACAAACTCAGCCCATTCATTAGATTCATACAATTAAAAACCCATGTGTGCAGATGTAAATTCAACAAACATGCACAGCAGAGATAAACTCATCCACACACATAATTTCATATGCATTCAATATATCAATAACAGTCATTTAATTTAAACACTGCAGAGGAAAAACACATAGATAGAAAACACTTATCTTTGTTGTGCAATTGTCCCACACAACTAGCTATGTCCCTGCAACGTTCCTCCCAACTGTACGTCTCTGCCCAGCCTATATTATTTCAGCACTCAAAGACCACCCCCGAGATGGGCATGATATCTATAAGGAAAAGGGGACTCTCAAGCTCATACACAACCAAATAATCATTTGCATTTAAGCCAAGCCAGTCCACAGTTGGGTTTATCAGGCTAAATTTGAACCCTCTTCATTTGTGGATGCTTCCACTCAAGCTCAAGCCAAAACAATGGAAACCCATTTCAACCCCAACAATCTTAACACATAGCAACTCAAAACTGAGCATGGATACTTATTACAGCAAAATCACAAGTGCTGGGCATGTAGAAAAACGTTTTTACAGTGGGATTCCCAAAATGGGGTTTCTACTAGTTCAGAAAAATGTGGGTAGCCAAAATGAAATGGGAGGAGGGGAAAACAACCCTGGGAGAGCAAATCATTTTCAGAAAAATGATTATGGCCATTCAGAAAATGATTTTGGGCATTCTAGGGCCAAAAACGGCCTTCACACAGTCATTAACTGGCAGCAAGGAACCAAAACAAATTTTGGGAAAAACTGTGACAGGTTGGCACCCGAAATTGACATATACACAGTCACACAGTTGATGGAAACATTTAAAAATGATTTATGAGGTAGGAGATAACAGCTGGGTTCAGAAAAATGATTTTACCACAAATGAAACCCAAATTTGGAAATTCAAAAAATGTTTTCGCAACAATAAGGAAACAACAAGCTATCAAACTTATCTGTTGAGCTTCCCAATGGATTCTCTTCTTTCCCCACAGTCCAGCCATCACAAAAATGGGATTCTCAGCTTGAAAACCAGTGAATTTACATCATACTCCATGAGAGAAATGCCCAGCAAGCTCCAAAAACGTGAGAGAGTGAAGTCTGATCCTGAATAATAATGGCTTGGGAAGGAAATCCATGGATGTTTTCTTTCCCAAGAAGGAGAAACATGATTTTCCTTAAGGGTGGCTTGCCCATACTCAAATTTGGACAGCCATACCTTCCCAATCCCCAAGGCATTAACTACTTCACCCAACTCTTGGGAGAAATCAATGATTGGGCACCAAAGTCAACATGGGTAGTTGATGGTTGATGGGTTCTGTCATTGACACTTGGCTTGACTTAGTTGGCTCAAGGGTTTGAATATTTTCCTCCCAATTCCTTGTAATATCATGCCCCCATCTATTGTTGCATTGCATAGCTAGTTGTGGGTATTTTATTAGAATGCATATTTACAATTCCAATGTGCATGGCTAGCACGTAAACCATATGCATCAATAAATCGGTGGCGGGGCCTTGGCCTTGAGCTCCTCACCATGATTTTATAAAATTTTTACATCATTTACATTTTAATGCAATGGGGTCGAACTGGGGATGTTATAGTTTTGCTTAGTGAGGGCCATTCCAAATTCGCTCAAGGGGGGCATTTCTCATCCGAAGGCTCTCGGGCGTGCATGGCCACCATGGACACGTCCACAATGGACACATGCACATGTGGTAGCCAATGGAATCCAATTTCACTCATCGGTTTGGGTTCTGTGGCCCCATAGCAAATCCTCAAAGTGTTTGTGAATGCCCTCGGGGTGCCCCACGAAAATGCCCACTGCACCCAAACCATGACTCCGATAGCAAATCCATAAGTTCTGATGGGTCTGGGGCACCAAGTTTCAGCTAGGGGACCCCCCAAACCATGCCTCGAAGACTCAGAAACGGTGCCAATGTTCCATCTCCGGAGCTAGGGTTTTGCTCATTAAGGGCCATTCCAATTTCGCTCAAGGTAATCATTTCTCATCTGAAGGCTCCTGAGTGTGCATGGCCACCATGGACACATCCACAATGGCCATACGCACATGCGGGAGCTGATGGTACCCAAGTCCACTCGTTGGTTTGGGTTCCGTGCCCCTAGAGCATTTCCTCAAAGTGTCCCTGAACGACCCTAGGGTACTGGACCAAGATGACTGCGGCACCCAAACCGTGGCTCAGGTCACAAATTTGTCGATTCCAATGGATCTGGGACACCGGGTTTCAGCTAGGGGACCCCCCACAGCGTGCCTCCAACCCCCAGACATGGTGTTATTGTGCCATCTCTGGAGCTATGGTTTTGCTGAGTGAGGGCCATTCCAAATTCGCTCAAGGGGGGCATTTCTCATCCAAAGGCTCTCGGGCATGCGTGTCCATCATGGACACATCCACAATGGAAATACTCACCCATGGGAGCTGACATAATCCAAGTCCGCTCTTCGGTTTGGGTTCCATGGCCCCATAGCAAATCCTCAAAGTGTCCGTGAATGGCTTCGAGGTGCCCGATGAAAATTCCCTTTGCACCCAAACCATGGCTCTGATTGTGAATCCGTCAATTTCGATGGATCCGGGGCACCGTTTTTCAGCAAGGGGACCGCCCACATCATGCCTCAAAGTCCCAGAATTGGTGCCAATGTGCCATCTCCGGAGCTAGGGTTTTGCTCAGTGAGGGCCATTCCAAATTTGCTCAAGGGGGCCATTTCTCATCCGAAGGCTCCCGGGAGTGAGTGGACATGTTCAAAATGGAAATATGCACCTGTGTAAGCCAACAGAATCCAATTTTGCTTGCCGGTTTGGGTTCCGTGGTCCCGGAGCAAATCCTCAAAGTGTCCCTGAATGGCCCCGAGGTGCTCGACGAAAATGCCTGTAGCACCCAAACCGTGGCTCCAATCGTGAATCCGTCAATTCTGATGGATCTAGTACACGGATTTCTAGCTAGGGGTCCTCCCAAACTATTCCTCAAAGACCCAAAAAATGGTACCAATGAGCCATCTCCAGATCTAGGGTTTTGCTCAGTGAGGGCCATTCCAAATTCGCTTGAGGGGGGCATTTCTCATTGGAAGGCTCCCAGGCATGCGTGGCCACCGTGGAAACATCCATAATGGTGCGTATTTCCATTGTGGACATTTCCACGGTGGCCATGCATGCCTGGGAGCCTTCGGACAAGAAATGACCCCCTTGAGTAATATTCGAAAAGCCTTCACTGAGCAAAACCCTAGCTCTGTAGATGGCACAATAACACCATTTTCGGGGGTTTGCGGCACGCTATGGGGGGTCCCCTAGCTGAAACTGAGTGTCTTGGATCCACTGGATTTGACGTATTCATGACTGGATCCACGGTTTGGGTGTTGCAGGTATCTTGGTCTGACACCCCGGGTCCATTCAGGGACACTTTGAGGAATTGCTCCGGGGGCACGGAACCCAAACATGCGAGTGGACATGGGTTTTGTGATCTCCCACATGTGCATATGGCCATTGTGGACGTGTCCACTGTGGCCATGCATGCGTGGGAGCCTTCAGACGAGAAATGATCCCCTTGAACAATATTCGAAAGGCCTTCACTGAGCAAAACCCTAGATCCAGAGATGGCACAATAACACCATTTCTGGGGGTTGGTGACACACTGTGGGGGGACCCCTAGCTGAAACTCAACTTTTTAGATCCACTAAAATGACGGATTAGTGACTGGAGCCACGGTTTGGGTGCTGCGGGCATCTTGGTCCGGCACCCCGGGGGCATTCAGGGACACTTTGAGGAATTGCTCCGGGGGCACAGAACCCAAACCAGTGAGCAGACATGGGTTTTGTCATCTCCCACATGTGCGTATGGTAATTGTGGATGTTTCCACGGTGGCCACGCACTCCCTTGATCCTTCAAACGAGAAATGACCCGCTTGAGCAATATTTGAAAGGCCTTCACTGAGAAAAACCCTAGCTTCAGAGATGGCACAATAGTGTTGTTTCCGGTGGTTGGCGGCATGCTGTGGGGGGGGGACTTAGCTGAAACCAGGCATCCCAGATCCACCGAAAGTGATGGATTCATGAATGGAACCATAGTTTCGGTGTTGAGGGAATCTTGGTCTGGCACCCCGGTTCCATTCAGGGACACTTTGAGGAATTGCTTCGGGGGCATGAAACCCAAACCAACGTGCAAACATGGGTTCTATCTTCTCCCACATGTGTGTATGGCCATTTTGGACGTGTCCACGGTGGCCACACATGCCTAGGAGCCTTCAGATGAGAAATGACCCCCTTGAGCAATATTTGAAAGGCCTTCACTAAGCAAAACCCTAGCTCTGGAGATGGCACAATAGCACCATTTCTAGGGGTAGGCGCCACACTGTGGGGGGTTCCCTAGCTGAAAACCGATGTCCTAATTCCACTGGAATCAATGGATTCACAACCGGAGCCATGGTTTGGGTGCTGCGGGCATCTTGGTCCGGCACCCTGAGGCCATTCAAGGACACTTTGAGGAATTGCTCCGGGGGCACGTAACCCAAACTGGCGAGTGGACTTGGGTTCTGTCAGCTCCCGCATGTGCATAAAGGAGCTTTCAAAATACCATATAGGACATGTCTTAGGTTTGTTTGTATCATATAAAATATTCTAAAAATTCCACACTCAATTAACTTACATGCCTGCCTAATATTATAATGGTAAGTATTTTTTGACAAGAATTTCGCCGCATTTGAATTGCCAATTGTGGATGGCTCATAAGGTTTCAAATTATTAACATTCAATATTAAGAAAATGCGCTTTCATATATGGATTTTCCTCAACATTCATATAGCCACCCCATAATAATAGTATCGATTTCCCTTGTTAATAGATACTAGTATATTGCAGTTGACCTAGACAGTTATCGTGTGATAGGCACTATAGCTAATGTTGTCAACCAAATCTAATGGTGAAAACCCTAGTTCATAAAACTTTGGTCTAGATAAGAACATGTTGATATTTGCAACAAGAAGCTTGAAATAATAATGCATGCATGGCCATATAAAGCTATTTGCAACATAAATTTCATGTTTGATATTTTCTTACAATCATGAATTGAGACATGGATCAATTGTAGTGGTCTTGAATTTATGGGTTGAAAGAAAAAACACACATTAAGACACCTTAGTGCAAGAATATTTACTATACCATATTAATCTTAAAACATAGTAGAATAATACATTATTGATCCCATAACTAGTGTAAAGTGGTACATTTATAATCATATGGAGGAATATAAGTGTTCATTGACATGAAATTATCACTTCCCCCCATATTTCACTAATACATTGTTTTAGTGGTTAAGGTGGTCAAACCACTTCCATGCTTATGCTAATTTGGTTGCATCAACTACAACACCAATACATTAGTTCTTTAGTTCAATGAGATGTTGTATGTGTTTCTTTTTCCTCCTCCTAGACCAATAGGAACACCATTTATATCTAGGAATTGTCACTACATTGTGAAAAACTCTGAGGAAAAATAGAAACATAGTGGACAATCTTCCAAAAATACCTCATGCATCTCATGTCCTTCTTACCATAATTTTATCATGGACTTCCCAATTACTCTCATATTTGAGACTGCGTGTACTTATACTACTACTCTTAGAACATGATATTAGATCAAACATATAAATAAACTTTTAAAAACTTATGAAATGTAGACAATAGTTTTTTTTAAGCATGATTTATAGTATCCCATCCTTGAAATCTTCTAACAACTCCCTAAGAGAATATTCACTTTTTGCATGATTGGGTCAAGTACTAAAACCCATAAACCTTGGGATTGTGGGTGGTGTGTCCATGTCGAGCATGGGAAAACACACATGTGGGATCGCACGGAACTCAATTTTGATGCTTGGTTTAGTTTTTATCCCCTAATGACAAAATCACCAAGTGTCCCTTAAAGGATTTAGGATGTGACCTACAACTCACCATAAAATGATGATTGTGGCTCGTATCAATGAACCAATGACTCCATTGGGTCTTTGATAATGCATTCCATCTAGGGGAACCTTTCTCCCATGGGTCGATCACCTAGTGCTTGTATTTTTTATTGATCTCATGAACTAGGGTTTTTCTCAATAAGTGACTATGCACCATTTCCATGATTGGATCAAGTACTAAAAGCCCTAAATATCGAGACCTTGGGTGGTGTTCCCATGCGAATCATGGAAAAACACACATGCACCATCTTATAGAATTCAATTTAGATGCCTAGATCTATTTTTATGCCCTAATGGCATAATCACCAAGTGTCCTTGAAAGGATTTTGGAGGTGACCTGCAACTCGCCATAAAATGATGATTGTCATTCGGGTGAAAAAAAATCAAATCCATTAAGTCTATGATAATGCATTCCATATAAGGGCACCTCTATCCCATGGGTCCATCATCCTATGCTCATCTTGTTCATTGACCTTAGGAACTAGGGTTTTGTTCAATAACTCACTATGCACATTTTGGATGATTGGGTAAAGTACTGAGCCCCTCAACCTTGGGACTATGGGTTTTTATCATGTTGTTAATGGCCAAGCACACATGTAGGATCTTATAGAATTCAATTTTTATGCCCTAATGACAGAATAATCAAGTGTCCCTCAAAGCCTTTAGGTGGTGGCCTTCAACTTGCCATAAAATGATAACCGTGGCTCAGATCAATGAACCATAAACTACGTTGAGTCCAAGGCAATTCATTCCATTAAGAGGGACTTCTCTCCCATGGTTCCATCACCCAATGCTTGTCTTGCTTTATTGATCTTAGGAACTAGGGTGTTTCTATGTAAGTGACTATACACTTTTTTCATGATTTGGTGAAGTATTGAAACCGATTGACCTTTGGAGTGTGCCTGGTGTGTCCATGTCGAGGATGTCCAAACACACATGCAAGAGCTTATGAAACTCAATTTGGATGCTTGGTTCAATTTTGATTCCCTAATGACATAATCACACATGTGTCCCTAAAAGGATTTAGAAGGAAACCTACAAGTTTCCATAAAATAATGACAGTGGATCATATTGATGACCCATCAAATCCGTTGGGTCCATAACAATGCATTTGATCTAGGGGAACCTCTCTCATGTGGTTCCATTTCCTAATGATCATCTTGCTCATGTATATAAAGAACTAGGGTTTTTATTAGTAAGTGACTATGAAATTATGCATGATTGGGTCAAGTACTAAAACCCATTTACCTTGGGACTATGAGGAATTCTTCAATGATATGCGAAACTATTTTTTTTCTTAGTTTCTCTTGAAAGGAGAAACTAGGATTAGCCTCATGTGACACGATATTTGTTTTGAGACGGAACGAGTGATAGAATGATGGTTGTTGCTCGGATCGACAAACCGTTGACTCCATTGGATTCAGGACATCGAAATAGTGCTAGAGGGGGCCCTCTCCTCCGGTCCCATGGACCAGGTGTCATCTTGCAAGTCCATTTAGGAAACCAAGATTTTTCTTAGTAAAGGAGTGTCCAATTTTTGCACATTGGGGTCAAATTTGCAAAATCATCGATCGACCACTTATGGCTAGCGTTCCCAGCTGGAACCTTCCTAGACACACTTGCAGGACTCCTTGGAACCCGATTTTGTTGCACAGTTGGAATTATATGCCCCCGGTAGGTATCCAACAGGTGTCCTTAAAGGCCTTTTGGATGTGAGACGGAACGAGCCATAGAATGAAGACCATGGCTCGGATCGAAAAACCATCGACTCCGTTGGATTAAGGACACTGGGATAGTGCTAAGGGTTCCCCTCTCCTCTAGTCCCATGGCCTAGGTGTCATCTTGTAGGTCCATTTCGGATACTAGGGTTTTTCTCAGTAAGGGAGTGTGCAATTTTTGCACATTGGGGTCAAATTTGAAAAATCATCGACCGTGCACTTATGGCTAGCATTCCTAGCTGGAACCTTCCTATACACACTTGAAGGACTCCCTGGAACCTGGTTTTGTTGCACGGTTGGAATTCTATTCCCCCGATAGGTATCCAACAGGTGTCCCTGAAGGCCTTTTGGATGCGAGACGGAACAAGCCATAGAATGACGACCATGGCTTGGATCAACAAATCGTCGAATCTGTTTGATTCAGGACATCGGGATAGTGCTAAGGGTGCCCCTCTTCTCTAGTCCCATGGAACAAGTGTCATCTTGTAGATCCATTTTGGAAACTAGGGTTTTACTTAGTAAGGGAGTGTGCAACTTTTGCACATTGGGGTCAAATTTTCAAAATCATCGACCAAGCACTTATGGCTAGCGTTCCCAGCCGGAACCTTCCTAGACACACTTTCAGAACTCCCTGGAGCCTGATTTTGTTGCACGGTTGGAATTCTATGCCTCTAATAGGTATCTAGCAGGTGTCCCTGAAGGCCTTTTGGATGCAAGATGTAACGATCCATAGAATGATAACCATGGTTCGGATAGACAAAACGTCAACTCCAATGGATTTAGGACATTGAGATAGTGATAGGGGTGCCCCTCCCCTCCAGTCCCATGGACCAGGTGTCATCTTGTAGGTCCATTTTGGAAACCAGGTTTTGCTCAGTAAGGGAGTGTGCAAGTTTTACACATTGTGGTCAAATTTGCAAAATCGTCGACCGGGCACTTATGGCTAGCATTCGTAGCTGGAACCTTCCTAGACACCCTTGTAGGACTCCCAGGAACCCTGTTTTGTTGCACGATTGGAATTCTATGTGTAAAATATATGACACAATAGGACCTAGCTACCATGGATTCCTCATAGCTGAAATTTTAACTCATTAAGCAAGTAAACAAGTACAAACTATTACAGAATGAACAAATGATCAAAACTCAGCACAAATGATCAAAATTCGAGAAATACACAAATGATCAAATATGAGATATTATTAACTATTCAATACTATGAAATAGATTGGTTCATCCTTATATACAAAATAGGAGGAAAAATATCCACTTGGAGTGTCCACACTTCGCTAGCTTAGATTTACCCATATCCCCCCTAGGTTGACCAAATGGTTTCCAAAATAAGCCAAACAGGTTCAAATTGTGCATGTGAACATTGAGTAAGCATGGGGAACCAAGATGGAGATCACACATGTGAAGGAGATGGTTGGGACAACAAAAAATGGGATAAATGACCAGATTCAATGTATGGGAGCCTATGGTCAAAGCAGATTCCTTAAAATAGGGGATAAGGGCGCCTTAGGCATGCTGGGCATTAAATACTTGGATAAGCATGCCTAAAAGCTAGTTTGACCACCTCTTTGGCCCATACTTTGGCCCAAACCATGTAATATTGTTCACACTAGCCTATACAAGTTCTAACCACTTTATAATAACCAGTTTCACACCTAGGAGGCATTATTAACCAGTTTAGCACCAAACAATCATAATTTAATTAATGATTAAGGTACTAAGGTATAATATTGATCTAACAGCCCCCCATAAGCTAGACATAGTGGAATATAAAAAATAAGGCCTTGGCAACTAAGGCTCAAGTCACCTTTTACATCAGAAATTTATTTGTCCATGTAAAACGAGGGAAGATGAAAAATCACATGGGATCCTCCCTCAAGAATGGACATGACACAGATATGAACAAAATGTCTTCAACAGGTCTTTTTCTTCACTTGAATGAGTTGAATAAACAACTTCTTGGTGAAGATGTTGTGGATGCCATGATCATGCACCAATGCATTAATGTTGTGTAGACAAAAAACTTGTTGGGAGGCTCCTTGAAACTCATCGTTTGATGATGGAGGAGCATCATAGGAATGCTTCTTGCTGCATACATACTCAGATTTGAATACATAATAAAAAATGGAAAAGATATCTCTGCAAAATCCTTCCCAAAAAGCATAAAAAATCTCAACAAAATCAACATTTTGAGGAGCTTCCACATGGCAAATCAAACCATGAATCTTCCTTCCGAACTGATCTAACACCTTCCCAAATATGTAATAGAGATCATGTGGCTCTGATATATCATAATAGGAGCCATATAGAGCATCAAAAAATAGAGGTATAATGTGTCCATGATCAAATGTTTTACAGTAAGAGAAGAGTGTGTAGCTAGATCACACTAACAGTTGAGCAAACTTGAAGGGTCTAGAGTCTTGAGCTTTGAACCATAGGCGGTAATATTAGGTCTAGACATTTGTAATAGGAGCCCCATGATGGCCAATGACATGGATTTCCAACCAGGGAATGAAATGCAAGACATAAAGACAACATAGGCAAGTGACACAGTTTTGGAAACAATGAAATTGTTAGATTTTCCAATGTAAGAGCTTGGGGGTTGCATGGTCTTTTGGACATCTAGTGGTTGGGAAAATGGTTTGAGGTCTGTCATACCCTATAGATCAGCCTTCATATTACCTTCCATATCAGAATGGAAAGTATTTGAATGAAGTTGGGAAGATCTTTCAGAAGGCATGTCAAAAACTAGTGAAAAATGACTAGTATTGGGGGAAAGCTTCGGTGAACTGGATGGAGATTCTTTCAGGGAAGAGACTGAGTTTTCTGAATCTGATATATCAGAATGTAAATCAGAAAAAGAGATATCAGAAAAATATTTGGCTCTTGCACCCAAAGCATATAGCTTTTTACCTTTACATGTGGCATGGAGACAATGTTCTTGCTCCATAGAGACATTGGCTTCTTCTTTTCTTGCAAAATCTGGAACATCAATGTTATGTTCTTCAAGTAACTTAATCAAGATGTTCAGCTGCCTTTTGTAACAATATTTTTCATAATGAGAACCTCTGCAATAACCACACTTGGTCCTTTCTTTCTTGCTCTTCATCGTCTTGACTTTCGAATCTTCATCACTAGAACTTAAGCTTTCTTCATTTGACTGCTTCTTCTCCTTCATCTTCTTCTCTTGGGGTTTCAAGATGGGTTTTTGTTTTCCTCTTTGTTTCAGATCTCCAACAGCAAGCACATGGTCTTTTTTCTTAATGGAACCCATTAAGACCAACTTGTCTTTCTCTTGAGTTAGCATAACCATGAAATAAACCAAAGATGGCATTTTCCAATTTCTAACTGTAAGCTTTGTGGAGTTGAATGTAGAAACAAAAACTGAGTACTTAGGACCCAATTTTGAAAGAATGGACAAGATCAACTATTCTTCCTTCTTATCAATGGCACACTGTTTGATTTGCAAGACCAAGCTTTTGAACTTGGTGAAGAAATCATGGATGGATTCGAAATTGGTTGGACTCAGTGAGATCAACTCATTCTCAAGTTGATGCCCTCTCATCTCATCAGTCTTCCCAAATAGAGACTCAAGCTTGAGCCAAACTTCATTGGGTGTAGCTAAAATTTCCACATGAAATAGGAGGTCTCTTGAAATACTGAGGCAAAGGAGGCTGAATGCCTCATCCATTCTATTAAAAAACTTTGATTTCTCCACAGTAGAGTTGGGTTCAACCTGTGTGCCCATTGTGATCCTGAAAAGACCCTTGGATCTCAACAAAATCACCATTTCAGCCTTCCAATCGAAATAGTTTAAAGGAGTGAGCAAATTTGGATGAGATTGCTCCATCTTCTTCTACTACTTGCACACTGGGTGACAATGGTGCTCTTGAAAACCTGCAAACAACTCTCAATCACTCAGGAGGGATCTACACTAACAGATTCGTACCCTGTTTGATAGTGGGTGCATTCGGGAGAGAATAACACCTGAGAAGAGCCACTAGATTTCTCCAATGGACTCAATGCAATGGCCTCATGAATTCTGTGGTTTCTCCACTGCTTCTGGAAAGCCACTAAAACAGTCTTGCTGGTTCGAATAATAGTTCCAAGAGCTCTGATACCATGTAAAATCTATGACACAATAGGACCTAGCTACAACCCAAGCATAAGAGATAGACATCTCCTAGAAGTAACTTCTCCTCCTCCACAAGTGCGCCACTCTCCCGAGAGTGTGAGAGAGAATGGAATAATGAAATAGAGTGCCTCCCGCACTCTATTTATACTTGACTTGACTTGCCTAATAACCTTTACTAGGCCGACCTTAACTTAACCACATAACATAATGTTGATTGGGCCGACACCCAATAGGGTAGTCTAATAACCCTTTGACCCACATGGCCGATCCCCAATAGGGTGGTCTAATAACCCTTCGACCCACATGACTTATACAAGGCCGACCTCAATAAGGTGGTTTAATAACCCATCAAGTATAAGTTACGACACTTACAATATAAATGACGACACTTCCGTATAGAGGAATAATAACATCTCTATATAAATACAAACACTTCCGTATAGAGGAATAATACCATCTCTATAGGAGTACAATATACATTTATGAAATACATTCCAAAGTTACATATACATCAACACTCCCTCTTAACTAGGAAGGTATTTCTCGACACAGGTCTTCTAGCACAAGCCTTCTTCTCTGGATCATTGTCACTGGATAATTGTCATCGAGTCATCGTCATCGTCACTGTTGTTGCTATCTCAATCAATCTCTGAATCTACTCATCATAGGAAGTTCTATAGAGCCAGTACTTTTTCATAGTGGATATAGGCCCACCACCTGCAGGTCTTCATCATCACTGGCCATACTGTGGAATCCTCAGGACTTATTACGTGCGTCACAAAACCTTAAAAGAGTCTCTTGACTAGCAAGAACCCTAAAGAGAATCTGAGGCCTTTTTCATCCTGTCCAGATCTCCAGGACTTATTACATGTGACTGTCACAAAACCTTAAAAGAGTGTCCAAGGAACGTTTATGTGCATAGCACGACCAACAAGAACTCTAAAGAGCATCCCAGGAACATTTATGTGCCTAAGCACGATAGGCAATATCTCCATGACTGATTACATGTGACCTCTGCTACAAACCCTCAAAAGAGCATCCCGGGACTTATTATGGGCAGACAACCCAACCTATCGGATCTCCCAGGTCTTACATGTAGCAACCCACCACAAACCCTTGAAAAGAGCATCCCAGGACTTATTATGGGCACATAGCCCAACCTATAGGATCTCCCAGGTCTTACATGTGGCCCACTATCACAAACCCTCAAAAGAGTATCCCAGGACTTATTACGGGCACACAGCCCAACCTATCGGATCTCCTAGGTCTTACATGTGATACACAATGCCAGTCCTTTTTCATACTAGATGTGACCTAGAACAAATCTAGGATTTCCTTTGCACAACCTATCCACGACCATAGAGTATCAACCTGATACTCACCATACATCATCCTGATGTACACATGATCATCCTGATCATCATCACTGCATCGCCCTGTTGCAAGTCATCTGGAGAAACATCCTGAAGCTCGTCATCCATGATCATCCTGATCATACAATGCATCTACCTGATGCATACCAAGTATCTATCTGATACATATCACCTTACATGATCCACCTGATATATACATAGATACATGATCCACACAATGTATCCACCTGATATATATCAACATACATGATCTACCTGATCATACATAGTATCTGCCTGATACATATACAGATACATGGTCCAAGCATCCAACATGATGCATATACAAATACATATAAATGATCCAACTGATCATATCCAGCATCCAACATGATGCGTACATACATATACATATACATGATCCAACTGATCATATCCAGCATCCAACATGATGCATAAAATGATCCAATTGATCATATCTAGCATCATCCTGATGCATATATAGAGCAGTAACTGGAGTATCGTCCTGAAGCTCATCATCCAACGCTTACATCCACAGCCATGTGAAGGATCCCCCTTCCACCATGATAGGAATGGCTACAACAAATGTCTCCATCAGTTCTTCCTCGAAGTGTCGTCGATCTGAAGAACACCAAGCCTCTCTTTGAAGTACTCGAACTTCACTCTGGCTAGTGGCTTCGTCAATACATCTGCAATCTGCTCATTCGTCGCAACATACAGGAGCTTCACTGCTCCTCTCTGCACCATATCGCTGATATAGTGATATTTGATCTCTATGTGTTTCGACCTGTCATGGAACACCAGGTTCTCAGACAGCTTCACATAACTTGGGTTGTCACAAAATATACCAGTACCCTCCAGCGGTAGATCAAATAACTAAGACAGTAGCTTCCGAAGCCATACTGCCTCACAACTAGCCGAACAAGCTGCAACATACTCTGCTTCGGCTGTACTTAGTGCTAAATAGGACTTCTTCCTACCAAACCAAGAGATCACACTTGATCCCATACTGAAGCAGCACCCAGAAGTGCTCTTCCTATCTGCAGTATTGCCTGCCCAATTTGAATCAACATAAACCTATAGGTTAAACTTTTGATTCGCATCATACTTGAGCCCATAATCAACTATACCTTTCAGGTACCTCATAATATGCTTTACAACAACCAGGTGAACACTCCTCGGATCTATCAGGAACTGGCTCAATGTGTTCACCACAAAGCAAATATCTGGTCTTGTGTTCGTCAGGTACATCAAGGACCCAATCATCTAACAGTACATAGTGATATCAACCGGCTCAAATGAAGCATCATACAGAAGCTTCACATTTGATTCCATAGGTGTGGCCATGGCCTTGTAGTCCATCATCCCGAACCTCTTTAGGATCTCTACTGCATACTTCCCTTGTCCAAGGAAGATTCCATCTGCACTCTGCTACACCTCCATACCTAGAAAATAGTGCATTATCCACAAGTTCTTCATCTCGAACTTGGTAGAAAGCTTTCGCTGTGTGTCGGCAATCAATCTATCTTCACCTGTAATAAATAGGTCATCCATATACAAAAGTAGTATCACTAGATTGCCTTCCTCAACCTTGTAGTAAAGGTTGGAATCCGCTTTACTCTTGGTAAATCCCAAACTGGATAGGAAGCTGTCTATCCTACCATACCAAGTTCTGCACATATATGAATCCTTGTCATGTGTCTCAGAACCAAGTGGCTGCTCCACATACACTTCTTCTTCAACTACATCATTCAAGAAAGCAGTCTTGAAATCCATATGGTGTATCTTCCATTTCATCACTGCAGCCAAAGCAAGTACGGATCTAATGGAAGTGTATATGGCTACAGGAGCAAAAGTCTCTATGCTACCACCTGCAGCATGCTTGATCTTGTAGATCCTCTTGGAAGTTACTACAGACTCCCCTTCAGGTCTTGGGACTGCATCCCAAACATTTTCATGATCTACTGGTACTCCTCGATCATGGCATTCTTCCCAGATCTTGGGAACTTCAATATCTTCAATATTTTCAATAGATAACTTTGTTGCTGAACAAATATTGTAGTCCTTCTTTTGTAGGTGATGGTATACGATCTTTCCTACACAACAAGTTAAATTGCATGATTAGAAAACATCTCATAGTTTTTAGAACAAATTCTTACACATAAAGAAATATGTCATACGGTCATGCAATTATCTTAGCCAATGCTTCAATACAACATTTATCCATATCCCGTAACTTTCTAGATGCCTTCCAATCTCTACCAAAACATTGTTAAGAGTGTGCGCAACTCCCAACATGTCAGGAAACAGGTTTCATTCTAGATAAGTAGCAATGGAATGTTGTATAGTGCCATAGGCCACTTATCCATGTATATTAGTAGTATACTGTTCATCAATGCAACTATACTAATATGCATAATACGCCACCTAATTCTAGGAACATGAGTATATGCATTATTGAACAGTATTATTTAAACACTAAAATATGCAAGGAATGATAATTCAAATACTTATCTTTGTTTGTTTGTTGGGTTGACTCCCTCTCAGTCTTTGCTTCTTTTCTGCAACTCCATTATGATGTGGATTGTGAGAAGTGGTCAACTCCCTCTGAATATCTGCATCCTTGCAGAAACTACTGAAGTGTGCTTCTTCTTGATCTTTACTTCCTTGCAGGAACAACTAGAGTGTGCTCCCTCTTGATCTTTGCTTCCTTGCAGGAACAACTGGAGTGTGCTCCCCCTTGATCTTTGCTTCCTTGATTACCTGTCGTTGAACTTATATCCATCACTATGCATGCTTATTAGTATCATCATTGTGTTATCCTCGAGGTCTCATACATAATCACACATTCATCTTAATACTATCAAAACACAATATTCTTAAACATGTATAGTCATGATCATTTCAAGCACAGATAATAAACATTAGTATTCAAGGTTTCAGGGAAGTCTTCTTTTACTGATGCATATTCTTATTTGATCATAGGACTCTTTTGGTTAGTTAAATCATCAATCAAGATAAGAGACATAAAATGCATAAATCCTTGATTACTTACATTTCTAACTTTATGAATAAACATAACCAATCATACCAAGTATACTTATATAAGGGATCCTAACACAAGGTAGGATTCTAACTTGATATAGGAAAAACATACCTAGATTGTTATGTTAGCTAGTTATGTCTAACATACCCACATGATGTCTTCTTGTTCTATTCAATGACTTGTGCTAGTAACCTGCATATCTCATGGGTTAACCATTATAGAACCAAGTTATACATACCTCGCAAATAAATCTTTTAAGTGATTCATGACAATGGATGAATCTTTGTCCTCATGTCATCATGATCATATGTTCTTGAACTAGAACATGATTTGTCTTTCTTGGTGTACCTTTCATGTTAGCGGACAACATAAACCTCATAGAGCACCATAATGCATTAGTACAATCATAAGTGTCAACACCCTAATCAATGAATATCTTCTATCATGCATTCATCATTTTATTAAGGTGATACGACAAGTCTAAATTTAATCAAGATTGTACTAACCGTAATAACATGAAGACAACATATCATAAATTTAATCATGAACAAATCTCGAAACATACCTGGATGAGTCATACCTGTCGAGATTGCTTATAATCTTCTTATGTAAGGCCTTAGCCTCATCTCCCTCTGAAACAAGAACTTCTTCACTTATGTAGGTGACCAATCCATTCTCTTCTAGGATTAACCCAATCCACTTGATTTGCAGGAATTAGATCTGGAGCTGGATTAGGGTTTTTAAGAGAAACCCTAAAAATTCAAACTTTCGAAAGGATAGAAATATGCACCTTGATGAGCTGATCAAGCTGGTATACTCATAATTTGAAAACTGCAAAGTTTCACCTCTCAAATTTCCCTTTGAAACTTTCGGATTCACTGGACATGACCCCGAACTGGGGTTTGATAAAGCCCACCCTTCTACCCAATCAAAATTTTCAATCCAAATCTCTAAGCTTCTACTTTTATGAGGAGCTTCTAGCCGTGGTCACAGATTTAAAAAATTTCCATTTTTGCAGAAGCCCTAATTTTCAACTTTTCTAATCAAAGTCTCGAACTAGGGTCTGATCAAGCTCGGCCTTCTGCCCAACCAAAAATTCTGATCTTGGTCTCTAAATTTTGATTTTGATGAGTGGCATTCAGCCATAGTCTCCGATTACAAAAATTTCAACTTTCTCCAAAACCGTAAATTCCGGAAGCCATGAATGAAGGTGCTAAAAAATAATTCTGTTTTGGCAGAAATATGTACCTGATTGTTTTTGGTGTAACTCCGATCTTTTCGATCCACAGGTTCTGCAAAATGTTCCTGTGATATCCCGACCTGTCATATTTCCAACCCCATAGGTTTTACCTCAAATGGATTCTCTAAGAGAGAGTTATGCCAAGTGTTGCAATATGACTTTTTTATGGGATAAACATGAGAGTTAACTTGTACAGCATGACATGTGTGACTGGTTAAGTTTCAGCCTTTCAAAAAGTTACCTAAGAAAGTACAGTCTGTGCACTACCTGTCACTTTTTATGAAATTTCATTTGGACCTTCCTATCCCAAGTTATGACCTTTTTTCCAAGGTCACCTGTTTATGAATGAGATCTGGAAGAGGCAGAAACCCTATATTGTATAGATCATAAATCACAAAGTACAACGAATTAGAGGTTTTCCTTTGGACGCAAGGTACATGGTGATCTTAGCTTCACCCTGTATGATTTTCAGGCCCTGAAACCTAGCCAAAATTTATTTATAGAGAAAGTTCTACGATGACTGGTTTTTTCTATATCAAGCCCTAGCTTCGCAATTGCAACAAGTGTCATACATGCCATACCATGCCTTCTTTCAGGCTAGCTCTGATACCATGTTAATTTTTCAGAATTTAATTCAATCTGATCTAGGATATTAACTGAGAGAACAACATGTACAACATATCTACAGCATATCAATCATGGACACAATAATGCAAGCACACAAGAGACACAGAGTTTACTTGGGGAAAACCATAAAGGTGAAAAACCCCAATAACTTTCTCAGAGATAGATAGAGCAATGATACAACCAAAGCATAAGAGATATACATCTCCTAGCAGTAGCTTCTCCTCCTCCACAAGTGATCCACTCTCCCAAGAGTGTGAGAGAGAATAGAATGATGAAATAGAGTGCCTCTTGCACTTTATTTATACTTGACTTAACTTGCCTAATAACCTTTACTAGGTCGACCTTAACTTAACCGCATAACATAATGCTGACTGGGCCGACACCCAATAGGGTGTTCTAATAACCCTTTGACCCACATAATGCTGACTGATTCCGAAAGTGCCAAATCAAGGTTCCAAAAGTGACAAAACTGGTTCCTAAAGAGCCAAAACCGGTTCCAAAAGTGCCAAATCCGGTTCCAAAAGTGACCAAACAGGTTCCGAAACTACTAAATCCTTTTCCAAAAGTGCCAAATCTAGGTTCCAAAACAATAGTTTTTCTTTTGATATTGCCACTTTTGAAATTGGTTTTTGCGGTGTTCCGATATGATAATTATGACGGTCATTTGAAGTTGTAAAAAATATACAAATTATCAAATCAATCGGTGTCTGTATAATATGATGGTCATTTGAAGTTGAATTTCATTAACCAACACCCCATTTTGAATGAGGCTCGAGATAAATGAATGAAGGGTTGGCCGATCCTTCTTCTGCCCACTATTATTTTCATAATAGTTCTAGACTGTAAGAAGGGTGGTTCAATCCTTCTTGTGTTCACCATTCTAGATACAGGTGAATTGTTGGATATTGGTGTTCACAATTATCTACTAAAAGAAGGGGCGGCCGATCCTTCTTTTCAGTAGTCGGAAGTCCAGAGAAATATTGTTTAGATGTTATAACTTAGGCAATGTCCTGATCGCTACCATTACTGCGGAAGTTGGCAGTGGGGAATTGTCGTCCCAACCTTCGTAGATTAAATATTTGTTCATTTATCTTTTAAATGAAGGGTTGGCCGACCCTTCTTGTTGTTAGTATTTCGCTGTCTTCACCATTCAGGATATACATGAATTGACAGCCTATACTTCATAGGTTGAATATTTACACAATTCCCTCATAAATGAAGGGGCAGTAGACCCTTCTTCTGCCAAATATTATTTTCATACTAGTTCTAGACTGCAAGAAGGGTCGCCCCATCCTTCTTGTGTTCACCAGTCTGGATAGAGGTGAATTGCTGGATATTCGTGTTCACAATTATATACTAAATGAAGGGTCGGCCAACTCTTCTTGTGATTTGTATTTTTCAAGTCTTGACCATTCTGGTTATACATGAATTGATCTCTATTTTGGCAGGCTAAAATCTCACACGTGTGAGCCTCAAAGAGAGAATTGACACCATAGGAAGTGATGAAATGACATGTATAATGACATGGAATGTGTGATGAGGATGGAAAGACACATGATGGTGTTCTAGTGCTATCATTAAGTAAGTCTCTCAGTCTAACATCATTCTGGTATGACAAGTTTGTGAAACTTTGGAAATTGACAAAGTATGGAAAAAGTAGAAAAAACGGTGTTGAGAGAATGCCAGCCATAATTCATGGTTTGAGAAAAATGCATGCACCATCATATCATGCTATAGCTTGTTGAAGTGGCTATCTAGTCATGGTATAAGTTTGCCTTAATCATTTCTGAGGAGAAATTTATAAGTCTGCCAAAATAGGGTTTCAGGATCAACCTTGGAGAAATTCTTGGAAATGACCAAGTGTTGGAAAACTGGTTCAGGGGGCCTTGGGAAAATTCCCTCCGTACCTCATGGGAGAATGATAAAATGGAGGTTAGATAAACGGCTATTCGATAAAGGGCGGTTAGATCATCGGTCCATATCTTTCCGCATCGCCAACATGCCCGACGTAATGGAGGTCTGAGTGGTTGCGAAATAACATACCGTTGTACACGTGTCGTCTGCACATCATTCTGCAATCAGAGAAAGCAGTAAGGAAAACCACCATGCGGAATTGCGAAACCACCTTCGGTGGTGTATCAAAGAGAAGGGCACGTCAAAAATTGAATTTTGTGTTGCGAACGATGGAGGATTGTAACATGTCTGTGCTGCTCGAAAGCGACAAAGCATAGTTTATTCGACCTGCCCATGCTAGGTAGGTCCTCTTAACTCGTGAAAGTAACTAGAATTGTTTACATAATGGAAGGAAGTAGTGAAACCATCTGTTAGAACATTGAAACTATGAGGATAGGAGAAACCCTAGTGGACAGAGATAGTGACATTCGTGACCCCATAATGGTTAAATTCTTAGTTTCAGAAATCAAAAGCAACACTAGTACAAAATGAGAGATAAGTGACCAAGCAACCAAAAAAATTGGTCACCACAGGTTTTTCAAGGGATAAATGACCATAATTGATAATTTTTAAATGAACTGACTAAAAATGACCAAGATAAATGACCAATTTGGTCACGGGATAAGAACTAAACTAAAAATGACCAAGATAAATGACCAATTTGGTCATGAGATAAGAACTAAACTAAAAGTGACCACATAACAATTGATCATTTATGTGGTCATTTTTAGTTGTGTCATTCCGGCAATGGAAAATAATAATTTTGATAATGAATTTCTAGGGGGTCCCCGAATCCATCTGCTTTACTAAATTGTAACATTAATAGTACATAACTTGGATTATTTTTCAATAAATGTCTTCTAAGGGATCATTTATTAATTTGAGGCCATCCTGATGCCTATTGTGTTAGATTATAGGAGAATCATTGAGTTGCTCATTTAGGGGTTTCTCTACTAATTAGTGCCTTGGGTTTGATGAGTTGATATCTAGATAATATATCATGTCTTGCATATAGTTTATCAAGTGATAGATGAGTTCTTCTACAAGTGGTTGAGTTGAGTCTTAGTTGATATTTGTCATCTTTCCCTTTTGAAATTGTCATGTCCTTATAAAGTTAGTGTCACTCCGTTCATCTTGTTTTATTGGTTGTGTTCATATTTTGTTTGAACAAAACCATCGTTGTTTGACCATCTCGGTAGGCTGTTGAATGGTGTGCAACAACTACAGGTATTTGGAGACTCAAATTTGGTCATTGAGTGGATGAAGCATAGAAGGAAGCCGAAAAACATTCTCTAGTCCCTATATATGAGGAAATTTCCAAGATGTTGGACCTTTTTCAATATATTTCATTTCAATATATATATATATATATATATATAGGGAAATGAATTCTGTAACTGACCTTGTATAAAAAAAGGACTAATTCCATTTTTTCCATGGTCTAATTCCATCAAATAACTTACCGGAAACAAAAAAATGCTACACAAAATTGGTTATGATCACTAATTCTATTAAAACATACCAATTATATGCCCCTCAGCCTCAAAAATATAAAATGTGCATTTTATAATATAATATTATATAACATAATATTAATATAATATGATCTATATAATATTTATATGATATGGTTTTAAAATATAAATATATTATATTAATATATAATATAATAATATTAATCATTCTTATAAAGTCAAATATATGGAGGGAAATAAAAATGAAGAAAGAAATTGTTAGAATTAGAAATTCGAAAATAAAATAAAATTTGGGGGAAAATAGAAATTGGGGGAAGTAGAAATTGGGAAAAGGTTTTTTTTATGCTCGATTGAGAAGATATGGAATGGCCATGGCTGAAATTCATAGGATTTACTCTGCAATGGATCTCCATGTCTTGGTTAAAGGTAAGCATATGGAATCAATTTTTGATATAAGGATATGAATTCAATTTTTTTATTTAGGGTTTTTGTTTACTGGTTGAGTAATAGTGTGAGATCATCATGCACAATATGCATTAACGATTTTAACTTGTGTGAGGAAGCATATCGAATTGATTGCAGCCATGTCTTCCATCGCAACTGTATTTTGAGATGGCTGCATTATAGAAATTTCTATCCAAACTGCCAATACGTAATACCTTGTAATTAATTAAATTATGATGAGCACATTATTACAGGGTCTTTATGGTCATGAATGTGAAAGTATCATGTTACTTATAGAGATCGGCTACGCACAACACACATATGATAGACATGGCGGATAATCTTAAAATAATCTTCATTTTTAGATAGAGCTTAAAAGAAGGCTCCTCCATTCCAGTCTAGAAAAAACCAAAAGTATAAAGAAATAAAACACCTTGAATCACGAAAGTTTAGGGTATTCTGGGTTAAGTGCTACACTCACTCAACTTCTATAGCTGCCACTCTACAAAAAAACACTCCAAACACCCATGAACGGAGTTGGTGTGGGGCCATAAAACCATTGATCCCACTGGTATTTACTGTAAAAAGAAGCACACCCATGATTGTGGTCATTGGCATTAGTTCATAGGATGGGCGGCATTGAGTCGAAGTTAATATATCAAAGTTACGATAAATACATATTGATTTATATTGATTTACTTTAGTGTAGTAATACATGTTTCGTAAGTCTTCCTTGTCATGACGGTGTCTACACACAAATTAGTAGGAAAGTTGTGTGTTTTTGTCAACGAATTCATAAACAATGTGTCACTTGTCAACAGGATATTAAGAAAGCAATTGGCATCCCTGGAAAAAAGATTGAGCCAATGATTAAGACTGTGAGTACCATCCTGTGCGTTTGGGTGTATTTATTTCTGGATACAAAAAAGTCATGTGCCAAACTGTGATCGACTAGAAGCCTAGGATCTCTCTTGGACACATTAAGTTATAATGCTCCCATTCTGACACTAATTTTTTGGGTTTAGATAGCAAATTACCAGGCTCGAGGAAAATGCATTCTGAAACTAGGTTTGAAGAAAGAAGGCTCTATGAAGCTCTCACCTTGTAGTGGAAGGTGAGATACGCAGTTTTATTTCTTGTCTTTGACCTCAGATTGTAGAATTTCTTAGGAGATGCTCTAGGCACTCCTTATGACTGTTCTCAAATGCTCTTCCGAGTCCATTGACCTATTTTGGTCATTCGTGAAGTTTTCTCTGGACATTCCAATGAATTACTTTGACTGTAATAGTGTATAAATAATTTTGGCAAAATAACCCAATTTGTGATCTCAAAGATTCAATTTTGAGCACAAAACTTATTTTCTCCAAAACCATAAATAGATATATTTATTCTTAATTTATAACACTCTTTGAGGAACCTCTCTTCTCAATTTATAGTTTTTCATGTCCAAAATGATTTGATTATTTCATTGACCTATCCATTTCTACCTGTCCTTCTCATTCAACTACTTAGCTCTTTTTATAAGGGATTTTCCTGGATATAGTTTGCAGTCCTTATGCGGGCCTCTCTGTCAAAATCCTTCGAGGAGGACAGATAGAGAGTCAAGCTTCTCTGCATATTAGATTAGGGAGACCCTGGATCTCTTCCTGACACCCCCTTATCAATGGGTTGTCCTAGCTTTGTGGGATTTTTGAAAAGCTCTCAAACATCCTCAAATAATTAATGGTCATCTTAAAAGTTTTAAGTAAAAGGATAGATAAATAAAAGATGAAGATAATGTCAACTTTTCAGCAATTTAATATTACCAGTAATTACTAGGTTCTAGGGTTAGTTTTATGGTTTTTGTTTTACTTATTTTATTTTTTCATTTATTTTCAGGGTCAAAATCGTGCCCCAGTGTATAGAACTTTACGGAAATATTTATGTTTTATATATATTATTATTTATAAATACTTGTTATTAGCAACGACGCTATATTACACTTTCACCGTTTCCATGGAAAATTATATGTTCAGATTCTCGATGGTTACATTCACGGCCTGCTGTTCTAATCCTGCGAGCGGTCGGGTCGTTTTAACACAAATCTCACCAGGGTTTTAACATAATAAACCCCAGCGAAGGGGATTCTATGATTCAGTAACAAGTATGTCCAACAATGGACGAACACCAACAACACCACCGTAGGAAACGATAATGGCACAAACACTGAGAAAAAAACCGCCAGAAAAAAACCGACGGCGGAGTGGATGCCTTCGGCCGCGCGGTTGCTCGGATTGCAGTGGCGCAGATATGCGAAGGTGTCGGGTTCCAATCCTGCCAGCAATCTTCCCTCGAAGCCCTGGCGGACATCGCAGTTCGTTACCTCTGCGACCTAGGCACGACCACGCACTACTATGCCGGCCTGGCGGGCAGGACTGAGTGCAACGCCTTCGATGTAATACATGCCATGGAGGACATGTTCATCGCGCAAGGCTTCACGGGAGCCTCGAACGTGATTGGGCACTCGGTCTCGGGTTCAGGTACTGTTCGTGAAATCATGCAGTACGCTAATCGGGCGGATGAGATCCCGTTTGCTTGTCCGGTGCCGCGGTTCCCTGTGGTGAAAAAACGGGAGCTCTTACCTAGCTATGCACCGAATTCAAACTCGAACTTGATAACTATATTTCTAACCATGTTCCTTCTCTTTTCCCTATGGGAGATGCAGATACTTTCCAGGATTTGACAAGGGAAAATGAATGTATTTCTTCTTCATAAAATCAAAGGCCAAGACTCCCTGTGGGTTGCTGGCACGCCCCGTTCTGACAAGCTATTACAAGAGCCATTACTTCAGGGAAAGGCCTTACGCCTGATGCCTACCAGAGTTCGACTTAGGTTGTTCGGTAAGAGATACTCCTTTCTCTAGTTCTATAAATAGCTTAATAGCAGATATTTGAGGGGTAGAAGAATGTGATATTTCTGTTGTCTTATTAGGGCATTCACTATGAAACTGGTGATGTACTTGAGGTGATGCCATGTCAAAATGCAGTAACAGTCAATGCTTTATTAAACGTTGTTCTTTGGATCCAGATGGCTACATTACGGTAGGTTGAGTATTGTATCTCTTTAGACTCTTCTAAGATTACATATTAATGTCGTTCATATGCAGATTTGGTACTTTATCGAATTAGATCTGGTGGTGTGAAGATTGGTATTGCACATATTTGTACTTGCACTTGTGCCAGTGATATCATTCATTGTTTTGGGTGTGAATTTAGCCAAAATGCAATGCCAATTTTGTGACTATAAATACGAGGGAGACTGTTAGTAGAGGAGTGATACAAATATTACAATACAGATAATGATCCAAATCACAGATGAAATAATCGTAATTGGCAATTAATGTGCAAGGGCCACGTTAAATTGGCGATAATCGGGATTGCTCAAAAATAATTGAGAAAAATCGACCAATCTTGGTCCCCCTGTAGTGTTGAACAGAATAATCTGGATTATTTTGAAATAAATGCTTTGTTGATTGCATCAGGATTAGTTTGATCAGTTGAAGATTATTTCATCTATGACACAAATGAAAAGGATAGAATAAATTACTGACAAGCTATGTGTTGATGTCTTTGGCAGCTATAATATATTTTAAATTTTTTATTAAGGTGGATGGATGGCGACCATGTCGAATGAAACTGAGGCAGTTCCTGGCTCTCAAGTCATTATACAACAGCGTTTTAACCAGGTCAAGTTTAACATTAGTGTTCCCGTTCTTATGCTTTGTTGGCATGTCTTTTATTTCCTGTTTGCATGGTTTTATTTTCTTGTTACAATGTTGTTTATTCACTCAGCAGAGTGCCAGAAATCATTTATGTTTCAGTCATGGTTGATTCCCTTAGCTGATCATGGGAAAATAGACATCAGTTGCAGTTTCACAGGTGGCAAACAATAACTGATAGTCTATTGACTATAACTAGTTGTGTGAATCCTGATTTTACCAATCCAAGGATAGTGAATGACTTCAATTTTTTGGTCTTGTAGGCTATAGAGATAGAAAAACAACTGTGTGCTCTAATTGAATCCAAAGGTCCCTTGGGTGTCAATGTTCGGTACCTTTGCTGCAAGATACGTGATAGTTATGAAGCTATCATTTTAGAGGACCATGATTTTGCAGAAAGTCATGATGTTGAACAAGCTCTTTGGAGGCTCCATTACAAGCAAATTGAAAAGTTTCGAACCAGAATTCGCAAGAGTATGGCTGCAACCCTAGCTACCTCTTTAGGGCCAACTATTCCTATGTATGGAGCTAAAAATATCACAAGAAGTGAGCCTGTTCATAAGGTTTTGGCAAGTTTTAAGACTTTCTTGTCTAAAGCAAAGGGATTTTACCATGAGTTGATTTTGAAGCTGAGGGAAAAGCATGGGCTTCCCTAGGACTTCTTCTCCATTGAAGAGATTAAATGTACTAACAATCAAAAGAGTGTTTCAGATTTGAAAAGATGCCAGTTATCATGCCATCGCTGCTTGATTTATTTAGGTGATCTTGCTCGTTACAAAGAATTACATGGAGATGTAGATGGGAAAAACCATGATTGGTCAGTTGCTGCTAATTATTACCTGACAACAGTCTCTTTCTGGCCGGCAAGCGAGAACCTTCATAACCCAACAGGTCTAAATCTTGTTGCATTTGTAGAATTAAAAATTAATTCTATCTCTCACTGAAAATTTGAAAGTGCCATTTTAGATGGATAGCTGTTTTAGTTCTTATAATAATTGTGGTTTAGTTCTTAACTGTGACTACATTTTTAATTTCTAAAGCCATTAGCTTTCTTGCTACCACTTTTATCTTCTAACTGTGACTTCATAGTTGCTTGCAAGTTTGTCTCCTGATATTCTTTCTTGATATATATTTTAAAAACTCTCTAATTGTTTTCTAGTTGTAATTTGCAGCTGGTTGTTTTGGCAACTTATGTGGGGGATGAGTTGCTAACTGTATACCGCTACTTTCGAAGTTTGGCTGTTGAGATGCCTTTTCTGTGATAGCACTGGACAATCTGATTTTATTGTTTGAGAAGGTAAGGAAGGCACCTTAATTCATCTTTTGTTCACAACAACTCAGTGGGCACAGTCATTAGGTTAGCTTAGGAGAGAAGCACATTCAACATGAAGATTATATTTGTAAAAAGTGGAATAGATTGTTTTTAACCGAAACAACATATGCTGTGATGATAAGTAGAGGTTCTGATGGTGGTCATAATGTTATATGTTCTCTTTTATTCTTTCTCAAGTTTACATTTACAAACTTCTCACTACCTTGGATAGATTTGTTTTTTATTTGGTGCCCATATTTAGAGATGGGACTGCTTTTAACCACTATTAGGCATAGGAACAGGCCTGAATTTGAGCTAGCACGCCTAGGGTGAAAGTGATGTGGGTTTATTGCTGCTTTCTCACCCACAAGATTGCCCAAAATTGGTCTAATGTGGCTATTTAATGCTGCAACTATGCCCAGAATTACCACTCAGTGATGCTGATTGAGCTTGACCAAATGCTTGTTTTGTCACTATGGATGGCCCTCTCTAAGTATAGGTTGCGCTACACCTGCAATTATTGTGCATGTATTTTGTGCATCATCTTCCTGAAAAATATCATCTAAATGCAATGGCTAGTTACGTTAAAGATAAATACAAAAACTTAGAGAACTTAAAACATGCTTAAATCTAACTTTGTGTTGAATATGGTTCTTTAAATCATTTTTTTGACAGATGTTTCTCTTATCACATCGTGGCAAGCATGCCCTTTGCCAATCTTAGAATCTTACAGTGAATGTAATTTGATTACAATACTCCAGGAATATTTCTTCGGCTAAGAAGCCATGGATGTGGGGTATCTATTCTACCAAAGTTGCCCAGGTCGGATAAGTAATTTAGCCCCAATTTTAGAGATAGAAAATGCTGCAGTTAAATCTGATGTTGATCAAGCATGGGCTATGATGGAATGTGCTAGAGCATTAAGAGATGATAATATAGATCTGGCTAATTCTCAGATAGATGGAAGACATTGGCAGGGATCATCTTCTGGTCATAAAAATAATGATTTTTTCAGAATTGGTGTGTAATGCAAGGTCAAGGGTTGGGAGTGGAAGAATCTTAACTGCTTCTGTACGATCAAGAACAAGCAATAGTCAATATAGACACAATCCTCCAACTGTTAACTATTTGGAAGACTGAGAAAGGATAACAGAGGAGATCTCATGTAGGGAGATTGGAAATAATATACTGCCAGCACCCAGTATTTCTAATGGGATATTGGGTCTAAGATTTTTTGAAAGAAGTAACAGTTCACATCATCAGCTAAACAACAACACTTCTTTTAGTAAAAAATTTGATGAAAATCAAGGCAGAAAAGTTTAAGGTGCAAAGGATAAGGTGATCTCCATGGTAAAATCTTACATGAAGAGGATTCTCACAAGGGAACATATAGGTAAAAGTATCTGTATCATGCCTCCTTTTATAATTTATTTCTATAGAATTGATTTTACCCGTTGTATATGTCTCCATCTCAAAATTGCTTTAAGAAATCTTAATTATTTTTTTCCAAGAAAAACCTTGTAGGAAACCCAAGGGATGCTTCCCCACATTCTTGAATGGTATCCCTTGTAAATCCATCGGTGTTGACTAGTGTGCCTCACCCAAGGGGTTTCAAACTGGGCACTTGCCAGCATGGAACTAGCCAAATACCCAGCAACACTAGCACATCTAGTTGAGCTAACCCCCTGGGCTTAAGAAATAGTATTCTACTTCACTATTTACCATATTAACCTATAGTAAATCCCATTTAGCATTGTCCGAGTAACCATAGCAATCTACCTATAGTAAATCCCATTTAGCATTTTGTCCGAGTAACCATATCAATATAGATTCTAAACCTGTACATATATATATATATAGATATAGATATAGATATTTTTTTTTTTAATTTTTTTTGTGTGGTGACAACTTTATATGACTGTATAGATGTTTATGCTTGTCAGAATATATGTCAAATGATGTATGCTTTCTTGCCTTCTGCTTTGTCTGTTATATCTCTAAGTTCTATTTCATTATTTGGGACCATAGAATTGTGTCACGCATATATACAAGGATTCTTGTATCACTATTTATAAACTGAACATTTTCCTTGGACAAGCAAGTATACTATCAGTAATGCTACATGTTTGCATCTCATGGAATTTCCAATACGAGAATCAACAAGCTGAAATTTAAATGTTTCCAATCTCAAGATCTGTGAATTCATTCATACACAATGCTGGAATCTTTCAAGAAAACTGGAAGAATTTTTTTCAACTGCATTCTAATTTCCAAAAATATTATTATAATAGTAAACTTTTCCCTGAAACGGTCTTGAAAGTTCCCTATTTTTTTATTTTAAAGAGAAACAACCCAAATTACTTTTTCCAGAAAAGAAATTTCCTACAATAATTTTTAAAAACAGTCTTCTATTTTCTCCTGAAAATGTGCAATAGACACTGCCCAGAAATTGCTCAGAAACTCAGGTAGCTGCGCTGAAATAATTTTGAATGAATAATCACTTCACATAATTGATCTATAAGGATTCCTAAATTTATTACTTAGAGACACTAGCTGAAGAAAATAGGCCAATGAGATTGATTTATTCTTTATTGAGTTCAACAAGGCCAGAAATAGCTATGACCAGAGGGGCTTGAAAATTGCATAATTTTGTTCTGGTTGAATAGTTTTAGAACTGAAAATCAACATTTTTCTTGTTGGTATAACTTGGGAAGACTTTTGTACTACAAGTTTCAAACTTATTGAAGATTTTGATTTCTACCTCAGTGTTGAGATAAATGCTGTGATATCACTTGATAATACCTAAACACTTCAGGATTAAAATTCACTAATGTTGATTGTTTTTGCAGAAGGTATAAGCATGAATATCATTGACTGTCCCTTGTTATCTACGTAAACTTTTTGATGTATATTAAGGGAGAGGAGCCAGTGGAGCGAGGACCAATAGTGAAGATAGGGAGTGGTGCTGGTAGGACTCAAATCTTGGAAAAACTAGCTACCATAAGTGGTTCATAAAAGTACTTTATGTACAAGCCATTGTCAATATTTTCATGTTTTTAAAATTATTTATCACAAAAAATTTCTTCTACATTTTTGAAATAAAATGAATATTTTCAAATTTGAAAATTGAAATCACATTTTAAGGCACGTCAATGTCCAACCATTTGACCCAAGCTAAAATACACTAGGACTAGACAACTTGGAACTTTGTGGATGACATGGCATCATTTTGGATTTGTCACACCTCAAGACCAATATGGTTATTGGTTAGATAGAGAACATGCCAAATTATATGTGATAAAAATTTGGAGGAAAAAAGTGCAACTAAGTTGGTTAATTCATATGAAAAATCAGGCCAATATAAAATTAAGTTGCAAGAATTGAACATTAATTATGATAAACTAAGTTTATAATTAGAATAAACATTACAATATCATCATGGGCTTGGCTAGAGTTTCACAGTTAGCTACAAGTTTTCCTCATGTTTCAGTTGCTGTGGTGAAGGAACATTTTACTGATGAAGACATAGCTCAAGAAACAGTCTTGGATTTTATTGAGCACAATAGGAATCACGAGGACAATATCAGCATGGGCTTCGCTACAAGTTCACAGTTAGCTACAGTTTTTCCTCATGTTTCAGTTGCTTTGGTAAAGGAACATGTGACTGATGAAAACATAGCTCAACAAACATTGACAGCAGATAATTCCCTTCCACTGTCCTCAAAAGAAAAAATGGATTGTACCATTTCCCATATGGTCCTTTTGCTTTGTCTCTCCACTCTTTTATGAAGTTGTTTGGAGAAGCTATCAACATTGACTAAATCAATCCATTGAGTGCCTTGTTTGATAAGTTGATTTTGTATTCTTTTTGTCAGCACTAGATTATAGTGTTTAGATCCTACAGTCCTTTGTTTAATATCTAGTTTTTGTTAATATTTCTAGTTATGAGAATACACTTCTCATAACTCATCACTATGAATCTACGTGCTTCTGATTTAAATGGTGTTAACTGCGTGTTTCTTACCTACTTATGTGACCATTTTCTAGAATTTGGAAAGATGGTGTTAACTGTTTGGAAATTTTATTCTCCTATATATCAACAAGGAATTCTATTTAAGGGTGCTAGCTCAATGGTAGAGCACCTGCCTTATAGGCAGAAGGTTGCTGGTTCGATTCCTCCGTGCCCTATTTATATTCTGAAACCACTAAAAAGAGATAAATGAATTAAAAAATGACCAAAAATTGCATATAAATGACCACCAGTACAACATGAGAGATACATTACCAAACAAATGACCAAAATATGCATATAAATGACCACTTTTGAGTTAACGATCGTTGGTAGCAAATTAGTGGTCATTTATAACGTGAAAAAAAATGTGGTCATAAATTTGGTCATTAATTGTGACAATTAATGACCAAATATATTACCAAATTAATGACCAAATATACGACCAAATATATGACCACAAGATAAGCTATAAATGACCAAGCTAAATATGACCACATTTTGGTCGTGTGATATATGGCCACTAATTTGCTACCAGTGGTCACCCACTCAAAAGTGGTCATTTATATGTGGATTTTGGTCACTTATCTCTCATTTTGTATTTGTGCAAGTTGGAGGGTTTATATAAACAAAATTTGGATGTGCACAATGTTTATAAGTCTCGTTTTATCCATTTATGTCCCGACCAACCTTCAGGGTTTCTAGAATTAGTTTCGTGGTGTGCAGTAAATTATTCTCAGAGTCAAAGAGTCATTATGAATTCATCATGAAAGAAAATTCTTTGCCGTATAAATGCGTCTACCATTAGGAAAGCTGTAGCAGTACCCCTATTTTCCTCCCACCACCAGGAAGATTTCGTCAAAGAATCCCTAGTTAGCCAGTACAGAGAGTCATTGCCTGAGACCAAAAAAACCTTCATGACCAGTTGTATGAAACCTGGCCTTGCCATTGATAACACCCCCTATCCATTAACATTAATTTCTTTGATAAAAATTCACAGTTAGTTTTGTTACTCATTTAAAAGCTTTTAGGGTATGATGATGATTCCATGGTCACAGAGGTTTAGTTAAGTTTTCTTTTTAGATTAAGTGTTGCTAAACAAGAAATGGATTACAAACAAGTACCCTACCTTAAATTTGATGAATTATTGGCTTGAAACATCCACTCTCAGTTAATGAATTTCCACACTTCGAGACATTTCAGATTCCAGACACAGTTGATGAAAATGCTCCTGTTTAGCAGTCGAAAAGATTTACATTTCCCACAATCCATGTTTTCAGAAATAGTGGAAGACAGTATGTTTAATTTTATGAATTTTATTTTATCAGAAGTATACAAATTGATGTTTGGAGAAAATTTGCCTAGAGTATTATCAGATATGAACACATTGATGCAATTAAGCCCAAAAAAAACAATTGGAGACTGGTTTTTAGGGAAGCAAGATACAGTAATCAGACTTTATGGATTTGTTAAGGAGCCCTATATTCTACCAGCCCTTTTGACTCTGAGATTTTTTGCTTTGGAGTTTATCAGACAAAAAATGAGAGTAGTAAATGACCATTTTCTACATTTCAAGAAAGCTACAAATATAAAGTTCCCTTTAAAAATTGGTCTTTTTATCATCAAGAACAAGAATGCTCTCCCTTTTGTACAAAAACATTTAGAAGCACTGAGTTTTAGGAAAGCGACAACTATTAATTATGATCCTTGTCATGTTATTTCTGACAGAAGGAAAGAGAACAAAAATAAAGCCTTTGATCACCAAGAGGTTGAAGGATTGGTGAATATGAAAAATTTACTACAATATGAATCATACACAGAAGTTTCGGGAAGTTCACATGCTAATCCTTCTACCTTGGATAAAGTTTCAGCTGATTTGGTACCTGAGATGGTACCTACCCTAGGAAAGGTTGAAGCAACAAGTAAAATAAGTTTTTATGAAAGTACTAATATGCAGGTGGATGAAGAAAGGGAAGACAAAAGATTAAAATCAAGCCAGCAAGATGAAGTAGTTGTATCTGACAAAGAAAAGGGAATGAAGAAAGAAAAATACCAAGGGCCAGGAATTCAAGTATAGGAATACGAATTTGCCGAGACAAGAGCTGCAGGTGATTCTAGCAAATTTCATTCAAGAGATGAAATATGTATAAAATATGGAAAAGATAGACAAACAACAACAGAAGCAATGCATAAGTTGTTTCCAGAAGTTAGGAATGTTGTTGATTCAGAAATTACTCTGATGACTAGCAAAGATCTAGACAAAAATACTTTGAATTTGGCCGTATCGTCTGATGATAAGGTCACATAAATAAATTGAATTTGTAGAAGATAACAGTCCCTGATAAAATTCACCTACACAGACAAATTGGAGAGGTGATTTATGCTGATATGATGAAAGCTACTTTAACAGTGGAAAAACTACAGAAAATAGTGAACAGGATGCAAATCTAGTTGAGGCAAGAGAAAACAGAGAACAAACATCATCAACTGCAAATAAAAAGATTGCAAGATGACCTGGTGAAGAGCAATGATGAACCCAATAGAGGGGAGGCAATTAAAAAGCTTTTAGCTGAGAAAGAAAAGAATATCCAATTACTTTAGCAAAAGGTTAGAATTCCAGCAACTCGGATAATTCAAGCCTCTGAATTAACTGTGTTAGAACAAGAAAAAGAAACTTTATCTCGAGAATTGGATGATTGTCTTTCTAAATTGCTCAAGTTTGAGGAAAAAGAGGAAAGTTGGGAGAAATATAGATCGAGTCTTAAGACTGAAATTGAAGATCTAAAGACCAAATTGGAAAATACAGCATAAGAGAAGCGAGGAATAGATCAAGGAAACAAAGAAGCAAGCACATATGATATAGTTCAAGCTATGTCCCAAGTTAGCTTGAAAGAGGTGGAGATCATAGAACTAAAAGAAGAAAAACAAAGACTAGAAGAGGAAAAACAGAAAAAAGAAAATGAAATAAAAGAGTTGACAAAAAAAATAAAGATTTGGTAGACAAAAATCAGAGGATGATAGGCCAAGTGACAGGACACCTAGCATTGCAAGGTGCAAAGCATTTGATTTGGGATTCAATCATTGATGAGGCTACAAAATTGAAGCCTTATTTAGATTTTATGAATACAAAGGAAGCCATAGCAAATGATAGCTTACAAAGCTATAAAGCAATGAGAGAAGTTTTAGATAAGATACCAAAAGATACATCCCAGGGTACCATGAGTTTCTTAAATACTCTGACAGAAGGTGATATGAAAGCAATGGCTATCGAAAATAGGGTAAGAGTCATAACTTGGGCTAGGAAAGCCCTTGGAAAACATTCTCACATTGAGAATGTCCAGGCTAGTGCATAATAGATGAAGGAACAGGTTGAAGCGTTTAAAAAGGGATTTGAAAAGGTAATACAAAAGGGACTGCCTTCTTTTTGGGATGAAAATAATGAATTAATTTCCCAGGACAATTATAAGGATTTACTATATAACATCGGGTGGAACCATGAGCAATTTCAAGGTTTGAATCATGTTCTAACAGGGAAAATTCTACTGAAGAAAATCTCCCTTGACTTTGAAATTCTAAACCAGCTGGCCATGATCATTGAAAAGATTCCTCCAAATTCCATCGCAGAGCACATAGAGATGAAAGTTCTAGTCGAGGAGATGACTAGTACCTTCTACAGAGCATTGGAAGACAGTGGAGAGATATGGGAAAATAAAGTACACCTTGCACACTTGAAGACTATTGTTCGAGAAAGAAGCCCTGTCAACAGCTACATTCAATAGAAAGACATCAAATGTTATATTCGGAGAAATTTTGGAAATTGTATAAATTTTGACTGAAATGGAATGTAATAGTTAGTTTATAATTTTCTATTTTTAGTTATGAAGTAGTTAGGGTTTTACCTTGAGACATTTTCCAATGTATAAAAGAGAATTTTTGGCAATCTAGTAAGTGTTAGAACCCATGAAGAGATATTCATTTTGTATTGAGCCCTTCAATTTTGAATAAAGATCGCAGAGCAGAGTTGATGCATATTTTCAAGAGTAAAGATTCTGGTGTTATTTTATTGAAAGGATTAGATGTTTTTTTTTGGCAATGTAGTAAGGGTTGGAAATCGTGAAGAGATACTCATTTTGTATTGAGCCCTTCAATTCTGAATAAATATTCCCAAGCAGAGTTGATGCATATTTGCAAGAGTAAAGATTCCTGTGTTATTTTATTGAAAGGATTAAAAAGAATGTGACTGTCCTGTCAATGATGAGCTAATTAAAAAATTAAATTATGACAATAATGACTACACTGTGATTGCAGAATGTGAAACAATATGAATCAAGCAAATAAATTGACTGGTGCATAAACTGCATATAAATCATATGAATAATAAATCAAGCACACAGATTTATATGTTTTATGATTTAACAATACAAAACAGAGTTATTAGATGTATGTATGAAAAACCAAAATGAATCAAGGAAATTTGATACATATAACAAAAGAAACTAAGATAGAAACTAACTGAAATTATTTGAAGATTGTAAAACATTACAAGTCTGCAAGTACAGAGTGTCTCTAGTTCTCTCACTCGATGGTCCCCCCCATTCATGTGATTTGCCAGTATTATTTCCATACTAGTTCTAGACTGCAGGAAGGGTCGTCTGATCCTTCTTGTGCTCACCATTTTGGATACAGGTGAATTGTTGGATATCGTTGTTCTCAATTATCTACTAAACGAAGGGTCAGCTGACCCTTCTTCTGCTTAGGATTTTTCTATTATTGACCATTCTGGTTATACATGAAATGACAACCTGGCATTAGTATTTTTCCATGATTGACCATTCTGGTTATCGGTTGTAAATGTTTTCCAATAATCGGGGATTTCATGCCTGCAACCTGCAACCCTCAACCCTCAATTGCAGATTGCGGGAAGAGTATTGTAAATGTTTGCATTCTACATTTCCACAACCCACAATGTGGATTGTGGGAACTATTTGAATAATGGATTTGCGATATGCGTTTCTGCAACCCGCAACCCGCAATATGGATTGCGGAAACTTTGGTTTGTTTTCATTTGAAGTTGAATGTCATTAACCAACACCCCATTTTTGAATGAGGCTCGAGATAAATTAATGGAGGGGCAGCCGACCCTTCTTCTGCCCACTATTATTTTCATAATAGTTCTAGACTGCAATAAGGGTGGTTCGATCCTTCTTGTCTTCACCATTGTGGATACAGGTGAACTGTCGTTTATTGGTGTTCACAATTATCTACTAAAAGAAGGGGCAGCCGATCCATCTTGTCGACAGTTGGAAGTCAGGATAAATATTTTTTACATGTTATAATATAGGCAATGTCTGGATCTTGACCATATTCTGTGGAACTCGGTAGTGGGGAATTATTGTCCCAACCTTCGTAGATTAATTTTTTTTTAATTTCTCTTTTAAATGAAGGGTTGACATACCCTTCTTGTGCTTAGTAGTTTTACAGTATTCACCATTCATTATATACATGAATTGACAGCCTATACTTCGTAGGTTGAATATTTGCACAATTCCCTCATAAATGAAGGGGCATTCGACCCTTCTTCTACCCAATATTATTTTCATACTAGTTCTAGACTGCCAGAAGGGTCGTCTGATCCTTCTTGTGTTCACCAGTCTAGATACAGGTGAATTTCTAGATATTGGTGTTCAGAATTATCTACTAAATGAAGGGTCGGCTGACCCTTCTTGTGATTTCTATTTTTTCAGTATTGACCATTTTGGTTATACATGAATTGATCTCTATTTTGGCAGGCCAAAATCTCACATGATAGAAAGTGATGACATGGCATGTATGATGACATGGAATGTGTGATGAGGTTGGAAAGACACATGATGGTGTTCTGGTGCTATCATTAAGTCAGTGTTGCAATCTGACATCATTCTGGAAAAGTATGACAAGTTTGTGAAACTTTGGAAATTAACAAAGTATGGAAAAACTAGTCAAAACGGCTTTGAGAGAATGCCCGCCATAATTCATGGTTTGAGAAAAATGCATGCACCATCATATCATGCTATAGCTTGTTGAAGTGGCTATCTAGTTATACATGATTGTGGATTGTGGAAAGTGTTTGAATAATGGATTTGCGACATGCGTTTTCGCAACCCACAACCCGCAATGCGGATTGTGGATTGCGGAAATGTAGGTTTTTTTTTGTTGGGCCTTGCAAATGCCCCTTTTTGACCACACCCATTTCATCAGTTCTCCCTGTTACACCCTACTTTTATAACCATATACATGCCTTTCTTCCAGATCATTCAGCAATCCAGACAAGGTATAATTCATTATTGCTTCATTTATTTAATGCCTTATATTGTTATGGTTATGAATTCTAGACTTCGATTTATGCTAACTTGTGTTGATTTCATTAAGTTAAGATCAAAGCACAGGTGTATTAGCTGCAATGCCTTAGGAAAGAATCATACGTGGTGCCAGCTGTTACTCTTCGTATTTGAATCTTCATTTTCAAAGGGATAGTGCATCTTCCCACATGAAGCTGTAACAGGTCTTCGCTGAAACAAAGCATTTCTGCAATAGATAGGATGCCTCCCAATTGGTTAATCTATTGATCCATTGATTTCCTAAGTAACAACATCTTTCTTGTCTAATGGCCTTATTCAATATGGTTGTAACATTTCAGTTGTAACTCTGTAGCATCAAGATCATAGATCTTCATTGTTGCGCGAAATTAGTGGATCAAGAACTATATTTTTCATGTATAAATATGGGAAGGCTTTCAGAGTCTGGGGTTGGTTAATTATCATTTTGTACGGGATGTAACAAAGAGCTGAGACTGTGGATTACCATCTTTAATGAAGAGCAGAGTTATTCATATTTATGTGTCTTAATTTGTGGTAGTTCATGACGTCTCTGTTAGAAGGCTAGGGCTCTCCTTCTCACAGAGATTGCCGAGTTAAGTAGGTAGTTTAACTTATTTCATGTTGTGTGGTGTGGAATCGCATTAGGCGTGATTACTGATTAGTTGCAACAGAGTTTATGATTGCATTCTTTCTGGTAGTTTATTGTTGCATCCTGAGTAGCTGTAGCTGTGTGGTGTGATAGTCGACTGTGTAGGATAGTTCAATTGATGCTTGGTGTGTTAGAATTAGCTATTACAGCCAAGCTCATCTTCAATTCCTTTTAGTCATTTATGCTTTCTAGGATTTCCAATATTTATCAATTTAGAGTTCAAGCTTATTTCTAAATTCTGGTTAATGTTGTATCTTTATTGAATTCATTAGATTAGGCATATTATGATTGAGTTACAGTAGTTGTTGGATGAATCATTTTGGTAAAGATTGAATACCGTAGTTTGATAATTATAGGATTTAACTTCTTGCAAAAGTAATCTAGTTCATTTCTATTCTTAGATCAGTAACTGCTGCTAGGTTGATTTCTGTAGGAAGGTAGTTGCACTTTGAATTCCTAGATGTATGAGTTATATTAGTTTTCTTTATGGAATGAGTTTGGATGAGCAGATAGGTAGGGTTATTTTCTCCATTTATTTAATCAACTATTTGAAATGTTTATGCATTGATTGTACTTATTTCCATTGAGATAAAAGACTTCCCTGGGTTGACAATTTATATTGAGCATCCTGTGTGTTAGTTTTAATTAATTAGCAGATAGGGTGACCAACATTTTGGTGCCATTGCCGGGGATGGTAATTGATAGACATAGTTAGTAGTTGGTTTATTGATTTCATTTTGGTTTAATCATTTACAGCATGCATGAATACAAGAAAAAAAAAATTGGGAACCCCCTTTGAACACTAACACTAAAGGTGGAAGAGGTCGAGGTTGTAACACAGGTCAGGGAAGACAAACATTTATCGATGATATAATTGCTAAATCTGATTCTTCTACCAGGCCACCGCGTACATCTACATGAAGAGGAAATTATGTTCCTCCCAATCTTGAGAATTCAGCATCAATGGTGTAGAACGCAACGTGACCATCTACTCCTAGCACAGAAAAGGAACCTCCTGAAGACAAGGGAAGCATTGTGGGTGCACTGGATAGAGAGGCGATTTATCACATTAATGGCACCAGAGTTACTAAAGAAGTGTGGTTGGAGACTCGCCGAAAAGCATAGGAAGAGAAAAGGCGAGAATAATAAACGATGAAAGAAGAAGAAGCAAGGGTAGAGGAAGAATGAATAAAGAATTCCATTGAATTTTGGAACAACATGGCTAACAGAGAACATGAAGGAGAGAATGAACATCAGTAGAACTGGGAAGAGGAAGTGGAAGATAATCATCTTGGTGACACTGTGGTCACATTAGAGTTCCCTATCCTCCAGACAACTCGAGCAACTCCTACAAAAAATATCTCACCATCAATTCTCCCGAATTTCCATGGTAAATCTTCTAAGGATCTTGATGAATTTATTTTTGAGTTTGACATCCGCTGTCGCAGTTACGACTATACCTCCAGTGCTCAGAAGCTGAAACTATTCCCAGCCACCTTGAAAGGAAATTCTCTGCATTGGTTCATGAATCTAGGTCGTGAGACCATTACTACTTGGGACCAAATGAAACACACCTTTCTTTCTAAATATCAAGAATATTGTAGAACCAGGGATAGAAAGGAAGAGTTGTTTAAAATGGTTCAGAAGGAAGAGGAAATCTTGGAAGACTTTGTGGAAAGATTGTTGTACAATTTACAAAGGTCCGGCCACACCGAGATTAAAAAAGATGTACTCAAGATTATCTTGGTACGAGGGATTAGAGAAGAATGCCTTGATATGTTAAATTTATTGGGGAAAGGGGACATTTCAAAGCAACCCTTCGAGAAGATCATTGAATTATGCTGAAGGTACTCAAGGGCATCCTCTAGAACTAGAAAACGAAACAAAGATTGAGATCAAGATGTCTTCACTAGGAAACGGAAGTCAACTAGTGGAGGGGCCACTCGAGCATAAATAGGAAACTTATTGGAGAATTTAAAAACTGATATGATGAGTTCCATTTCCTCAGATTTAGATATTTTGAGAGAAAAATAGAGGCAAGCAGTAGAAGATCTTACACTCGGTGTATTCTGTCCTAAATGTAGGAAAAAACACCCATTGAAAGAATGCCTGTTGGACAAGGTAGAGATATGTAGGATATGTGAATTGGAGCATGACACCAAGAAATGTCCTTCATTACCCAAATTCAAAGCATTCCTACTGGCATCCACTTCAGATGTGGAACATGCTTACTTCATTGCACATAAGAAACCTTGGGAGCCTCGAAATAAAGGTATGAATCCAGATCCATCAATTTTCTTGAATAATATGAATGGTATGACCAATATGAATAAAATGAATACACAATTCCCTTCACACTATTCTAATAACCAGTGGCATCCATCTGAGAACCCAATGAAAAATCCTAACTCTTGGACACCATGGTCACAATAGTCAAACAATCAAGCTCCTTGGAATTCCAACTGGAGAAATTCTTACCAAGGAAATAACTTTCCCCATCACCAGAATCAATATCAACAATACCCTCCTCAATAGTATCCTCACCAACCATATCAGGAGGCACAACTGCAATTCCAAAATAATGCCGCACCTATGAATGCACCACTTCAACCACAACTACCTGCACAACCTAACCCAAACCGGAATAATAAAGCAGTTCATTAGTTTGAGACTGCCAACATGCCTGTCTATTCCATCTCCCAAATTCCCTGCAATGATATACAATTACGATCAGGGAGGGTAGTGGAACCCATCATCACTGAGGATGTTCCATCATCACTGACTGAAACTGGAGTGAATCAACAGTTTGAGAATATGGTTAATTCAACAATCCCCATCATTGAGGATGTTGACATTCCTACCGAAACAGTAGTTGAAACTCGGGAAGTAACACATGATGAAGCATAGCCTACACAATTGATGAGAGAACGACCATATCCTGAATGATTGGCCCTACATAAAACAGTCGAACAACCTCGATTCAATCTCTTAGGACAATTGAAAAATTTGTATGTCAAAATCCCATTGTTACAAGCCCTCCATGACGTGCCCATTTATGCTAAGACTGTTAGAGATTTATGTGTCAAGAAACTAGGAAGAAAGCCTAGGGATCCTCCCACTATCCATGTATTGGGAAAAATTTCCGAATTAATAATGGGAAAGACCCCTGTGGAAAAATATGACGACCCTGGGAATCCTACTATTATAGTTCACATATGAAACACACAAATCCCCAACGTCTTGGGGGACTTAGGAACGGCTATTAATGTTATGACCATAGAAACTATGAAGAAACTTGGACTCACTAACCTTCTACCAACCCCTACCATTTTAGAACTTGCTGACAGATCAACAATCAAGCATGAGGGGATTCTGGATGACCTGGTGATCTATGTGGACTTGTGGGAATACCCTAAGGACTTCTTGGTGTTACAGCCAAAGTCTCAGTTGGGGGGACACCTGTTGATCCTGGGGAGACCGTGGTTGGACACAGCAGATGCTTGTATCAGCTATCGGTCAGGATCCATGACTATCTCAGACGAGACTGAGATCAAAATCCTGACCTCATACCCTCCAGGTCGACCAAGCACAGAAGCTGAAACTCCACTATGGGTGGATATGAAAGAGGAGGAAGGCGTTCAACCATTATTAACGATAGGGAGAGCCTTAAATTTTAAAGATGAAACAGAGGACGATACCATCAATAGTTTCATCAGTGAGCCCACGTCTGTCAATAAGCATGTTTACCATATTCTTGGCAGTACATTAGACAAGAAAGAACAAAAAAATCTTATGGAAGAAACTCTAGTCGGTGATGCCAGTATAATTCCAGTTCTTAAAAATTCGAAAAGTGTCCCAGTAGAAATTGAGCTAGGAAAAACATTGAACATCAATCCAAACCTTGCACCCAGTGAGCTGGAACAGCTAATCACTCTGTTGAAACAACATAAAGGAGCTTTTGCTTGGGAGTACATAGACATGAAGGGTATTCCTTCTAATCTGTGTACCCATCACATTTAGATTAAGAGTGACTCCAGGCTAGTGTGTCTACCACAACGAAGGATGAAGCCGAACCTAAGGGATGTAGTGAAAGAGGAGATCCAAAAACTTTTGGAAGTAGGGTTTATATACCCAATTTCAAACAGTGAGTGGGTTTCTCCACTCATGATTGTGCCAAAGAAGAATGGGAAATGGAGGGTTTGCGTGGATTACAAAGAATTGAACAAAGGAATGCAGAAGGACCATTTTCCTTTACCTTTTATCGATTAGGTCCTTGATACTTTTTCTGGGAAGAATTATTTTTCCTTTTTGGATGGATTTAGTGGCTATAACCAAATCCAGATTGCTCCAAAAGACCAAGAAAAAACCACTTTCACTTGTCCCTGGGGCACCTTTGCATATAGGGTACTTCCTTTTGGGTTGTGTAATGCACCTACCACCTTTCAAAGAGAAGTGATTGGAATATTTTCAAAGATGGTAAATGACTGCATGGAAATTTTTATGGATGAATTCACTCCATACGGTAGTACTTACGAAGAAGCATTGAAAAATTTAGAAAAGGTCTTGAAGCACTGTGAACAAAGCCAACTATCTTTAATCACTGGAAAGTGCCATATGATGATGAGCGAGGGCATAGTTCCGAGGCACTTCATCTCTTTTGCTTGTATCTAGGTAGACCAATCTAAAATCAAGGTAATTGAAAATATACCAACTCCTGGAACACAAAAAGATGTACGTATCTTCTTAAGGCATGCTGGCTATTACAGAAGATTCATAGAAAACATTTCCAAACTAGCTTCTCCTTTGTTCACCTTGTTGATGAAGGATGCACATTTTGTTTGGAATGATGCATGCCAAACAATGTTTACTGAACTTAAGAAAAGGCTGTCTACAACACCCATCATACGAGGGCCCAACTAGGCCCTGTCTTTTCATATCTCTTCACATGATTTAGACACTTCCATTGGAGAAGTTTTAGGATAGCAGGAAGGTAATTCTCCATATGCAATTTATTACATTAGTAAGAACTTATCCCCTACTGAACTAAATTATAGTATCATAGAAAAAGAATTCCTTGCCATAGTTTATGCCATCAACAAATTTAGACACTACATTACCAGATTCTCCACTTTTGTGCACACTGATCATTCTGCCACTAAATATTTAATGAATAAACCAATCACGAATGCTAGAGTTACTAGATGGCTGCTACTATTAAAGGAATTTGAAATCACAATTATTGATAGAGCAAGGAAGAAAAATGTTGTTGCAGAATTTTTATCTCGACTTACTAATAGTGATGACAATTTACCAGTCAAAGATTCCTTCCCCGATGAACATTTGTTTGCAGTATCAGTTCATTCCCCATGGTATGTAGATATTGCAAACTTTTTGGCTGCACGTAAGCTTCCAGCACATCTGTCGAAGAGAGAAAAAAGAAAGATCATACAACAGAGTGTTAGGTATTGCTGGATTAATGGACATCTTTTCTACACAGGGCTTGATTTAGAAATTAGAATATGTGTTACATAAGATGAAATTTTTAGTATTCTTAAAGCTTTCCATGATGAGCCCTGTGGGGGAAATTTTGCTGACAAAAGTACATGTCATAAGGTTTTAAGAATGGGTTATTTCTGGCCTACATTATTCAGGGATGCAAAGAAGTATGTTCAAGCGTGTGATAGCTACCAGAGGATGGGCCAGACCAATAGATTAGATGAAATTCCTCTCCAGCCACACCTCGTGGTTGAACCATTTGACAGATGGTCCTTGGACTTTGTAGGGCCTATCAACCCTCCCTCAAAACAAAAAGTTCACATCTTGGTTTGCCCAAATTACATGACCAAATGGGTGGAAGATGTAGCCTTGGTCAAAGCTAATGATCAGGCTATGATTGATTTCCTATATGAAGAAATTTTTACTCAGTTTGGAGTACCTAAGGAAATCGTTACAGATGGTGGACCACAATTCATGTCTCACAAATTGGAAGCGCTGTTACAGAAATTTCACATTCAGCACAAAATAACCTCGCCATATCATCCACAGGCCAATGGCCAAGTGGAAAGTACAAACAAGGTCATTGAGTCTATTTTGACAAAAACAGTGAAAAACCATCTTAAATATTGGGCTGAGAGACTTCCATAGGAACTATGGGCCTATCGCACTACATGGAATAAGACCACTAGTTTCTCCCCATGAATTGGTGTATGGTAAGAATGTTGTTTTCCTAATTGAATTTGAAATCAGAACCTTGAAGACAGCTATAGAAGCAAACCTTGATTTATTAGAAGCAGAGAGGAACTGACTGAATCAACTTAATGAATTGGATGAAAAGCACACAGCCACAGTAAATCATACAACTTTAATCCAACAGCAGCGCTCTGAATGGCATGATAGATTTATAAAGAAGAAAGACTTCTGAGAAGGAGACTAGGCTTTGTTATATGATTCACGGTTTAAGAGGAACTTTAAAGGAAAATTGTGCACTCGTTGATTGGGACCTTATCAGATAGATCGAGTATTTGACAATGGAACAGTCCCATTGATCACCATTGATGAAAACAAGACACCATTATTTGCAAATGGTCATCGGCTGCGACTGTATCACAAACCGATCTCAAAGAATGATTTCATTTCACATGTTGCAGCATATGGTTTTGCGCTTTGGGTTAGCACTTGTACAGTGGTATCAGAGCATGGTCTTGGCACCTTATGGTATTAACAATAAGCCAAGAAAATAAACCACCACCCTTTGAACCAGTAATTGAAGAAGTTTTGTTGAAGAAGAGGTAGTAGAAGAAAAATAATTTTTTTCTAAAACCATGGGTAGAGAGGAGGATGAAAAATTAAGACATCAGGAGGAACTTATTGCAACCTTAGAACCATGTTTCTCTAAAATTTCCACCAATATAGAAAGAATGGGTAACAAAATGATGCAAGGATTGGAATTGTTGGTCAGCGAACTTGGAAGAAAAGGGGTGATAAGAGATAACAGTGGTTCACACTTAGGGGAAAAGATAAAAAGGAGTGAGTATATTTTTTCAAGCACAGGACCACATAATAGACTTGATGAATTTCAAAGCACACAAAGGCATACTGCACCTAAATTTGTCATACCCAAAGAAGATCCTGACATTCATTTGGATAGTATTAAACTAGAAAATGAATGGAATGGGTTGAGTGAAGAATGTAAGAGAAGTATACCATTTAGTACATACCTTGATGCTATACAAAAACTAAAAAAGAAGGAAATGGATGAAATAATTTATGTCACAAAGGAGGAACCTAATTTAATGCTGGAACATGAGGTACATGTTGATATGTAGATGCTTGAAGATGCTACACTCAAACAAGAAGAAGAACAAGCACTTGTCTTTGTTCAGATGGATTATGAGTTTCCTCATGGGGAGAGCTGCAACGCCTTGGAGGAGGCACATGATCTCACTATAGTTGGACCAGCCAATTATGGGGAAGATGAATTAAATATTTCGATGGTTAAGAGTTGTAAAGATTTAAGGTTGGTTCATAACTCCTCACCCCCTACTTCTTTTTCAGCCACATCAATTGAGCATGAAAATTGGGTGAAAGGTTTTTTTTCTAGTGGTGCTAGATGAGGGGTATGAAACTCCTACCTCTCCTTTTGATGATGCCATGAATAGATCACCTCATTATTTACATTTGAAGTAGAATATTTTATTTCTTTATGATGATACATATCTTCATGGATACACTTATGATGTTCACTTGAGTCACTTGAAGACTCATGATCTTCCTTGCTCATTGCTTAGTTCAATTGATGTTGGAGGAACTTCATTAACTACTTGGATGAAAGAATACAGGGCTGACTATTTTGATGCATCTTACATATTTTTGGAGCAGCATTATAGGACATGGGATACTCAGCAGCATTATAGGACATGGGATACTCACCCATGTCATTGGATTAGATTTGATTGTTCACTCTATGCTTGTATGCACCTGGAAAATGGTGGTCTACTTACTTGGAGGTATAAGCACTTTCGTGATTCTTTGATGAAGCACCTCCTTGATGTACATTTTCATTATGTTGTTATGTACTTTGATGATATATATTTTGTACTCATGATATTTGGAAGAATGCATACAAGAAAATGGGATCTAGGGATACTCTTATCTAATGGTGTGGGTTGGAGAGCACTCTTAATTGTTGGGGTGCAATACAAGCAATGGGACCCTGGAATAATTTTTATCTTATTGGTTTCAAATTTTTTAGGGAAACAAGAAGTATGGGAGATGGATTTACCACCTAATAAAGTGATTTTTATCAGAGTAGTGCAGTAGAAACCATGGTGGTTCCTCTGTAAAATATTCATGGAAACTCAAAGACTCAAGGTTGGGAAATTCAATGGCAACTTCAAAGAATTATATAGAAAGCAGGTTCTTCAACACCCATGTTTGGAATTGCTTGAGGACAAGCAATATTGGGAAGGGAGGATTTGTCATGTCTCAAATTTTGCATTGGGTCACAATGGCCTAATCACATTGGACATATTCATTAGATTTTGTCAAATTGATGTTAAGGGTCAAATAATTGCTAAGGAGGAAAATTACTAGTTTCCTAGGTTTGGGGTGGAAGCTTTGGGATTTGGAATAAGGGGGATAATAAATGATGTTTGAACATTAGAATGGCATAAATATTTAATAAAGTAGATAAATAAATATATGCAAGTGAAAATCAAAGTGGAATTTGATCATGAAGACACATGGAGGAAGTGGGACCCACATATGGCTAGATTTTCCAACTACACTTGGCATCATTATCTTACCAATTCGAATTCAAGGTGAATGGTAACATACTTGGGGGATTTCAAAAGGTATTATTCATGGCATGACTCATCCAAGGTCTAAATATAGAAGAAGAGTTACTCCCATGGAAGAGGAAGAGGCAATTTGGAGCTAGTGGGACACTTGGGCTAGATTCCCTAGCTCTATGACAACAATGGTGAAGATGTTATGACACCTATGGAAAAAATAAGACCTGAAGGCTGACATATGACATATATGACATGTAAGAGCTAAAAATATCCTCCAAGAAGGCTCTCAAGGGAATTAGGGCAGCTAAGATGCTTCCACATGTGATTTGGTGGAAGTGGGAAACTAGGAATTGTTGTACAAGTGACATTCTTTGGAATCTCTTCCCAACTTGAGTTGGAATGAGTCTCTTGGAAGGAATTCAACCCATGGAGGACATTAAAATTTTATAAAAGTCATGAACAAAGAATAATAGCAGCTTTTGATCATTTGTAGAATTTGCAATTGCATTTGTGAAGAGGGAGAGCTAGTGGATGACTAGTTTCTTACCTTAGCCAATTTCGAGGGTTAAAGATTCCCATCCAAGTTGTTAATTGGAAAGGCCATTCATACCTTTAATTTGGAGCTTTAATGGAGTCTTTATTTGTAGGTTTAAGCTCTCTATTGCAGCTCACTCCTTCAACCATTTCCAGTTTTGATGGCATATTCTTGATCCTTGAGGGAGGGCGTTTTTAGTGAGCTATTGTACTCTTTGGGGGAGCTTCTAATGCCCCATATATTTTTTAATATGAATTAAATACTCTGTTATTCTTCTCTAGAAATTTTCAGGTCAAAATTTCAAGTAGAAATGTGTAAATCTTATTTTTAATGAAAGAACAGTGCCATTTCCCCACTACCTTGTTGTGACCGAATGTAATGTTGATGGATTCGAATGGATAAGTAAAATAATGATGATTTATTGATGAATGGAATTTTATTGATGTATTATACAAGTTTCATGTTCAGTACTCAAGCATTTGAAGCCATTTTACTCAGTTTCTTTACATTTGGAGAAGATTTGGTGCCATTTCCCCAAGGGTTGAATTAGTGGTTTTTGCTTATCTTTGGGAGAAGGTTAGAACAGAATTAATAAATTATTAATGGTTCATATGAGACCTTAATAACATAATTGAGAGATACCTACATCTTTTCATAAATTTGAGTGGTTTTGGAGGCATTTGGGAAGCCATTTTCAGTACTTACCCCTGGGGGATTTGAACCCCAAATTACTTGTAAAATTGCATACTTGGTTCAGAATATTAAGAGAGTTTGCAGAGGTCTTTTGGTGGCCATATATCATACTTGAACATCATAATCAAGTACAAATATCAGTCATACACATTCCTTGAATATTTGAAGGCATTTAAAGCCAATTTGAGACCTATAGACCAATACTAGTCAAAGGGAAATTACTAGTAAAGTTCCCTACATTGGCCAGAATTGAAAGAGGATTTGAAGAAGTATTTTAAAGGTCCAAAAGCATCGCTGAAACAAATATTTATGTTCTAACATCATCCATATACCTTCTCAGAATATTTGGGAGAAATTGGAGCAATTTGGAGACCTAGAGCTCAAAACTAGTCAAAGGTCAAATAAGGGGAAAAAGTGGAAAAATTGCCATTTTAATAAAATTCCTAACAAGGGACATTACAAAATTTTCTCAACCCCTGTGAATTTTTAAGAACTGCAATCCACAATTTGTACATAAATAATTTGTTTTTATTTATGTATTTTATTTATTATTTCCTTTACACTTGATCGGGTTTGTTTTGAAGAATTTTGTGTAGGAATTAATTTGAGGAGCAACAGTCATGACTGGGCCAGACGATTGTAGACACCTTACATTGTTATCCTGAGTTAATAAATATTTTTGAATAAGATGGATGATTCATTCGCCTTCAGCAGCCAGCTGAAAATTTGCCTATTGTTCCATTATGCGCAGCTGCGACTCCTTACTTTGCTCATTTTCCCTATTTTCACAGCTGCGAATCCACTAATTTTTGCCTATTCTACCTATTTTCGTAGCTGTGACTCCGTTACTTTTTGCCTATTCTTCCTATTTTCATAGCTGCGAATCCGCTATTTTTGTCCATTCTTCCAAGTTCCGCAGCTGTGATTCCGCTATATTTCACTTTTTCCAACAGCTGCGACTCCTCTATTTACATCCATTTCGCCTTTTTCGCACAGCTGCGACTCCGATATTTTTGCTCATTCTGCCAACTTCCGCAGCTATGACTCCTACAAATTTTTCCATTTTTTCCTTTTCGGCACAACTGCAATTCTGCTATTTTTTCCCATTTTTCCAACTTTCACAGGTGTGACTCCGCCGTATTCTGCCGAACTCGGCTAAAATTTTCATATGACTCTGTTGTATTCACTTCTTTTCCTATTTCCTTGTCACAATTTCATCAGATTCCTCTTATTCATCAACTGAAACTCCTCTAGATTGTCTTCCTCTCAGAACGGTATCGCCACTAATGATTTGGCAAGGCTCTAATTTAAATGATGATCCCACAGTTCACATCGCAGTCTGCCAAGAACGAAGAAAATTATTGGGCCATCTTGTGTATCCATCAACATGGATGTACTTATCATCCTGTTTGGCGGTGGCCAAATCAACTTAGCACATGCGTATTTTACTAGCGATGCGACTATGAAATATAATGCTATGGAAGAATGGCAGCGTGAGCATTAATATTGAAGGTATGGGTTCTAACTATAATCATGATTAGGCATCTATTGATGTCAGAAGCAATAATGGCTAGATTTGTTATTCATCCCTGCCACCTATCCGCAGCCAATCAATCAAACAAAAACCACGCTTAAGCTATTACCCGTACTCATGATTATGACCATCACTTGTTGGGCCTAGGTTGGAACAAAGTTTTGGGTAACATTTTGGATAAGCAGGAAAATATGAGCTGGGCGCAGCTCAGAAAATGATGCAAGTTTTTCTAAGTATTGAGGGTGCTGCGAAGTTGCACGCAACATCCGAGTTTTGGAAGCACTGCGAAGAAGTAGTGTTGCGAAGCAGTCAGGCCATGTGGAGCCAGCAAAGCGGAGTGCTAGAAAAGGATCAGGTGCAGGTATCAGATGGACCAGTAGTGGTCTAAGTTTGGAAAGACGCCCCAAGAGTGCTGAGCAACAAGCACGAGCAAATCACGGAGGCGGCTAATGCATGAGTTTGTCAAGGAAAGGACAGCTCAGGGAAAGTGACGCCTTGGCACGCCTGATGGGCGGAACCGTTAGAGATGAACAGTTCAGTGAAAGATATCTGTTGGCATGCACGCGACAGGAAAGCCGATAGCAATAGAATGAAGACATGGAGAACCGCCACGGTGAAGCAAACTCTACCATATGCCAACAAGCCAGTTTTCTGTCACGTCCCCTCCCATTCTACCAGCTAGATGGAGAGGATCGTGGGGTTAAACTGGGCATCCAGCCCCATACATTATAAAGAAGCATTCAAACAATCATTCAGATTTTTAAATGTAATGTCCCCTCTATCATACCAGCGTGATAAGAGAGGATCATAGTGCTCAATCCGGGCAATTAGCCCTATAATCATTAAAATCAAACTCATTGATACAAGGACATGTACATGTGCATGCTATAGAACACAACAGAGATAAAGTAAATGATGCTGATATCTAACATACATTCAGCATTTTGTGACAGTCATTAAATAGAGACCCTGGCAGAACTATAAAAGATCATGTGGTATGCATAAACTTTTAAAAACATATGAAAGACATATGGAATGTATAATCATAAGAAAAACACAGCGGAATTTAATTCAATAGCACACCCAACATTCATTCCATTATTCATCAATGATAATTGCCAAATTAACACAAGGGAATACTTATCTCAATAAGGTAGTCCCCAACAACTGGCTACGCTTCTGCAACATTCCACCCAACCGTAGGCCAGTGTGCTCCTCAATCTCTCAGCACCACTGCCACCCCCGAGCTGGGCATGATCTCCACAAGGAAAAAGGGGAAAACAGGCTCTCACGTAGCCAAAGGTATGTCAAAATCAGCCAAGCCAATCAGAAATTGGGTTTCTCAGGCTGTTAAGAGGTGGTTGCATATAACAGCAAAAGTGTAAGTGCTGGGCATGATGAAAACGTTTTCCACAGTGGAATGCATGAGATGGGGTTTCAACTCACTCAGAAAAACATGGAGAAACACAAAATGAAATTGGAAGATTGGGAATAACCCTGGGAAGCCAAATCCGTTTTTAGAAAAACGTCCCTGGGCATTCTGGGGCAAAAACGACCTCCATACAGTCCCCCAAGTCGTGGCCCTTCTCTCCCCAGCTAATGTATATGCAAAAACGAACTCCCGGGCATGGAAAAAAATGCAGGATTGGGATGAAAACGGGTAGGGAAAGACCCAGCTAGCTCCAACTGCGTGAATGATGAAAGGATAACCGTTCAGAATGGTATTGGGCACCAATTCGTGGGTGTTTTCTTGCCCAAGGAGACAAAACACATTTTTCCAAGTTGATGGCCTGCCCATGCATGAATTTGGCTGCCATACTTCTTCAATCCCAAGACATTAACTGCCCCAACCAATCTTTTGGGAGAATTAAATGATTGGGTGGATGAGACCAAATGGGTGGTTGGTGGTTTTATGGGTTTCCCCATTGACACATGGATTAATTCCATTGGCTCAAGGGTTTGAATAATTTCCCTCCCTTTTCCTTGTAGAACCATGCCCTATCTCTTTTGTTGCATAGCATAGCCAGCTGTTGGTTTTCCATTAAATTTCGTATTTACATGATGTCTTAATTACATTGTGCTCCGCTAGCACAAGAACCATATGCATCTATTCTAATTTCCGATACATAAAACGATAAATCAATGGCGGGGCCTTGGCCATGAGCTCCTCACCATGACTAAATAACGATATTTACATCATTTACAATATTAATGCAATAGGGTCAAGCTGGGGACATTACAAGGGAAACCAGAATAGTTTTGTAAACCCTAAGGGGTTTCTGGGTTTAGGTCTTTGGCATTGTAAATACATGACCTTCGGGCATGATCTATTTAAGAACACAATTTTGTATGGGATGGGGTTACGTTTTGGGGTTGTTGTTAACCTTTGTTTTTGCTATTACAATTTTTGGATTGTGTATTGTAAAATCTCTCTGAGATAAGAAGATTGTAAAGGCTCTGCAGCTGTGTGCGCAGAGACCTATCTGAGAGGAAGGAGAGTCTGCAGTTGAGTGCGTAGACTAAGAACGGTTGTCCCCATCCCCTTTAAAGATATATATTACCAACCATTCTTGTGGACGTAGCTTCCCACCCGGGGGAGTGAACCACGTTAAATCTCGTGTTGTGTGATTGTATTTTATGAATGAATGTTGATCTGTATTTTTTGTGAATGAATGTCCATATGTTTCTTTGCATGCTGTTATGAGAGAACTTTGATATGCATTTACCTTCAGAAGAAGTATGGAAATGATTTGTTAAGTTCTGCATGAACAGATGAATGATGAACATTTAGTGTTGTGTTTGAAGACAGTGAATCAGTCATTTAGTTAAACACTCTATTATATGCAGTAAACGAATGCTTAACCGTTGGATTGTATAGTCATATATATTCAGATCGCAACACCCTGAATTAACGAGTGAATGCTAGAAGAATAGTTAGTTAAGTGCCTGAAGGAGTGGATGAGTGATATTTGTTTCAGGGCCTTAAGTATTTTCAAGATAATCTAAGTATGGAATAGAGCTTCATTGTTCGCAACTTCAGGAGAAGTCCCACGGTAGAAGAACATAGTGGTGCGGACCGCAGTGTTACCCATCACCGTGCAGTCTCACCTCGCAGCACATACCCCTTGTTGTGCTACGCAGTATGTCCATCCAAGCAACTTATCACTTACTATGGAAATCTGATTCTGCAGTACCCCATAGATACACCTCGGGTGAGACCTCAACTTGCTCGTAGGTTGTTGCCGAAAGGGTCGATGCGAAGGGGTTTTGTTGGTCAAAGGGGAACTGTGAAGAACTTGGGTCTTATAAGAAAACCTCTGGGTCAATTATAGACAACAAATGGTTTCATTGCCATTCTAGAATTTGTGATGAGTTGCAACCATAATGAGTGACAAAGAATACCAATTCCTAGAAGGCTCTTACAACTGGCATCCTGAAAAGACAGAAATCCAAACTTGGTGGGACAAGACAAGAAGAGATTTTGCAAGGAAAGAGAATAGACATCTACGTCTATCTGACGCACAGTGGTCGCATAGATATCTATGGGAAGATATCCATGATATTTTCTGGGCATCATTTCCAACTGAGCTGCATGCGTGGATCTCACGGCTCACAGAAAAGAAAACCCATTTTCAAGGAGGAGTTCTTACAGAGTGGACTCCTGAGCTCACAGTGCAGCTCAAAGCAATAGACATCCCATTGACACATGCAGTTGATGTTTGGGTCGATCATATGCTAGAAGGATTCATAACAAAATTTGCTATAGACACACTCAAATCCTACAGCCAAGTAGAAGCATACTTTTTCGGAGGTTCCCAAGGTAAGTTGCTGAACAATCTCAGTCTATACATTAAGATTTTGTTAGCTGAGAAATGTGTTTTAAGAATGAAGTAATATTCTTAAGTTTGTCATGGTAAACAATATATATAGTGATTCTGACGAAGATACCCATAACCTTAGAAGTGGAAAGAGGTATAAATCTACTAAGAATCTTGGAGGCCCTAGACTCCATATTGATACCCAGATTCCATGTAACATTGAAAATGAAGCCGCGCCACCATTTACCAATGAGAACCCACGGGCTACAGAAACTGCACCACCCTTATCTCAAAACCCACCCGCTACGCAGCTCGCCCCGCAGAACACTCAACCCAGTACATCTCTCCAGATAATCCCATTTGTTTTCACTGCATAGATCCCTTTACAGCAGCCGCGCACTAATTCGGGTGCTCCGCTACCTAACAGCACAATGGCAAACACATATATGAAGCTACCAATATTCAAAGGAACTAGCCTAGAAGAACCTGATCAGCATTGGTTCCTTTAGGAAGCCGTATGGAGTGTAAGACAAATCCAGGATGATGCAGTGAAGAGAGAACAACTCATCACCACTTTCAGAGACAGAGCTTTACATTCGTTTATGAAGTACTCTAACATACAACCGAGAACCCTTGCAGAAATCAAAGCTGTGCTTGTCACTGAGTTTAAGAAACCCAAATCTGAATCTCAGTGCATAACCAAGTTGAAAGAAATAAAGTATAAACCGATTGAAATGGTTTGGGAGTTTGATCATAAATTCAAGACCCTATTGGACCAAGTAAGCTTTGTTATAGCTCCGAAACAGCACAAGAAATGGTTCATTGTTGTGTTATTGCCACATATTAGATTACCATTGATGCAGCAGAAGGTTACATCACAGGCAAAGTCCTTGGAGATTGCAATGAAGCTAGAGGCTTCGTCGATTGGTGAGACTAGTTCTAGGATGTCTCAGATCCAGAACCAACTGACCACCCTGACACTAGAGCTGCAAAGCATGAAGAATGGCAAAGAACAAAGGTATGAACCTAGACATGAGGTCTGGTGTACAGCTTGTAAAGGAGAAGGCCATGACCAGGAGCATTGCCCTTGTAATGTCCCCTCCTATCATACCAGCATGATAGAGAGGATCGTGATGCTAAAACTGGGCAATTAGCCCCATGTACTTATTAAATAAGCATTCACATAGTATAAAAGTACATATGGAAATGTCAAACTATAAGAAAACACAGCAGAAGTAAATTCAATAACACATCCATCATACATTCAAGATATTCAACAATTAATAATTTCAAAATTAACACAAGAGAATACTTATCTTAACAAGTAGTCCCAAGCAACTGGCTATGCATCTGCAACGTTCCTCCCAACCATAGGCCAGTTGTGCTTATCAACCTCTTGATACAACTGCCACCCCCGAGCTGGGCATGATTATTACAAGGAACCAGGGAATAGCAGACTCACACATAGCCAAGCATACACCAAGATGAGCCAAGCCAATCTACAATTGGGTTTATCAGGCTGCTAGGAAATGGAAAGGAAGAATTGCTAAGCTAGTGATCTCAACCACAGAGCTATGGACACCCCTCCCAAATCTATTTAGCTTGGCACCCACAATGCCTACACACCCAACACAAGGAAGTATTCTCTTCACTGTCACACAGTCCCTCAAGCCATACCTTCCTTTCTAGTGCTCTCAGGGTGTGCATAGAAAAGTAGCCAAATCCCTCTTGATCTTCTTGAGAGGTTACTCCCTCCACTAGGTTTATCAAGCCGATTCTATCCACTACCACTCCAGTCTCTTTTGCTCATAGGTTCAAACCAAAAGGGATGTAGAAAATAGTAGAAGTATAAGTGCTAGGCATGAAGAAACATTTTTACAGTGAGATGCCCAAAGATGGGGTTTTCATTAGCTTCAGCAGAACATGGGAAACCCAAAAACGAAACTAGAAGATGGGGAACAACCCTGGGAAGCCAAATCCATTTTTAGAAAAACGTCCATGGACATTGTGGGGAAAACACGGCCTCCATAACAGTCCCAAAATGTGGCCCTTCTCTCCCAGCTGCTATACAATGCAAAAACGAGTTCCCACGCATGGGAAAATGCAGAAAATGGATGAAAAACGTGTAGGGAAAGACCCAGCTAGCTCAGACTGCGTGAGAGATGAAAGACTATGGGTTCAGAATGGCTTTGGGCACCATTTCGTGGGTGTTTTCTTGCCCAAGGAGACAAAATACGAATTCCCAGGTTGATGGATTGCCCCTGCACGAAATTGGATTCCATACCTCTTCATTCCCAAGGCATTAACTGCCTCAACCAATTTCTGGAAGAATTAAATGATTGGGTGCATAAACCAAAATGGGCAGTTGGTGGTTTTTGGGTTTTCTCATTGACACATAATTAACACCTTTGGTTCAAGGGTTTGAATAATTTTCCCTCCCTATCCCTTGTAGAAATCATTCTCCCGTCTCTTTGTTGCATTGCATAGCTAGTTGTGGGTTTTTTTTCATTAAAAATTCGTAATTACATGATGTCTTATTTACATTGTGCCTATCTAGCACAAGAACCATAGGCATCTATTTCTTTAATTGCCGATACATAAAATGCTAAATCAATGGTGGGGCCTTGGCCTTGAGCTCCTCACCATGATTAAATAGCAATATTTACATCATTTACGATTTAATACAAAAGGGGGTCAAAATGGAGACATTATAGCCCTCTATTCCGCGACTATCTTAATAGTGGTGCGCCCAACCCACTAAATCAGAATCAGGCCCCATGGTGTGAAATTTGTAGAACCACAGGACACAAACCTAAAGATTGCTATCTTATATAGAAATATGTGAAAACACCTAAAAATTTATACTGCAATTTCTGTAAATCCGTTGGACATGATGAATCCAACTGCCGTGCATATGAACTAATGAACGAAAGAAAACGAGATATGGACACAATGAGAGGTGCTGGCTTGTATTGAGTACAAGAAGATAACCAGCCGAAACAATAGAATGCACAATATGACCAAGGAGGATACAGAGGTCATGGTGGTGGATACCGTGGCAGAGGAAGAAATGATGGCCTGGCACAGGGAAGAGGCCACGGCCAGGTCATTTTTTATAATTGTGGCCACCCTGGTCACGTATCTAGAGATTGTGTTAACCCATGCACTACATGCAATTATTGTAAATCATTTGAGCATGTTATTGAAGATTTCCTAGTACTAGAGGTGGAAATGCAGAAAAGAAGACGGACGGATTAACCAAACACGAATGTCTAGTGGATTGTAGTAGAGAAAAGACCAGCAGACCCAAGCATCAATGTGGTCACGCGTAGCAGCACTCGGACAAGCTACAATCAGGGAGCAGAAGCTTGCACATCAGGGGAGGCTCACACAAAGCAGATCTCTCTTGAGACAGTATGGATAAGGAAAGCTCCAGGAAAAATGCCTACTCTTGACTTACAAAAGAATAAAGAAGTCTTTATCGATGGGTAGGATACCTCAGAGAGCTAGCAACCGAAATATGGAGGATCGCGTTGCGCAGTGAAGCACCACATGTTGATGACATGCTAGCGGCTTATAATAAAACAAGCACTGCAACAGATGTCAGCACTTCTGTTGCACAGTTCCTGTGAAGCTGCATGAAGCTACTCGAAAGTGAAAATGCCATAGTGGAGCAATAGAAACTCATAAACTAGTATGAGTCGTAGACCGAGACAGAGACTTCTGATAGTGCAGTACATCACATAAGGAAGCATAAAAGAGTGGGCCAAGAAATGAGGCTTACCATGCAGATTGGAGATTTTGAAATGGATGAAGACATCCTTGACCTGGGATCAGAAGTAGATGTCATAACTAACCAAACATGGTAGCAGATGGGTCGACCAAAGTTGTCATGGTCACCTATCCAGTTGAGAATGGCTAACCAAGAGAAATTCATACCTTTTGGCTGGTTAGCTGACATGATAGTCGACATCGATGGAGTCCAAAGTCATGCAGACTTTGAAGTTATCAAGATTGTGGATGATAGTCAGCCTTTTCCAGCACTGCTAGGAATTGACTGGGCTATTGATAACTTGGCTATAACAAATCTAAAGACAAAGAAGATGATATTCGAAGGGAAGCATCTTAGGGTCATCGCACCATTGGATCCTACAGATGGTGATAGATATAGCGAGCCGATTCAGGAGGAATCCAAGGCTCAAGACTTGGACAGATTATACTAGCTCACAGCAAACCAGGAAGATTACATTAATCCTAATGCAGATGGTACACTCAGCTGGAGATGTGACAGCTCCTGCGTCTCTGATTCCGAGGTAGGGTTGGAAAATTGGCAAAGTCGGATGCATGAAGTATCAGCAAGAAGGTGCGTGCAGGTTACGAAATCATTGTGCTGGATCAGGAAAGAGGTAAGTCCTATTCCCACATATGATGGTCCTGCTAATGTTTATACTTTCATCCAAGAATACACTGCAGCCATTGCAGCTGAGCACAAATTACCAGCATTGGATATGGCACTGTGTGACAGACCCGCCAGATGGTGGAATGCGCACAAGCAGACATTTACCACTTGGGACCAATGTAGGATTAAGATGCAGATTTGGTTTGTCGACAAGGTTACTTTACCCTTTGAGAAGTTTAATGGAAAAACAGATCCTAGTTAGCATATTGAAGTCTGTTCATAGGCATGGCTAGAAAGGCCACGTGGAGAATGGGTGCACCTGTTTGTGCATACCCTAGTGGATGACATTCCAAATAAATGGTACCTAGACCTAGAGTTGCGCAAAGAAACCACTGATTGGGAAATGTTGACTGTGAACTTCCAGAGGGACTTCAGCTTCGAGGACAAGAACCCATTGATCCATGAGGCATTGCAAATAATTAAGGAACGCATATTCAGGCAAGACTGTCCTCACAGAAATATGACATTGGAAGAATTCTTTGGGGTAGATCACATTCCTGGGAACCTACACTCGGAATGGAAGAAACATGAAGAACATACCATCGAATGTTATAACTTAGTTGAAGAAGACAAGGATAGCAAGGAAGACAATGACGATGATCCACACAACATAAACATACCAGAATCGGAGGGTGTGCACAGCATAGAAGGACCTCCGTTAGAAATCCCAGATATGAGCGAACCAGTAAAAACAAAGAAGGTGAATATTGGGACAAAAGAAGAACCGAAGTTCGCAGCAATTGGAGACTATTGGGATGATCGGACTGTTCTAGAGATCGTAGACACCTTGCATGAGTATCAGGAGTTGTTTCCAACAAAATTTACAGAAATGAAAGGAATTCTGGGAGACCTAGTAGTCATGAAAATATGTTTGAAGCTAGGCGCAAATCCTGTAAAGCAAAGACCGTACAGACTAAATGTACGCTACAAGGAAAGAGTACGTGTAGAGCTGGATAAGATGCTTGAAGTAGGAATCATTGAACCTGTCAAGGAATCTGAGTGGATTAGTCCCATGGTCGTTCAAGACAAGAAAGCGAAGGGTGAGATAAGGATTTGTGTCAATCTTAGAAAACTGAATGATGCTTCTATGCATGACCCATTCCCCACTCCTTTTACAGATGAAGTGCTTGACAATGTTGGAGGGAATGAGGCCTATTCATTTACTGATGGTTTCTCCGGATATCATCAGATAAGGATTGATCCCGCAGACAAGCATAAGATGACTTTTGCTATAGAATGGGGGTCATTCTAGTACACAGTATTTCCTTTTGGCCTGAAGAATGCACCTGCCATATTTTCCAGAGTGGTCATCGCAACATTCAAAGAGTTTATGCATAAGTTTCTCGAATCTTATTTTGATGATTGGATTGTGTTTGGCCTATTGAAGAACCATTGTGTGAATCTCAGAATGATGCTTGAGAAGTGTCGATAGGATCAGATCTCTGTAAATCTAAAGAAGTGTATTTTTTGTGTTCCTTATGGAATTCTACTTGGCCACATTGTTTGTAAGTGAGGACTGATGGTGGACCCTGCGAAAATTGCTATTATTGTGAACTTGCCAACACCAACTTCAGTCAAGATGTTGCGCTCTACTTTAGGCCACACTGGATACTATAGGAAATTTATAAAGGGTTACGCACAGATAACCATAGCAATGGAAAAGCTGCTAAAAAAAGACGCACCATTCATTTGGAACACGGAATGCAAACAAGGTTTTGATACACTAAAAGAAAAGATGGTCACTGCGTCGATTCTAGTCTTTCCAGACTAGACGAAGCCATTCGATGTCCATGTTGATGCATTGCGCATTGCCTTGGGAATTGTACTAGCTCAGCCAAGGGAAGGAGGTATTGACCACGCTATTGCATTTTTAAGTAGAAAACTCTCAACAGTAGAGAAGAACTATACTACTACCGAGAGGGAAGGCCTTTCGATGGTATATGCCCTACAGAAATTCAGGCATTACTTGCTTGGTGCGCACTTCCTTATGTTCACTAACCATTCTGCATTGAAATATTTGGTCAATAAGCCAGTGTCAGGGGGGTGCATATGTAGATGGCTACTGCTGTTCCAGGACTATGATTTTGAGATTGTTGTTAAGACAGGTAGATTGAACTTGGGACCTGATCATCTGTCAAGGATTGAGTCAAGAGAAGAGCCGACGAACATTGAAGACAGTCTTCTTGATGCGAAGTTATTTGCTATATAGGTTGCTGATGATAATTATAATGATATCATTAATTTTCTGACAACAAGGATGGAAACGAAGGAATTATCTGTCCAACAAAAGAAACAGCTAGTGGTGCATGCCGCAGACTTCACTATAATTGCAGGTCAGTTATACAAACTCGGACCAGATGAAGTCCTGTGCAGATGCGTACTAGATCGTGAGAAACCGTTTATTTTAGCAGACATGCATTCAGGGATCGCGGGAGGTTACTATGCAGGTAGGGCTACTGCATAGAAGATATTGTGCGTAGGGATATGGTGGCCCACGATCCACAAAGATTCCAAAGAACACTACAGGAACTGCAATGTCTATCAAAGGACAGGGAAACCTTCGCGAAGGGATGATGCCATTGAATCCGCAGTTGACCTTGTAGGCGTTTGAGAAATGGGCAATTGATTTTGTGGGTCCTATAAACCCACCAGGGAAAAGAACTGGTGCAAGGTATATTATTACTCCGATTGATTACCTCACCGGATGGGCAGAAGAAAATCTAGTAAAGGATTGCTGCGTAGTTCATTTTTGATGAAAGATTGTCAAGATTTGGCTATCTGAAGATTTTGACCAAGACCATTGAGGCACTTACAGAGGAATTCCACATTCATCATCAGTGCAGTACTCCATATCATCCACAGGCGAATGGTACTATTGAGGCTTTCAATAAAATATTGGAAAACGCACTCACTAAGGTTTGCAATGTAAATAGAGATGATTGGGATCTGCGCGTCTCCTCTGTGTTATGGGCATACAGGACTACATGCAAGAAATTGACAGGACATACACCTTTTCAATTAGCTTATGGGAAGGAAGCTATAATGCCAATGGAGTATATTGTCCCTAGTTTAAGGATCGCTGCGTTCACAGGGATGGTAGACCGTACAACATTAGAAGAAAGGCTGCTACACCTCATTGGGTTGGAGGAAGATTGCTTCATTGCCGGCTTCCACCAGCAAGTTCAGAAAGACCACGAGAAAGCTTGGCATGATTGCCATATAAAGAACAAGTGCTTTCAGGTAGGTGACCTAGTCCTCCTATATGATAATAAGTTCATGAAGTTTCCTGGTAAATTTAAGATGCATTGGCTTGGTCCATATACTGTGATACATGTTACTAACACTGGTGCAGTCCAGTTAGCCAATTTAGCTGGCGATATCCTACCAACTTTGATAAATGGAAGTAGGTTAAAGCTATATCATGACAGCCTTGCTTCGTAGAATCTTGAATGATAAGCAGAGGAAGAGATTCCAAGTGTCAAGTACAGTTGAAATTGGACACTGGAAGTGTAAAAGAGTTTGTACATGTGTGATAAGTAGAACAATGTGTGTACCGTGCAGCACTGCTGAAGCTACGCGGGGAAAAAAAAAAGAGAGAGAGAAAAAGTAAGAATAGAAAAAGGAAACATGAAGTTGAAAAATTGTGACACTACAAAGTCACTACGCAGGATTGCAGATGGCTTGCCGCGCAGCGTGGCGTGGCACTCGGAAAAATAGTCGTTACAGTAATTTTGAGAAAATAGCCGTTAGATGACCGTTATAGCAACCACTTCAGCATTTAAAGGAAAGATAGCCGTTCTGAACACACTGATGATGGAAGGGACCAGTGGATTCATTAAAATTGGCCAATGGACACTACATTAAATACCCATCTAGCCATTGGAAGGCGCGGGGAGGACTCAGCTGCACCTATAAATAATGCCGCATAAGGAATCGCAGGAATTACCAGACACTTAGAATTTTTCATGCTTCTATTCCTATTTTAGCAATCCCAAAAATAGTTACATACTCTCGACAGTGAATGTCCAAATCGCCAGATAGAGAAGAAGAGATTACACTTCAAGAACCAATCCGAGTCTTTCAGCACGGCGGAATTGTAGAGTTAATGAAAACCGCTGCCAAGAAGGTTGTAATTGAACAAGGCCAAGGATCCCGTAGATCACCTTGCCATACTCCAATCATGCAAGACAAAGGGAAAGACAAAGGGAAAGACATAACAGCACCACGAAGCAAGATTCTAAAAATGGGCCAGACGGTGCAAAGATCGCCAGGCTTTCAGAAGGAACCCCTGAAGTTGACACCCGAGTATATATCACCATGGGTGTTGGATGCCCCAGTCTTTAAGTTGACCAAGAATGCTAGATATGAAATTCCATTGTCACCGATTTCAAAACATGTAGAGGTTTCCAAGAACCTGCTCGAAAAGATTGCAGACTGTAAGTGGGAAGATTTCGACCTCCTAGGCATGCAAAAGGAAGAGCCCCATGCACCTAAGTACCCATAGTTCTAGCTTGACCAGTACATGTGCTGGAAGAAAGATGCCAAGGGAAAATTTAACTTAGTTTCCAAAAGCTAGTTGACATCAGTAGTTCAGTTAGGATTGTTGAACCTCCTCAGATTGCCACATTTTGATCGCTCACCGGAAGTTAATGCCGTGGTTCGCATGCTGATGGTGCGAATCCACCAGGGATATCTATGGCTTGACATAAATGTTGATATAAACATTGATTTGATCCACTGCATTATCGGGTTAAGCAAGCACAATAAGGATCCCAAGCAGTTCTTCCAAGGGAAGTGCAAGGAAAAAGAAGTTGTCGAGAAGATGAAGAAAAGCCATGTGTTGGTGAAAGCGAAAAGAGGTTTTCCCACAGAAGAAATTGAGGACAGAATGACAAAATTTGTCACCCAGCTTCTCACAGGAAAAATCATCAGAACAGCTAGGCCTCCAGAGGTGCCTGCGGGCGTAGTACTACTTGGTGCCGTAGCGGCTGAAGGCACCAAGTTCAATTGGTGTCAGTGTCTTCTTAATGATTTCTTAGATGAACTTAATGATACCCAGGAGAATGGTGGACAGTTCCACTTTACATGGCTGATCATCCTCATCTCCTTTTCTGGATGGAAGGAGCCAAAGGACTATGTGGGTGTCATTACAGAAACCAACGATCCTAGAGGGTTCTATTATGTCAACCTCTGGGCAAACATCAATGCAGAACGACAACACGTGACAGCTGAAGTTTTCTATCAGTATTATACTCAGCTGTGCGATGTGATCACCGCTATAGCTCGCATCACAAAACAGGTAACATCGAAGTACATTCGCATTCTTGATTTCAGCACAGACATGTGATGTATCTTTATTTCACCTAAAGCGAGAATGAAGAAACCAGAATGGTACCCAGGCAACTGCCATATGTATGAGGAGGACATTGAAGCCCTCATGAAGGACTGCCCCACTGAATTCCGTGTTGAAGTCATGGATGTTGAGATAGACTTTGACGAAGACGAGTCAATCCCACTATCATGCCCGATTGTTGAAGAAAAAGGAAAGTGGAAAGAGCCTGAGACCTTGCAGAAGCTGAAGGCGCAGAAGAAGATGAAGGCCACAAAGACTCAAGCTGAGATAGTGCTGAACGAAGATGACTTTGACATGATAGCAGAAAGGGTCTCAGAGTAGATGCAGGAGCTCATGACTGACAAAGATAAAAAGGATCAGGTCATCCAGGATGATCTACAAAAGATGAGGCTCGCACTGCAAGGTCTCATGAAGAAAACGGACGATGTCCAGAAGAGCCTAACCTTGCCGCAAGGAGCAGTAGCTAAAGGGAGATTGGTAGGAACCTCGCAGCAAGTACCACCACAGCTGGGAATAACATTGCCTTCCAAGACTAGGATTTTCCATGTGGACCCATTGGCTATTGCATTACCAATGACAGAACAGGTCGCCCTGGACACAAAGGGAGTCGAGTGGGTAGAGCTCGACTTGGCCAAAATTCCCTTACCAGGTCTACACTTCATCCACATGCAGATCGTCGAGGAGATGCATGAACGAATAGTAGAGTCGATGAAGTCACAAGTAGAGCTGCACACAGCAAACAGACAGCTCGAGTTGCACGCAGACATTCAGCTGTGCGATGAATAGGACCGCCGAAAATAGTTAGAGACTACCATATCTACTATTGCCCAAGATATTGAAGGTATAGAACTCCAGGATGATCCTATGGACACAGTTCTGAGGATCAGAGAAAGGGTGCAATCCTTGAAATTGGAGTTACAAGAAAAAGAAATTTTCTATGAGGTTGATCTTGCCTCGTTGAAGGAAAAGATGAATACACAGATGCCATTAACTGAGCAGTAGTTAATAGAGAAAGAAGTGAGTGCTGCTGCGCAGAGCATAATGAGTGAGATGGCTAAGTGCCAAGATCTCTTGGAAAAAGTTTCAAAGGCATTCACTGCCCTTGAAGAGGATCAAGGGATACTGCAAGTAAAGACCGCGGTTAAGGAAAATCAGTCCATGGTAGAAAAGTTGGACGCAAAACTCAAGGCTCTTCCACCCAGGGAGTGTTAATTTTTGAGCATTAATTCACAATAATCTTGGATCTTTACTGAGAGAATAACATATACAGTATATCAATGCATAACAATCACAATAAGCATGACAAGCATCACAAGAATCAAAAGCATGAGAGACAAGAGACACAGAGTTTCCGTGGGGAAAACCCTAAGGTGAAAAACCCCACAACTTCCTCAGAGATAGAGAGATCAATGGCTCAACCAAAGTACAACCAAAATACACTGAGATAGTCTCCTAGTAGCAGATGATCCTCCTCCTCACTAGTGCACCACTTTCTGAGTGAGAGAAGTGTGTCTTTTTGAATGATCCAAATAGAGATCTCCCGATCTCTATTTATACTTAACTTGTTTGCCCAGTTACACTATGGGGCTGACTTGTCTATCTAGATACATCCACAATATAATATATATTTTAGGGCTGACCCCACACATGGTGGTCTAATAACCCATTGGCAAGTACACACACTTGCGACACTTGTCAATCCAAATGACGACACTTCCTTATAGAGGAATAACACATCTCTAATAAGGGTACAATAAATATATATGAAATACATAGATGAAATACATTCCGAAGTTACATATACATAAACACTCCCTCTTAACTAGGAAGGTATTTCTCAACACATATCTACTAGACACGTCTTCTTCTCGGGATCATCATCATCATCGTCACTGCTGCTGCTATCTCAACCAATATCTGACTCTACTCATCATAGGAAGTTCTACAGAGCCAGTCCTTTTTCATACTGGATGTAGGCCCACCACCTGCAGGTCTTCGTCATCACTGGCCATACTATGGAATCCTCAGGACTTATTACGTGCATCACAAAACCTCGAAAGAGCATCCCAGGCTGTTATGATCACATGGCTCTACCTATAGGATCTCCCAGGGCCATATTATATGTGACCTCACCACAAAACCTCGCAAGAGCATCCCAGGTTGTTATGAGCACACAGCTCTACCTATAGGATTTCCCAGGGACAGATTATATGTGGTCACCACAAAACCTTGCAAGAGCATCCCAGGCTATTACGAGCACACATCTCTACCTATAGGATCTCCCAGGGATAGATTATATGTGGTCATGGAAAAACCTCGCAAGAGCATCCCAAAAATTATTACGGGCACACAGCCCAACCTATCAGATCTACCAGGGACATATTATATGCCATAGGAAAAAACCTCAAAAGAGCATCTGCCAGATATCCCAGGGCCAGATTATATGCCATAGGCAAAACCTCGAAAGACTATCTGCAAATCTCCCAGGACAAATTATATGTCCTCCCAGAGCAATACCTCGAAAGAGCATTTGCCATATATCCCAGGGCCAAATTATATGCTCATCTGCACAACCTGATCCACGACCATAGAGTATCAACTTGATACTCACCATACATCATCCTGATGTACGCATGATTATCCTGATCATCATCACTGCAACATCCTGCTACATGTCATCTGGAGCAACATCCTGAAGCTCGTCATCCATGATCATCCTGATCATACAATGCATCTACCTGATGCATACCAAGTATATACCTGATACATATCATCATACATGATCCACCTGATCATACAGTGTATCCAACTGATACAAATACAAATACATGATACATATCACCATACATGATCCACCTGATCATACAATGTATCCACCTAATACATATACAGATACATGGTCCAAGCATCCAACATGATGCATATACAAAATACATACAAATTACCCTACTAATCATATCCAACATCCAACATGATGTGTACATACATATACATATAAATGATACAACTGATCATATCTAGCATCCAACATGATGCGTACATACATATACATATAAATGATCCAACTGATCATATCCAAGCAGAAACCAAAACATCATCCTGATGCTCATCATCCAGTGCTTACATCCACAGCCATGTGAAGGATCCTCCTTCCAACATGCTTGGAATGGCTTCAGCAAATGTGTCCATCACTTCTTCCTCAAAGTGTCATCAATCTGAAGAACACCAAGCTTCTCCATGAAGTACTCGAACTTCACCCTGGCTAGTGGCTCCATTAGCACATCTACAATCTACTCGTCCGTCACAACATATAGGAGCTTCACAGCTCCTCTGTACACCATATCCTTGATATAGTGATATTTGATCTCTATGTGTTTCGACCTGTCATGAAACACTGGGTTCTCAGACAGCTTCACACAACTCTGGTTATCGCAGAAAATACCAGTAGCATCCAATGGGAGATCAAATAACTCCGACAGTAACATCCGTAGCCATCCTGCCTCACAACTAGCTGAACAGGCTACAACATACTCTGCCTCAGCTGTACTCAGTGCTACGCAGGACTGCTTCCTGCTAAACCAAGAGATCACACCTTATCCCATACTAAAGCAGCACCCAGATGTGCTCTTCCTATCTGTAGTACTACCAGCCCAATCTGAGTCAACATAACCCTGTAGGTTAAACTTTTGATTTGCCTCATACTTGAGCCCATAATCCACTGTACCCTTCAGGTACCTCAGAACATGCTTTACAGCAACCAGGTGAACACTCCTAGAAACTGACTTAATGTATTCACAACAAATCAAATATCTAGTCTCGTGTTCATCAAGTACATCAAGTACCCAATCATCTGACAATACATGGAAACATCAACCAGCTCAGATGAAGCATCACATAGAAGCTTCAAGTTCGATGCCATAGGTGTGGCCATGGCCTTGCAATCCATCATCCCAAATCTCTTCAGGATATCTACTGTGTACTTCCCTTGACCAAGGAAGATCCCACCTGCACTCTGCCACACCTCCATACCTAGGAAGTAATGCATCATTCCCAAATATTTCATATCGAACTCGGCAGCAAGCTTCCTCTTAGTATCTGCAATCAATTTGTCATCTCCTGTTACAAATAAGTCATCCACGTACAGAAGTAGAATCACAGGATTCCCTTCCTCAACCTTGTAGTAAAGGTTGGAATCCGCTTTAATCTTAGTAAAGCCCAAGCTAGATAGGAAACTGTCCATCCTACCGTACCAAGTTCTGGGAGCTTGCTTTAAGCCATACACGGATTTCTTCAATCTGCACACATATGACTCCCTGCCATGTGTTTCGAAACCAAGTGGTTGGTCCACATATACTTCCTCTTTAACTACACCATTCAAGAAAGCTGTCTTGAAATCCATCTGGTGTATCTTCTATTTCATCACTTTTATATTTCTCTATGCTGCCATCTGCAACATGCCTGATCTGATAGATCCATTTGGAAGTCACAACAAAATTCCCTTCAGGTCTTGGAACCGCATTCCAAACATCGATCTTCATGATTGATGGATCATGGCATTCTTCCCATATCTTGGGAACTTCAATATCTTCAATATCTTCAATAGATCATTTTGTTTCTTTGAACAAATGTTGTAGTCCTTCTTTTGTAGGTGAAGGTATATGGTGTTTCCTACAAAACAAGTTAAATTGCATGATTAGAAACATCTCATAATTTTCAGAACAAATTCTTTCACATAAAGAAATATGTCATACAGTCATGCAATTGTTTAAGCCAATGCTTCAATACAACATTTATCCATGTTCCATAACTTTCTAGATGCCTTCTAGTCTCTACCAGAACATTGTTAAGAGTTTGCACGACTCCCAACATGTCAGCAAAGAGGTTTCAATCTAGATAAGTAGCAATGGAATATTGTACAGTGCCATAGGCCACTTACCCATTATATGCATATTAGTAGTATATTATTCATTAATGCAATCATTCTAATATGCACAATACATATCCCAAGTCTAGGAACATGAGCATATACATCATTGAACAATTTTATTTAAATAAACAAATATGCAAGAAATGATAATTAAAATACTTATCTTTGTTTGTTTGTTGGGTGGACTCCCTCTGAGTCTTTGCTTCCTTCCAGGTGCTGCTGGAGTCCTAATTTAAAGTAGCTTCTTCTACACCTTTCTGTTGTGGAATGTAGAGAGATGGTAAACTCCCTTTGAATATCTACATCCTTGCAGAAACCACTGGAGTGTGCTCCCTATTGATCTTTGCTTCCTGTATTACCTGTTCTTGAACTTATATTCATTCTTGATCCTTATGCATGCTTGTTAGTATCATTATTGTGTTATCCTCGAGGTCTCATACATAATCAAACATTCATTAGTATAATCTTAATATTATCAAAACACAATAATCTCAAGCATGTATAGTCATGATCATTTCAAACATAAATAATAAGCATTAGCATTCAAGGTTTATATAGAACTCTTATGGTTAGTCATAACATGTCTAAACCTGTGATTACTCAAACCTATGACTCTTCTGGTTAGTCATAACATTAAATAAGGCAAGACACATAATATGCATATACCCATGATTATTCAAACCTATGACTTCATGAATAAACATCATCAATCATGTCATGCATACTTATATAATAGATCCTATGATATAAGAAACACATACCTGGTCACCATATTTGCTAGTTATGTCTAGCAATGTGTTCTTGTTCTCTTCAATGACCTGCATAACTCATTAGTTAACTTTTGCAAAAACAAATTATACATACCTCTATGTGATCCATGACTATGGATAAATCTTTGTCTTTATGTCACCATAACATGTTCAAGTTGTCCCTTCAATTTATACAAACCTCCCTCTTGCTCTCCGATCACCACTGCATAATCTATGGTCTTTCCCTTTGGCCACATTAGGACTTGGCCATCCACAAATGCAACCCTCATACCTTTTGCATCCAATGCAGAGATGGAGAGTAGGTTCTTCTTGATCCCAGGTACATAAAGGACTTCTTTCATCTTCAAAGATTTTCCAGAATCTAGGTTGTAGGAGGCTTCACCACTTCCTTTGATTGGGTATTGATAATCATCCCCAAGTTTCACCTTATGGGTTGATTCATGTTTAGATAGATTCACAAAATACTCCTTAAACCTAGTCATGTGTTTGGAAGCCCCACTATCAATCACCCAATCATTACAACCATGGGAGATAGTACCTGTGAAAGCATAACTTAGAACATACTCTTCTTCACTTGATGAGTCATCATCAATATCATCACTTTCTGCTCTAGCCTTCTTCTTTGGAGGTTCATCATCCTCGGCAGCATGAGCATGGAACTTTATTTTGCTGCCCTTCTTCTTCTTGCTGGAGTTTTTGTTATTATCCCTTTGGTTCTTGGGACAATCTGAAGCAAAGTGACCCTTCTCATTGCATGTGAAGCATGTTAGATCCTTCTTATTCTTTTGATAGGATATTTTGTAGCGAGAGTGCTCCTTCTTAGGCTTGCTTCTTTTTGTGTGAGTTGCAAGAGCTTGATCTTCACCTCCCATCTTTTCCTCACGAGCTACAAGTCTAGCTTCTTCTTGAGAGCATTCCTCCCATAGTTTACTAAAAGAGATCAATTTCTTTCTTGCACAGATTCCTTGAATAAAGGAGTCCCATGACCTAGGTAGGCCATTCAGAGTGGTCATAACAACTTCACCATTATCCACTACTTCATCCATAGCTTCAAGTTGCTCCTTGATCTGAGAGACCTTGGAGAAGTAAGATTGAATGGTTTCTCCATTCAACATCTTGATCCCTTTCAATTGATTCCGCAAACTCATCTTCTGATTTATGTTCTTCCCTTCAAATCGCTTGGTCAAAGAGTCAAACATCTCCTTGGGTGTCTTTAGAGAAGACACATGGGGTATGAGATGGTCTTTGATAGAATCAACAATGATTCTCTTTGCCTTCACCATGTTCTTCTTATGCAATACCTTGGCCTCTTCATCCTCTTGGAAATGGATGTCTTCTTTTATATATGAGTCCAACTCATTCTCTTCTAGGGTTAACCCAATCCTATACTTCCAAGCTCGGAAGTTATCAGCCCCTTCAAGCTTATCCTCAAGCTTGGTGTGGTGAGACATCTTAAAGAGTACTTCAAATGGAAATAGAAAAGATTTAGGTCTTACCACTTGAAATGCTAAAACTGGATCTGGTCCCACATTAGGGTTTGTCGAAAAACCCTAAAAATTCAAAATGTGAATTTCAACTTTCTGAAAGGATAGAAAGATGCGCCTTGATGAGCTGATCAGCCTGGTGCATTCAGAATTTGAGATCAACAAAGCTTTACCCTTTGAATTTGTCTTTTTGTCCTCCCTGGTTCACTAGGGAGAGCCCTGAATTAGGGTTTGAGTTTCCCGGAGATCTACCCAGCCAAAAATCTCGATCCAAAGCTCTAAACTTTGATTTTTGCAAGGAGCTTCTAGCTATGTCTTCAGATCCCATAAATTCCTATTTTTGTGGAAACCCTAATTTTTAGGGCCAAATATGAAAATGCTCAGAGTTGAATTTTGATTGGACAGATAGATTCTCCTTGATGAGTAGAGTCAATCTACTATACTACTTTTCCAAAATCTGTGGAGAGAAACCCAATAAACAAGAAACTCAAGTTTCCGTCACTACAAAATGTCTTCTTCTCAGGTTAGCTCTGATACCATGTTAAATTTTGAGCATTAATTCACAATACTCTTGGATCTTTACTGAGAGAATAACGTATACAGTATATCAATGCATAACAATCACAATAAGCATGACGAGCATCACAAGAATCAAAAGCATGAGAGACAAGAGACACAGAGTTTCTATGGGGAAAACCCTAAGGTGAAAAACCCCACAACTTCCTCAGAGATAGAGAGAGCAATGGCTCAACCAAAATAAAATGAGATAGTCTCCTAGTAGCAGATGATCCTCCTCCTCACTAGTGCACCACTTTCTGAGTGAGAGAAGTGTGTCTTTCTGAATGATCCAAATAGAGATCTCCCGATCTCTATTTATACTTAACCTATTTGCCCAGTTACACTATGGGGCCGACTTGTCTATCTAGATGCATCCACAATATAATATATATTTCAGGGCTGACCCCACACATAGTGGTCTAATAACCCATCGGCAAGTACACACACTTGTGACACTTGTCAATCAACATGACGACACTTCCTTATAGAGGAATAACACATCTCTAATAAGGGTACAATAAATATATATGAAATACATAGATGAAATACATTCCGAACTTACATATACATCAACAGGGAGAGGCTATCTAGGTATAAGGAAATATCCGACTTGAAGAAGGGAGTCCAGGCATTAAGAGAAAAAGAGACTAAGATGGATAATTAGTCACAACAACTCCTGGAGGATGCTACAATAGTTTCACAGCAGATAGAAGACAAGCTGAAGGAATTGTGTGACAACCAGGAGAAGGTACGGGGATAGATTGGAGAAGATATAACTCTAGCACTGCTTGAGACAGTACAACAAGTTGAAAAAGATACCAGAGAAGCAGTGGAGTAGTTGTTCGGTACATATAACAAGTTCGAGGCCAAGTTAGTTCCATCAGTTGTGGAGCAGAGTGAGACGATTGAAGCAGCAAGTGGCTCGGGGACGAGCCACATGTAAGTGTTAGGGGCATGTTGGGATCAGGTTGGAACAAAGTTTTGGGTAACATTTTTGATAAGCAGGAAAAGCTGAGCTAGGCGTAGCTCAAAAAAAGATGCAAGTTTGTCTAAGTATTGAGGGTGCTATGAAGTTGCGTGCACCATTCGAGTTTTGGAGGCAACGTGAAGACCAGCATTGGGAGGAAGCAGTGCTGCGAAGCAGTCAGCCCACGTGGAGCCAGCACAACAGAGTGCTAGACAAGGATCAGGTGCATGTATTGGATGGACCAGTAGTGGTCTAAGTTTGGAAAGATGCCCTAGGAGTGTTGAGTGGCGGGCACGAGCAAATTAGGAAGGTGGCCAATGCATGCGTTTGTTAAGGAAAGGATAGCTTAGGGAAAGCGACAGCTTGGCACGCCTAATGGGCGGAACCTTTAGAGATGAATGGTTCAATGAAAGAGATCTGTTGGCATGCGCACGACAGGAAGGCCGATAGCGAAAGAATGAAGACGTGGAGAACTGCCATGGTAAAGCATACGCTACCAGATGCCAGCAAACCGGTTTAGGGAAACCAACACAGTTTTGTAAACCCTAAGGGGTTTTTGGGTTTGGGTCTTCGGCATTGTAAAGACATGACCTTCAAGCATGATCTATTTAAGAAGACAATTTTGTATGGGATGGGATTATGTTTTGGGGTTGTTGTTACCCTTTGTTTTTGATATTACAATTTTTGGATTGTGTATTGTAAAATCTCTCTGAGATAAGAAGATTGTAAAGGCTCTGCAGTTGTGTGTGCAGAGACCTATCTGAGAGGAAGGAGAGCCTGCAGCTGAGTGCGTAGACTAAGAACGGTTGTCCCCATCCCTTTTAAAGATATATATTACCAACTGTTCTTTTGGACGTAGCTTCCCACCTGGGGGAGTGAACTACGTTAAATCTTGTGTTGTGTGATTGTATTTTATGAATGAATGCTGATCTGTATTTTCTATGAATGAATGTCTAGATGTTTCTTTACATGCTATTATGAGAGAAATTTGATATGCATTTACCTTCAGAAGAAGTATGGAAATGATATGTTAAGTTCTGCTGAATAGATGAATGATGAACATTTAGTGTTGTGTTTGAAGACAGTGAATCAGTCATTTAGTTAAACACTCTCTTATATGCAGTAAACAAATGCTTAACCGTTGGATTGTATAGTCATATATATTCGGATTGCAGCACCCCAAATTAATGAATGAATGCTAGAAGAATAGTCAGTTAAGTGCCTGAATGAGTGGATGAGTGATATTCATTTCAGGGCCTTAAGTATTTTCAAGATAATCTAAGTATGGAATAGAGCTGTATTGTTCACAGCTTCAGGAGAAGTCCTGCGGTAGAAGAACATAGTGGTGTGGACCGTAGTGTTACCCATCACTGCGTAGTCGCACCGCACAACACATACCCCCTATTGTGTTGCACAGTATGTCCGTCCAAGCAACTTATCACTTACTGTGGAAATATGATTGCGCAGTACCCCATAGATACACCTCGGGTGAGACCTCAACCTGCTTGCAGGTTGTTGCTGAAAGGGCCAGTGCGAAGGGGTTTTGTTGGTCAAAGGGGAACCGCGAAGAACCTGGGTCTTATAAGAAAACTTCTGGGTCAGTTATGGAAGGAGACATGCAGGAAACAGGAAAAGAAGCATGTGAATACAATGGTGGAGGCGACAGACCGACTGGGGATTCTATCTTCCATTTGGGGGAATGAAGGATGGGGAGAAATGGTATGCTCAGAATGTGGAGATATATTTAATTTGGCAGGGCATAAAGTTACTGTGCTAGACTTAGCGGTACAAGGATTTGCAAGAGAAAAATAATCAGAGGAACTATTCCAAGGCTCAGTCTCATCGTTTTGGGGACATTGAATCGACTCAGCAGGCTAAAAGAACCAAGAAATAGGATGATGTTACACAAGAACCAGCATCCTCAAATTTTTTTGTTGGAAATACAACCTAGATAGAAGATGCTGTGATGGAGATACAAGGGAAAGATGTTGCTACACAAAAACCAACACTATTGAAAATCTTTTGGGTTCCAACATAGGCTAAAGCTGGTAAGGGTAGGGGAATGATGTTACATAAGAACCAGTGTTTCCAATGATTAATTGTCAAAGCTGATGCCTTCAACTCATATCCATAATATGAACGAGGATTAGATGCGGAATCGAACAAATAAGTTGTTGCATGAGTACATGCAAATGGATAGTTGGGGGGAGATGTTGGGCCCTGGAAATGCCCCTTTTTGACCACACCTATTTCATCATTTTTCCCTGTTACACCCTACTTTTATAAACCATATACATGCCTTTCTTCCAGATCATTCAGCAATCCAGACAAGGTATAATTCATTATTGCTTCATTTATTTAATGCCTAAGATTGTTATGGTTATGAATTCTAGCCTTCGATTTATGCTAACTTGTGTTGATTTCATTAAGTTAAGATCAAAGCATAGGTGTATCATCCGCAATGCCTTGGGAAAGAATCATACGTGGCTCTAGCTGTTATTCTTCCGATTTGATTCTTCATTTTCAAAGGGACAGCGCATCTTCCCACGTGAAGCTGTAACAGGTCTTTGCTGAAACATAGCATTTTTGCAATAGATAGGATGCCTCCCAATTGGTTAATCCGTTGATCCATTGATTTCCTGAGCAAACATCTTTCTTTTCCAATGGCCTTATTCAATACGGTTGTAATAGTTTAGTTGTAACTCCGCAGCATGAAGATCAGAGATCTTCATTGCTATGCGAAATAAGTGGATCACGAAGTGTATTTTTCATGTATAAATATGGGAAGGCTTCCAGAGTCTAGGGTTGGTTAATTATAAGTTTGTACGGGTTGTAACAGAGAGCTGAAACTGTGGATTACCCTCTTTAATGAAGAATAGAGTTATTCACATTTCAGTGTCTTAATTTGTGGTAGTTCACGACATCTCTATTAGAAGGCTAGGGCCCGCCTTCTCACAGAGATTGCCGAGTTAAGTAGGTAGTTTAACTTATTTCATGTTTTGTGGTGTGGAATTGCATTAGGTGTGATTACTGATTAGCTGCAATAGAGTTTATGATTGCATTCTTTCCTGGTAGTTTATCATTGCATCCTGAGTAGCTGCAACTATGTGGTGTGACAATCGATTGTGTACGATAGTTCAATTGATGCATGGTGTGTTAGAATTAGCTGTTATAGACAAGATCATCTTCAATTCTTTTCAGTCATTTATGCTTTCTAGGATTTCCAATATTTATCAATTTAGAGTTCAAGCTTATTTCTAAATTCTGGTTATTGTTGTATCTTTATTGAATTCATTAGATTAGGTAGATTGTTACTGAGTTACAGTAGTTGTTGGATGAATCATTTTGGTGAAGATTCAATACTGTAGTTTGATAATTATAGGATTTAAATTCTTGCAAAAGTAATCTAGTTCATTTCTATTCTTAAATCAATAATTGCTACTAGGTTGATTTCTGTAGAAAGGTTGTTGCACTTTGAATTCCTAGATGTATGAGTTAGATTAGTTTTCTTTATGGAATGAGTTTGGCTGAGAAGATAGGTAGGGTTATTATCTCCATTTAGTTAATCAGCTACTTGAAATGTTTATGCATAGATTGTGCTTATTTCCATTGAGATAAAAGACTTCCCTGGGTTGAAAATTTATATTGAGCATCCTATGTGTTAGTTTTAATTAATTAGCATATAGGGTGACCAATAGTTTTTATTTCGAGTTGTAGTCCCGCAACCCAGAATTGCAGATTCTGGGAACATTGTATATATTTCCAAAAAATTAAACCCCCTGCAACTTGTCTTCTGCATTCCACATATTAGATCTCAGCCGTCGATTTGTTTTAATCTTACGACCTAGATTTAACCCGACAAAATTAATAAATATGTTGATTTTTTTTGTTTCCTTTTATTATTTTTTATCTTCGAAAATTACCTGCTGTGTGGATTTTATTGCGATTTTTTACCAGGGGTCGTTTTCGCCATTTTTTACAGCTTAAATGAAGAGTCGGCCAACCCTTCTTGTGCTTAGTATTTTTCCACTCTTCACCATTCTAGATATATATGAATTGATATCCTATCCTTTGTATGTTGAATATTTGCACAATTCCTTCATAAATGAAGGGGCATCCGATACTTCTTCTGCCCAATATTATTTTCATACTAGTTGTAGGCTGCCAGAAGGGTCGTCTGATCCTTCTTGTGTTCACCAGTCTAGATACAGGTGAGTTGCTGGATATTGGTGTTCAGAATTATCTACTAAATGAAGGGTTGACCGACCCTTCTTGTGATTTATATTTTTCCAGTCTTGACCATTCTGGTTATACATGAATTGATCTCTATTTTGACAGGCCAAAATCTCACATGTGTGAGCCTCAAAGAGAGAACTGACACCATAGGAAGTGATGACATGGAATGTATGATGACATAGCATGTATGATGACATGGAATCTATGATGACATGGAATGTGTGATGAGGTTGGAAAGACACATGATGGTGTTTTGGTGCTATCATTGAGTGAGTGTTGCAATCTGACATCATTCTGGAAAAGTATGACAAGTTTGTGAAACTTTGGAAATAGACAAAGTATGGAAAAAGTAGTCAAAACTTCTCTGAGACAATGCCCGCCATAATTCATGGTTTGAGAAAAATGCACACACCATCATATCATGTTATAGCTTGTTGAAGTGGCTATCTAGTTATAAATGATTGTGGATGTGGGAACTGTTTGAATAATGGATTTGTGACATGCATTTCTGCAACCCGCAATGTGGATTGCGAATTGCGAATACTAAATTTGTTTTTATTTTGAGTTGTAGTTCCGCAACTTGCAATTACGGATTGTGGATTGCGGGAATGTTGTATATATTTCCAAAAAATGAAACCCCCACAACTCGTCGTCCGTATTCCACAAATTATATCTCAACCGTTGATTTGTGTTAATCTTACGACCTAGATTTTACCCAACGGAATTAATAAATATGCTGATTTTTTTTTGTTTCCTTTTATTATTTTTCATCTTCGAAAATTACCTGCTGTGTGGATTTTACTGCGACTTTTTACTAGGGGTCGTTCTCGCCATTTTTTCCATCTTGAATGAAGGGTCGACCAAACCTTCTTGTGCTTAGTAGTTTTGCAGTCTTCACCATTCAGGATATACATGAATTGACACCCTATACTTCATAGGTTGAATATTTGCACAATTCCCTCATAAATGAAGCAGTGGCCGACCCTTCTTCTGCCCACTATTATTTTCATATTAGTTCTAGACTTCCAGAAGCTTGATTGACATTGATGGTTACAGAAGCTTGACGGAGATCGACGGCCACAAGCCCTGTTCGCAAAAGTAAGATTGGATGGTTTAAGCATGGGCGGAGTGTTCCTAGCCCGCAAGTAAGTTGGAAATTAGATCAACGGGCAGAAGGATAGATCTACAGATGACAGGTACTTCGGTGATTTTAGATGTGCGGGGAAATGGAATTTTCATATTTACAAAGTTTGGTAGGGACCGCATGTTTCGACAGTACAGATCTGGCGGAGAAAGGCATCAATGGTGGGGGTTTAGTTCACAGATTGAACATGCACGGAGTATCGGCACATTCCAAATTCGTGAACCTCGGTAAAGGCCACACCTTTGGATGGTAAGGATGCAGACAGGGGCCATATCAATAATTGATAATAACTACACAGATCTAAGGTGCGAGGAAGGCAGCGTTTGAGAGATTGAAGACTGTGGAAGGCCGTGGGGGTAAGCATAGAAGAAGTTCAATGGTACCAGATCGATCATGTAAGATGGACGGCTTAGAGAAATTCCTTTATCGCTAGAGGTGCAAGAATGATAGGAAAGGATAGATAATATAAAAAATGGAATGCATAGGGATCTGAGTACTATATGATTTGGTTGCCCCTTTTCCCCCTTGGTCGAGTTCAAGGGGGAAGAGTTAATTTAGATAGAGTCAAATAGACTCTAGCACCTTGTTGACTGTACATTCTATCTGGGACCAAGTCCAACAAAACTGATGCAATAACTTAACAACTAGCTTAAAGAAAACTTCAAAGAATCAAGTAAGAGAGATACAATGGAAAGTCACATGACACATATGGAACAAAGTTATAATCATTTTGAATCTTTGATATATAAGCAAATCTAGGGGTTTAAGCTTGCTCCAATGCATGCAAGAAAAATTCCCACTTCCAAAGGTATATTCTTCCTCCATGAGATCAAATGAGCTAAGACTTAAAATTGGACAAAAGTATATGCAGGCCACCCGATAATTTGAAAATATTTATGGTATTAAAAATGGAATTTACATGCATTCAATAGATGACAACCTTGATTTACCAGGGGTTGTTTTCACCATTTTTTCTATCTTAAATGAAGGGTCAACCGACCCTTCTTGTGATTAGTATTTTTGCAGTATTCACCATTTAGGATATACATGAACTGACAGCCTATACTTCGTAGGTTGAATATTTGCACAATTCCATCATAAATGAAGGGGCGGCCAACCCTTCTTCTTCCCACTATTATTTTCATACTAGTTCTAGACTGCCAAAAGGGTCGTCCAATCCTTCTTGTGTTCACCAGTATGGATATAGGTGAATTGCTGGATATTGTTGTTCACAATTATCTACTAAATGAAGGATCGACCGATCCTTCTTGTGATTTATATTTTTCCAGTCTTGACCATTCTGGTTATACATGAATTGATCTCTATTTTGTAATGCCAAAATATCACACGTCTAAGCCTCAAAGAGAGAACTGACATCATAGGAAATGATGACACTTTGTTTTGTTTTTATTTGGAGTTGTGGTACCGAAACCCGCAATTGCGGATTGCAGATTGCAGGAACGTTGTATATATTTCCAAAAACATAAACCTCCACAACTCGTCTTCTGCATTCCCCAGATTAGATCTTATCCGTCGATTTTTCTTAATCTTATGGCCCAGATTTAACCCGGCGGAATTAATAAATATGTTGATTTTGTTTTTGTTTTCTTTTATCATTTTACTTTTTCAAAAATTTCCTGCTGTGTGGATTTTGCTATGTGGATTTTACTGCAAGTTTTTACCAGGGGTCATTTTCACCATTTGTGCAGATTTTACTACGAGTTTTTACCAGGGGTCATTTTCGCGAGTTCTTACTCTGGGTCATTTTCGCGACTTTTTACCAGGGGTCATTTTCGCAACTTTTTACTAGGGGTCATTTTCTCCATTTTTTCCAGCTTGCACAGGTTGGCTTTGTGTCACTTTCTTATTCAATTGTTCAAGGTTTCTTGCTATTTTGAGTTTTTTTTCTTATTGGTGTTTATTTATTCATCAGATTTCTCCAGTTTTTCAAACATGTCTCGGAACACTCGCTGCAAAACTACTCAAAAAGATCTTTTGAACAAAGACCCAAACTTCGACATCCTTGCCGACACTAGTGATAAGGTTTCTGAGACATACCAAATGGATTGGTCCAAAATTTACTCCATCTTTGACAATGACGACCTAGCTGATATTCAGAGTAATCGGCCTCGCCTATGAAAATATTAGGGATTCACAACTCCATGCTATAGCTTCTAGACCTGCTATCCTTCCCTACACTGATGCAGTTAAGTGGATTATAGACCATGCTAACCCTAAAGACCACTCTTTCATTGATAACACGAGGTCTCAATTGGTTACTTTTCACCCTGAGATTTTTACGAGAGCTTACGCCCTAAAACCAGCTGTTCAACCCCTCAATGTTGCATTCCTTGAGTCATCAAAGACTAGGTACAATTTCAATAAAATGATGAAGTCTTGGATGCACATACCGATAAATTTCATGCTCAAGGTTGATAATTCATGCCTAATTTCCTGGTTCAAAGAGCCTTATTCTCTTCTCGAAGCAATGCTCTGTAGAATTTATGGTCTCCCTAATTGTTTAGTATTCAAAGTTGAATGGGCTCCTATCGTCCATTGTGTCTTAACAATGGGGAAGTCATTCCCTTGGGCTTCAATTTTATCAGCAGAGTTAAAGACAGCCATTGAGAAATATCAGAAAACAACAGCTACAAGGAAGCCATTCTTCTTTTTCTCTGCATTTGTAATTTATGTTTTCTATACAAAGTTTCAGTATCCCACCATGGGGTGGAGTTGGACTAAGTCCTCACCCCCTGTTCATATTTATTGTTCTGCCTTATGGGAAAGCAATTTTGCTCCCTTGCTCTATGACATCTGTGACCATTTCTTTGGTGCAATTTACCAGCATATTTTCAGGGAAGATGCCCCTGCCTTTTCTCTTGATGCCAGAACTCTCATCCATACATTGGGTGACTTGTATGTGGGAGAATCCTTTTCTTACATTAGATTTTGGGTAAGCAGTACTGTACATTTGCTACTAAGAGGTTCCCCTGACAGACTGTTACTTGAGGAGATATCTTATCAGACTGTTACAGATGGTATCTACCTTAAGCTCACTGGTCCCAAAAGGAAGGGATGTCCTAAGTTCCCTTTAAACCTTGGGCCTTTGGTTATCCCAACTTCAACTTGGGCTGCAACACTGGGAGATAGGACTGTTTCTTTGAAATTGGGATTTTCTCCCAAAAGAACTCATGACCCCAAAGGATTTCTAGAGGCTCACTTCAAATAGGTGCATATTAAGATTGGTTATACACATCAAGACATCCCTGATGACTCTATTTATTAGGGAGTTAATATTTTCTCTGAACTCCTGCTGAGTGCAAAGAGAAAAGAAGAATAGAGCCATATCTTTTAGTATCAACAGGAGCCTAAAACCAAGGTTTGGAGCTATAGAAGCATGGAACCCAAGCTTGATGAGAAAACAAGAAAAGATAGGGAAGAAAAGGAAGCTCACAAAGTGAGTGCTCCATTGATGTTGACCTAATTGTATGGAGACAAAGGAAAAGACCTTATGGAGGATACATCTCAACAATTGAAGTAGAAATTAGCACAAATGAGTTCGATGCTGGATACCCAAGTGGTTGCAGTACTCAAACCCAATACTAATATTCAAGTGGCTGCTACAGCTAACCTAATTAGCGATGTTCAAGTGGTTGCTGTGAGTAAACTAGCTAAAAGACAAAAAATTCAAACTTCTGCCTCTGAAATTCCTACTCTTACTATTGAAGATAGTGATGTGGAAGATGAAACACTTTCTTCTGTGACTGTGGTGTAGGAAGAAACTAAAATTTCTCAGGGAATTGTAGATTTGTTGGATGCCATAGTCATGGATGATCTTGTCCTAGATCAGCAATCTCTTGAAACCACTATTGCTGTTGATACCACAAATTCAGTACTCTTAAATTCATCCATTCAATAGTCTCTTGAAACCACTACTGCTATTCATACCACAAATTCAATACTCTTACATTCATCCATTCAAGCTCTTTCGACTTTATCTTCTAGGGTAACACCACCATCCAACATATCCCAATTATTTCATGCAATAACTTCCATTACTATTCCATCTCCAACCCTATTAGTTCCACTTTTCATTCCACCATCAATAGTTGCAGAAATCCAGTCTTCAACTGTCTCTCTGCAACCACCATCATCTATTTCATCACCACTAGCCAATGATGTCCAAATCCCGGTTGTTCTGTCTTCACCATTAGTTTCTGGTGCATCTTTTTCACTTCTTGAAGTTTTTACTTATTTCCCTACTCTAACCTCTTTACCCTCAGTCCCTAAAGTTACCCCTTCTCCACTAACCACCTCTCAGATTACTATGAAATTGCCTAATACCACTATTACTCAGATAGCCCCAATAATTTCAACAAGAGATGTGGCTACATCTTCCACTGAATTGGTAGCTACTTATGAGGAAGATATTGTAACCTCCCTTGGAGATTATTTCTATAGGAAAAGTCTAAGGCAGTGGTGAAGAAGGGTAACAAAAGAGGCAGAGATCAGGATGTGTTGCAGGGCCCCTTTCCTAATCAAATCATTTGGGCCAAGCAATCAGATGACGTACAATAAGAAGCACTGGATACTACTGCTACCATGGGTGCTTTTGCATGTGCCAATTTTGATTCAGTAATCACATTGAATAAATAAATTGATGTCAAGAAGGAGGATATCAAGAAACTTCAAAAGCAGCTAGTTCAGGCCAATGAAGAACATGAAGTTGACATTCGTGAACTGAGAAAATCATTTGAAAATAAGATTGAAGAACTTCAATAACACAATGCTTCTCTTCAAGTCCAATTGCAAGATGTTGAAGCTTTGGACACTTCCAATGTTGAAAATATAGTTGTGCTTCAACAACAGCTAAAGGATGCAACTGCAAGTGTACCCTCCTCTGCATTTTCTAGGTTTTCACAGCAAGAGTTCAGGGACCTAACCAATTAAGTCAACCTGGAGCATCATTAGCATCTAGCTAAGCTATTTACTACCTTGGGTGAAATCCATGAGACTTACATTGTCTTTGACAAAATGGCTGGCACCTTGGGCCAGCAAGTAGAGAAAACAAAACATGCTTCTAAAGCTGTAGAAGACATCATGGATTGGTAGAAGAATATTGAAGATAAGCCAGCTGATATCCCTGAGTTGGACAACCTCAAATTCAGAAGGATCCGAACTGTTGTGGGAGTTTGGCAGAATGTTATTGACATGGTACAAGATACTATCAACTAAGCTCAATCCCTTTGCAAAAGAAGATGGTATGCCTCAGACAATCTCATGGAGATACTGGCATTCCCTGCAATGGGGCTCATCGAAGGGGAAGATCCTCCAAACTTGATGATAGAACTGGTCGAAGCCCATTGTGATCAAGTCAAGGAGAAAATCCTACAGATTGAGCATATCCAAATTGAAGACTTGGATTGGTTGATTAAGCAACCTGTTTCCTTGGAGGCCAAGTTCTATATGTTTATCCGCACATGGCATAAAATAGCCAAAAATTAGATTGAAATATTCATGTGTGATGCCTAGCTGGGGATCAAATCTCCTCATTATCCAAATATAGATGAATTGATAGAAGTTTGGGACAAGTGGGAAGATTTCCTCACTAAATAGAATATTCTGATTTTGTAATCCTTGTTTAAGGGTATTTTATCCTTTGTATTATTTTTGTAATTTATTATTTAAGGGGTAGATCTCTCTTAGGAAAGGGATGATCATTTTTGGGGTAGAAATCGACAGAAGAAGACTAGAGATGCTCTGTTTTATGCTGAGCTTGTAATTTCTTACAGAATTTCATTAATACAGTAAAGTTATTTTCTTGCATCATATTTTGTTCGTTGATCAGATTTATTTGGTAAATATTGATTTCTACTTCAGGTTATTATCTATGTTGTTTAATCCTTTGCAAATATTATTTCATGTAGAGATTGTTAATATGGATTTTTCCTCATGTTAGATCTGTGCATGCATTATGTTTTAATTGAATTTCTTCAACTAAAATATTTATCGATTTCTGCAAATGATTTATAGCAAATTATAATCTATGTTAATTTTTCAATTGACATATTGGTTATAGGTTAATCTTGAATGAGCTTAAACACTTAATATTGAATTCAATTAATTTTAATCGATTGATTGTAACTGAAGAAAATAAGGAATTGATCTTCTTCACATTTTTGTTAAGTGGATGAATGTACTTATTTAATTTCACATCAAGTTAATCTGCATTTAAACAAGACACCTTTTAGAGTAGGTCTAACTTAGCTTAGATTTTCCTTCCTAGGTAGATTTGTTTCAGATTGAACACACTTTGTTTTCCTTCATTGGAAGACAGATCCTTTTAGGATCAAAACCACAAGTGCTAGTAGAGGCCTTTGTATCTGTGGGAGATCACCATCCCAAACAGCTCAAGTATAGGGTAATACTTGCACAGGATTATCTAAAGCCTCTAGCTGGATTTTCTCTCTCTGCTGAGATCTTTGGAACCCATTCCAACACATACACACTCGAGGCCTCAACAAATGGTGCTAGAATGAGATCGACGGTCACAAGCGTTGTTCAGAAAAGTAAGATAGGATGGTTTAAGCATGGGCGGAGTGTTTCTATCCTACGAGCAAGTTGGAAATTAGATCAACGGGTGGAAGGACAGATCTACGGACGACAGGTACTTCAGTGATTTGAGATGCATGAGGAAATGGAAATTTCAGATTTGCAAAGTTTTGATAGGGAATGCATGTTTCGACGGTGCAGATCTGGTGGGGAAAGGCATCATCGGTGAAGGTTTAGTTCGTAGATTGAACATGCACAGAGTATTGGAAAGTTCCAAATTCACGAGCCTCGGTAAAGGCCGGACTTTTGGACGGTCAGGATGCGGACAGGGGCCAGATCGACAATTGATAATAACTACGCAGATCTAAGGTGCGAGAAAGGCATCCTTAGAGAGATTGACGACTGCGGAAGGTCGTGGGGCTAAGCATGGAAGGATATCAACGGTACTAGATCGATCATTCAAGATGGATGGCTCAGAGAAATTCCTTTATCGCTAGAGGTGTAAGAATGATAGGAAATTCCTTTATCTGAGTACTGTTTGATTCAGTTGCCCCCTTTCCCCCTTGGTCGAGGTCAATGGAACAAGTTAATTTAGATAGAATCAAATAGACTCTAGCACCTTGGTGAATGCACATTCTATCCGGGACCAAGTCCAACAAAACTGATGCAATAACTAAACAACTAGCTCAAAGAAAAATTCAAAGAATCAGGTATGAGAGCTACAATGGAATGTCACATGACACATATGGAAGAAAGTTATAATCATTTTGAATATTTGATATATAAGCAAATCTAGGGGTTTAAGATTTCTCCCATGCATGCAAGAAAAATTCCCACTTCCAAAGGTATATTCTTCCCCCATGAGATCAAATGAGCTAAGACTTAAAATTGGACAAAAGTATATGTAGGCCACCCGATAATTTGAAAAGATTTCTGGTATTAATAATGGAATTTACATGCATTGAATAGATGGCAACCTTAATTAAGATTGGACAATTATTGGAAAACAAGCTCTTCAAATCATACAATGATAACAAATAAAACATATGAAAGAGTATTGATTGGATTGTTTATTATCTCTTCTTTTCCACTAGACCAAAGCATTTTGACTGTAACTAAATGGCTACCTTGCCTTTGTTAAAAATTCCCATGAAATGAAGGGGAGACCGACCCTTCTTCTACGAAGTGTTCTTTTCATAATAGTTCTAGAATAGAAGAAGGGTCGACCAATATTTCTTGTGTTCAACATTCTAGATACAGGTGAACTCTTGGATTTAGGTGTTCATAATTTTATACTAAACAAAGGGGTTGTCGATCCTTCTTATCGGAGTTCGGAAGTCAGGATAAATATTGTTTATATGTTATAACTTAGCCAATCTCCATTCCCCACTATTTACTGTGGAATTCGGGAGTCGGGAATTGTTGTCCCATACCGCAATCTGCATTGTGGGTTGCGGGATAGTGGAATTGATGGAACGTTTTAAGAAATCTAGGTATCCACAATCCGCAATATATTTGCGTCTTTGGAAAAGGTGATGAAATTCTCATGTGGGGTGCAAGAAGGGTCGACCAACCTTTCTTGTGCCAAGTATTCTATTAAAAATAGTTCTAGGTTGCAAGAAGGGTCGGTTGATCCTTCTTGTGTTCACCAATATGGATACATGCGAATTGTAACATATAGGTGTCTACAGTTCTCTACTAAACGAAGGGGTAGCCGATTCTTCTTGTCACAAGTCAGGATAAATATTGTTGATATGTTATAACTTAGCCAATGTACTGATCCCAACTATTCATTGCGGAAGTCGGAAGTCTGGAATTGTTGTCCCAGCCTAGGCAAGTTGAATATTTTTACAATTCACTCATAAATGATGGGTTGGCCGACCTTTCTTCTACCCAGTATTCTGTTCAAAATAGTTCTAGACTACAAGAAGGGTCGGTCAATCCTTCTTGTATTCACCATTGTGGATACAGGTGAATGGTTGGGTATAGTTGTTCATAATTTTATAACAAACGAAGGGGTGACTGATCATTCTTGTCGAATGTGGGAAGTCGAGATAAATATTGTTTATATGTTATAACTTAGCCAATCTCCATCCGTTCTAGGATGAATTCTGCATTAATTTGGAAGAAACAACATTGACAATATTTAAATGTGTGGATTAGAGCATATAAAATGAATTCTAACTAAGATATTACAGTCAACTATGAGGCAAAGCGATAAGATGGTGTAACACGAAATACATTCACAAAAGAGAAATTAAAAGACTGAATAAAGTAAAAACATATGAATCTCTGTTTTAGATATACTTGTACTTCTGGTCTTCATTAAAGTCTTCAAAAAATATTACGTCACTGTATTTTTTTCTCGTGGATCCAACCCCTATTACTTTGTAAAATCAAAATTTATACAAAACGTTCTTTCAATTCTTCGCTAAAAAAAGAAATTTCTAAGAAATCTGTCTGATGTAACACTCGGGAAGTTAACAAAGGAACTGCAATGTCATTTAAAATTAAGACACCTGAATATTTATTCCTGACATAACCAGTGTTTTGGTTTCGCAAATCTTTCAACAATTTTCCATTCCTCTTGAGTTGGGATTTCATAATCCATCATTTCTTTTACCATCACCTCCAATTCTATGCATTATGTGTAACATACATCTGGCAGACCCTTCTTAATCATTACAAATTGTTCAAGTATTTCAAAATCATCGGTCAATTTATCAATTATTGTCTTTCCAGTTAATCCTTTGACCAAACCTTCAAATTTCGAGTGATCTATATGAGCCTATACTATCAATCTGTGATAATTTTCTCGAGTCATTAATTTTCCATCGGCACTCCAAAAAGAAGGTAGACCACATTCAAAAGGCCCCAGAAATAATTCCTTAAAAATTTGAACTTCAAGGGCCATCTATTGCACCATGTCTTCTACTTCTTTAACACAATCATGCTTGCCAATAACTCTTCTTGCCGAAATGATGATTGATGGTCTGTCTTTGATTCCAAAACTATGCATATCTAATTGGGTTAGATTTTTTAACAAAATTACTGTAATTTGAGTTGTTTCTGAAGGCCTTTTGCGTAATGTATCGTTTGCCACTTTACACCTATGGAGAGCTATGCTTGCTATAGCATATTTATCTGCTATAAAATTCAAATAAGACCAAAATTTGGTGACTTACGCTGATATCGCATCCCATATGAGGTGTTTAGCTCCATGTAATGGAAGCTGACTTGTCAATTTATCTTTTAATTCATCAACTTTCTTTTGCAGTTGATTTCTATCACTCAAATCCTTTATCTTTGCTCCAAAATTTTGAATTACTTCCTCTTTCAACTTCTTGTTTTCTGCTTTCAACTGTTCTGTCTCTCCATCTTTTAGACTAATTTGTGACATAGAACTGGTCAGTTCCTCAGTGGAGGACTTTTCCATTTGTCCTTATCCATACATAGAGATTGATCCCCTTGCTTCTCTAGCGCTTGCACAGTTTCAATCTAATTGGTATTCAACAATGAATTTTGTGACAACAATTCAATCCTTTGTTTTTCCCAAGTATGCTTTTCATCTTGTAACTTTAACATTTTACCTTTGTGATCCATCATTTCTAGATATATGTATTCCTTTTCTTGTTGTAATGCTATCAACTCTGGAGATTGCACATGTTGATTATTTGGCACCTTCAATTTTTTCTTGAGAATTTGAATGGTATTTTATTTTTCATCAATGACCCTTTTGGCACATTGGTTGTTCCTTGGCTCGGCTCCCATGGTCACAAGGTCCACATGTAGTCTTTTGAGCTAGATCGAATTTGCTTTGCTTTCTACCTTCTCTTGCCTCAGTTGATTGTCCAGCTTTGCTATCACAGACTGCAATTTATAAATTTTTAAAGTGAATTGCAATAAATCAGAATATAGGACATCTCATGTTTGTTTATGCAATTGAATCTTATATTGTATATTAATCACATCAAGCTTAACTTCCATTTCAAAAAAATTCTCATCTTTCACCACTGCAAACCTTATAGTGTTTCTTCCTAGATCCATAGCTGTAAGAAGGGAAACTTTTTGTTCTGCTAGCGTTCTTACTTGAGAGTACAATTTTTTAGTTTCTTCAGAAGACTACTTCCTCTTTGATGTATATTGTGAAAGGACATCAAATCCAGACTTATACTGAGAGTTACTTCCAGATTCCTTTATTTCTGAAAAAAAATATTCCTTTATTTTTGCAGGTGGTGGCGAAATCAAACTAGTTTTCTTTCTGGAACAATTGAATCTCGTTCCTCCATACTAATAATTTCCTTCTATCGCTCCACTTTTGATTTCTTCCTTGAAACTTCTTGATCGACTTCCATACTATCAACTTCTGAAATACTTCTCTTACTGGTGATATTAGATTTAGCTGGTGTCTGAACCAGCATTGCCAAATTGCCTGTTTCTTCCATATTCGCCTCTTTATTATCTTGTTCAAATTTGAATAAATTTGTCGTTTCTTTCAATCCTTCTACTGTTTGTTGATCAAAATCCTTGTTTCCATTTTGATGTCTCCTTTGCGATATAATTTGATGAGGATCATAATTAATCCTTTCATTCTATTGGAAATCCATAATATTCAGTAATTTTTCTATTATAGAGAGGGTTGCCTTATTCTTAATGATGAATGGACCAACTTTAAGAGGAAATTTCACATCCGATGGCTTTTTGAAAGCACGGAAATGTTATTCTTCTGAATGGAATGTTTGTCTAATAAATTCCAAGGAAAAAACCCTCGTTGTTAAAAAGGATGGCAATAGATATGGTGCTCCAGTAAAACCATACACCCTAATTATAGTATGTTCTCTATACAAGAACCAATCACCTGTTTGGCCTTCTAGTGTAGGCTGCAAATTTTCTTTGATTTCTTCTATCACTCAGGGCATTTCAGCATTAAAAATAATTCTGTAAACTTCTGCCCTAATTTTATGGGTGAACTCAAACATATTGACCTATTTAGGAAGGTCATGAGAAAAGATGGTACCAAGAAACTTGGATTCCGAAATGTTTGAACACATGAACAACTTCAGGAGATATGACTAATATCTGAAATGATTCAACTGGTTGAAATTCACCAACTGGACATGAATCACTTCAGCTAGGAATTCATCAAAATTAAAACAACGCACCAGACTCGACTGTGACTCTGGTGAAATTACTTGGAGAAGGAAACCTAACATAACTTCAGTGATTGACTTATCCCTATATAGACCTAAAATCTAACTCAACAAGGACAAAACTAACTGGGTATCTCGCTGAAATACATCAATACTCAAAGGGAATGATAGCTTTTCATGCGACTGACCATCTTTCAAGACTTGCAATAAAAACTTGTCTTTTTCTGTAGGACTACAGTTTATATAAAACTTTGCCAAATTTTCTTCGTTAAATGACTCAGTTCTTTTGGGAAATGTTTCAGGTAAACGTACAACCTCACAGACAGTCTGTGCATTTACTGCGCATAGAATTTTGGTCATTTTTACATTAATGATTACCCTTTTGCCCTGTGAATAATTCATCGCACACCAACAAACAAATTCGAGGAAGTGTAGGGTTTGTTCGACACAAACAAAGTACATAAAAGAACCAAAAACATTAAATACATCCTTTCCCTGCGACTTAAACTCCATTAATTTCTCCTTAGACTGCGAAATACTACACACAGACAAAACAGGGTCGAAAATATCCCTTTCCTTGTCAAATACAAGCTTCTCATTTTCATCTGAACTTTTATTGAAGGGAAGAAGGTCTTGGGTTTTCTCCATTTGGGACACAAAATCTAAACATTGAGGGTTTTGAGCTACCTGTGAAGTGATCTTCTTGCGTGCTGTTCCAGTTGACGAAGACAACGATGTGTTTCTCGCAGGTTCTTTCCCTCCAGGCAATAAGAGACAATTTTTTTTTTTAAACTTCGAACAAACCTTTTATAGAACATATGCTTAGGTGGTTTTGAAACTTGTGATGAGCAGTTTAAATTTAACCTCTTTTCATAGCGAACTCCACCAACGCTTGCCAGGTGGTAAGCAGTTTAATTTCCGCTCCACCTTTTCCAAGTGTAACCACCGTGCACTTTCTAGCACGGGAACCCATTTCCACCATCGATTTGCTTCTGGGTAGGTCTGCATCATTATTCCGTCACATTGTTACACGTTTTCAACTTTTGGTGTGAGTCATCCAATTTTTTAGCGCCTTTTCCACCTCCGCCCTTGGAGTGAGAGACCTTATGTAGAGACATTAGAATAGTGACAATATTTGCATTGTTCCTCTCTATAAAAATTAATAAGCAATGCTATATTAATGTTAAATAACCCAAGAATCCATATAGAATAAATTTAAAAAACATAAAGACAAAAATGATAACAATATGAAGAAATCACTTGTTTGATCAATTATACCAATTCTAGACATTGTTTGTAGATGGGTTTGTTGAATATCTAGTGTAACATGGGAAGAAGTCGATGAAGAAGAGGGAGAGATGACCATAAGAGATAAGAGAAGTCAAAACAACAAGATCAATCTTCCAAGATGGCATTGAGATGAAACATTAAATTAGGAAAAGAAGGAGAGTTCACATGTTGCAGCAATAACATCTAAGGTTGGTGTTGTTTTTTTACACAACCCATTTCATATTAGCTGCATAATTCTATTGTTCATGTAGTGTCCCTTTTTAATAAATTTGTTAAAATTGGAAAATTGCAATTTTTGACCAATTCGACCCTTAGACTATTAATGACTCGAATGCTTTCAAATGGCTCCAAATGATTCTGATTTGGGTTTGAAGGTGTTTGAAAGGTATTAGGACATAAAAAGCGAAAAAATTTGCATCATTCCTCTCTACATATTTTAATAAGCAATGTCTAACCAAGATAAACCAAGAACCCAAATAGAGGAAATTGTAGAACATAAAAAAATACCTAACAATTTGAAAAAAACATTTGAAAAATATTCATAACCGTTGATTTGTAATATGACACATTTATGCAACTATTATAGGCTTCGAAACTTCCAAAAGACTTCAGCCACTTGCATTTACTATTAGAGAATGAAAGGCAAAATTACTAGGAAAATCTATGTTGAAGCCCCCAAGGGCAGATGTCTCCAAAAGACTCTTTAAAAGATTTCGAATTGGGTCTGAAGGTATATTAAGGGTATTATGAAATAAAAAGGAACCTCATTGGTGGTTATAGACTAATATCAAAATACTTCTGCAACATCCATTTACCTTCAGGAGAAGTTGGGGAATTTCACTAGTCAAATTGAGGTTCAAAACCCTAAAGGGTAGGGGACAAAGATGGCTTCCCAAATGTTGTAAGACCTTCCCAAATTTCAAAACATAGATGTGGTGCTGATAAAGGACTTCAGGGATCTCCCCAATGCATCATCAATTAGTTTCTATAGGATTTTGCAACTACCATAAATCAGATGTTTGTATACATGTCTTCACATACTAGGGGGAAATGCTAGTAAACTTCACCACTGGTTATGAAATTCGAGATTTAGGTTCCAAGGACTTGTGAAATGTTAATGAAACTTCTTCATAACATTAATGACACTCAATACATCAACAAACTCACAAATATTGACTTATACGATTTGAAATAATGTCTCTTCGAGCTCCGACAAAAAGATATAGGGAAAATGGCACCATCTATGCATTGTTTGGTATTTTTACATAGTTTCACTTGGTATTTCGACTTGAGATTATTCTGAGCATTAAATATAGAGTATATATATCAGAAGAAAAATAAATGGATATCCTTGGATCATCACAAAAGCTACTCCCCTTCTTTGTTCTTGCGACTTTTATAAACTTCTCAAGTCCTCCATGGGTACATCTGAGGACTGATTACACTATCTCTAAAAAAAACTGTGTACCCTATTGTCACCCCATCATCTTCAGATCATCTCATCATCAATGGATCACCATTTGCTGGAACATCTTCTGCTATCAACAACCTCGTTAGTTGGAACACCGTCTGCTGGAACATCCTAATCAGCAACACCATCAGTTGGAACATCTTCTGTTGTCAACAACCTCGTCAGCTGGAACACCATCTGCTGGAACATCCTCATCAGTAGCACCATCAGTTGGAATCCATGCAACAAACATCAGTAACTAAATACTGATACTATCTTTCATTCAGTACTGCTCTACCCTCACCCTTGGAGAGGCATCAATCCCTACAGATAGGCATAAACTCGTGAGAGCTGGAACTATCAGTCAGCCAGCACTGGTCTTTTGTCCCTCCTGGACAGGAATCTATCCTTTCCAATAGGATCTATATTAGTCTTTGTTTCTCAAGATATCCCTCTGGACCACACCAAGCTTCAAATTTCACATGAGCCAGAGGCTTAGTCAACACATCAGCAACTTGTTCCTTTGTAGGAACTTACTCGAGCTTCACAACTCCCTTCTGCACCACATCCTGGATATAGTGGAACTTAATCTCGATGTGCTTCGATCTATCATGAAACACAGGATTTTCTATCAACTTGATGCAAGTCTGGTCACAGAGTATCTCCGTAGCATCAATCTCTGCATCGAACAATCCTGTCAACATCTTGCGAAGCCACAATGCTTCACCACAAGCTGAACAAGCTGCTACATATTCGACTTCCGTTGTACTGAGTGAAACATAGGGTTTCTTTCTACTGATCCATGAGAGCACGCCTGATCCCCAACTAAAGTAACATGATCCTAAGGTACTCTCTCTATTTTCATCACTTCCAGCCTAATCTGAGTCTATGTACCCATACAGTCTGAACTCACTATCTGAGGCATATCTGAGTCCATAATCCAATGTACCCTTCAGATATCTCATCACATGTTTTTCCGCAATCAGGTGAACTTTCCTGGGTTCCACCATATACTGACTCAATGTGTTTACAGCAAAGCAAATATATGGACTTGTATTTTTTAGGTACATAAAAGACCTTATCATTTGACAATACATTGTGGCATCAACTGAATCTAATGAAGCATCACTCAATCGTTTCAGGTTTGATTCCATAGGTGTGGCCATGGCCTTACAGTCCATCAACATGAACTACTTCAGTATCTCTACTTCATACTTCTTTTTCCAAAGAAGATTCTATCCACACTCTGCCACACATCCATGCCTAGAAAATAATGCATCATACCCAAGTCCCTTATCTCGAACTCGATAGCAAGCTTCCTCTTCGTTTCAGCAATCAACCCATCCTCACCTGTCACAACCAAGTGTTGGGCCCAGGTTGGGACAAAGTTTTGGAAACACCATTTTTTATAAGCAGGGAAAGCTGAGCTGAGCACAGCTCAGAAATATAATTTTTTCTAAGTGTTGAAGATGCTGTGGAGTTGTGCACAACATCCAATTTTTTATCAGGCTGCGAAGCTATGCGCAGCATCCAAATTTTGGAAGCATCGCGAAGATCAGCGTTGCGAGGAGGCAGTGCTGTGAAGTAGTCAGGACACATGGAGCCAGCAAAGCGGAGTGCTGGACAAGGATCAGGTGTAGGTATTGGATGGACTAGTAATGGTCTAATTTTGGAAAGATGCTCCAGGAGTTCCAAGCGGCAGGCACGACCAAATCAGGAAGGCGACCAATGCACATGTTTGTTGAGGAAAGCAACGTCTTGGCACGCCTGGTGGGAGAAACCATTAGAGATGAACAGTTTAGAGAAAGTGACCTGTTGGCACACGTGTGACAGGAAGGTTGGTAGCGACAGAATGAAGACGTGGAGAACAACCACAGTGAAGTAGATGCCACCAAGAGCCAGCAAGCCGGTTTAGGGAAACAAGCGCAGTTCTGTAAACCCTAAGGGTTTTTGGGTTTAAGGCTTCGGCTTTGTAAAGACATGACCTTACAGGCATGATCTATTTAAGAAGACAATTTTGTACGGGATGGGGTTACAATGAGTTGGGTTATGACTTTTTGTAGTGTAAAATCTATCTGAGCTAAGAAGATTGTACAAGCTCTGCAGCTGTGTGTGCAGAGACCTATCTGAGAGGAAGGAGAGTCTGCAGTTGAGTGTGTAGACTAAGAATGGTTGTCCCCATCCCTTTTTAAAGAAATATATTACCAACCATTCTTGTGGACATAACTTCCCACCCGGGGGAGTGAACCACGTTAATTCTTGTGTTGTGTGATTGTGTTGATGAATGACTGATTACTTATGTTTTCTGTCAAATGAATGTCTAGATGTTTCCTTGCATACTGAATGAGAGAGATTTTATATGCATTTGCCATTAGAGAAGTATGGAAATGATATGTTAAGTTCTGTATGGGTAATGAATGGTGAACATTTAGTCTGTGTATGAAGGCAGTACGTCAGTCATTTGGTCAAGTATTTGCTTATACGTAGTAAAGGAACATATAACAGTGGATTAGATCAGTCGTCCATGTTCAAATCTTAACATCTTGAGCCAATGAATGAATGTAAAGAGAATAGTCAGTTTATCACCTGAACGAATGGATGAGTGGTATTCGCTTCAGTGCCTTAAGTGTTTTCTAGTTATCCCAAGTCCAGAGCGAAGCTGCATTGTGTGCAACTTCAGGAGAAGTCTCGCGGTAGAAGAGTATAGTGGTGTGGACCGCAGTGTTTCCCATCACTGTGCAGCCTCACCTAGTAGCACATATCCTCTGTTGTGTTGCACAGTACGTCTATCCAAGCAAATTATCACTTACTGTGGAAACCTGATTCCGCACTACCCCATAGATACACCTCGGGTGAGACCTCAACCTGCTTACAGGTTGTTGCCGAAAGGGCCGGTGCGAAGGGGTTTTGTTGGTCAAAGGGAAACCGCAAAGAACTTGAGTCTTATAAGAAAACCTCTGGGTCAGTTATAGCCAACAAATGGTTCTATTTCCATGCTAGAATCCATGATGAGTTGCAAACGTGATGAGTGAAGAAGAATACCAGTTCCCGGAAGGATCTGATAACTGGCATCCTGAAAAGACAGAAATACAAGCCTGGTGGGATAAGACCATAAGAGACTTTAAAAGGAAAGAGAATAGACATCCGTGTCCAAGTGACACATAGTGGCCAGATATATATTTGTTCAATGATATCCATGAGATTTTCTGGGCATCATTCCCCAACGAGCTACATGCATGGATCTCACGGCTCGCAGAAAAGAAAACCTATTTTCAAGGAGGAGTTCCTACAGAGTGTACTCTTGAAATCATAGCGTAGCTCAAAGCAATTGACAGTCCGTTGACACGCGCAGTTGATTTTTGGATCGATCATATGCTAGAAGGCTTTGTAACAAAATTTGTTGTAGACACACTCAAATCCTACAGCCAAGCAGAAGCATCCTTTTTCGAAGGATTCCAAGGTAAGTTGCTTAACAATCTCACTCTCTACATTAAGATGTTGTTAGCTTAGAAAGGTGTTTTAAGAATGCAGTAATATTCTTAAGTTTGTCATGATAAACAATACATATATTGATTCTAACGAAGAGACCAACAATCTTAGAAGTGGTAAGAGATATAAATGTAATAAGAACCGTGCGGATCCTGGACTCCACATAGATACCAATATTCTTGCTAACATTGACAACCAAGCCGCACCGCCATTTACTCCTGAGAACCTACCAGGTGCAGCGACCGCACCACCTTTATCTCAAAAACCACCCACTGCGCAACCCACCCCACAGAATACTAAACCCAGTACACCCATTTGTATTCACTGCACAGAGCCCTTTACAACAGCCGCGCACTAATTCAGGCACTCCACCACCTAGTAGCACAGTGGCAAACATGGATATGAAACTACCAATATTTAAGGGAACTGGCCTAGAAGACCCTGATTAGCATTGGTTCCTTTGTGAAGTTGTATGGAGTGGAAGACAAATCCAGGATGATGCAGTGAAGAGAGCACAGCTCATCACAACTTTTAGGGACAGAGCTCTACATTGGTTCATGAAGTATTCTACCACACAGCCGTGAACCCTCGCAGAAATTAAAGTTGTGCTGGTGGCAGAGTTTAAGAAACCCAAATCTGAATGCTAGTGTATAACCGAGTTAAATGAAATAAAGCAGAAACCGACTGAAACGGTTTGGGAGTTTGATCAGAAGTTCAAGACCCTATTAGACCAAGTAAGCTTTGTTATAGCTATGGCATAGTGCAAGGAATGGTTCATTGCTGCACTGTTGCCCCATATTAGATTACCATTGATGGAGCAGAAGGTTGAGTCGCAGTTAGAGGCCTTGGAGATCGCAATGAATCTAGATGCTTCACTGATTGGTGAGACTAGTTCTAGGATGTCTTAGATCCAGAACCAGCTGACCACCTTGACACTAGAACTGCAAAGCATGAAGAATTGCAAAGACCAAAGGCATGAACCTAGACATGAGGTCTGGTGTACAGGTTGTAAAGGAGAAGGCCATGACTGGGAGCATTACCATTTATTCTATGACTATCTTAATAGTGGTCTTCCCAACCCATTGAATCAGAATCAGGCCCCATGGTGTGAAATATGTAGAACTACAGGACATAGACCTGAAGACTGCTATCTTATACAAAAATATGTGAAAACGCCTAAAAATCTATACTGCAATTTCTGTAAATCAGTTGGACATGATGAATCCAACTGCCGTGCATATGAGCTAATGAATGAAAGAAAATGGGATATGGACTCAATGAGAGGCACTGGCTTGTACTGTGTACAAGAAGATAGCCAGTCGAAACTAGAGAATGCATGATATGACCATGGAGGATACATAGGTCGTGGTGCTGGATACCGCGGCAGAGGAAGAAATGCTGGCCCCACGCAGGGAAGAGGCCGCATCCAGGTCATCTGTTATAATTGTGGCCAGCTAGGTCACGTATGCTGATATTGTGTTAACCCATGCACTACGTGTAATTATTGTAAATCATTTGACCATGTTATTGAATATTGCCCAGTGCTAGAGTTGAAAATGTAGAAAAGAATACGGACGGATGCGCCAAACACGAATGTCCAGTGGATTGTAGTAGAGAAAAGACAAGCAAACCCAAGCATCAATGTGGTCACATGCAGTGGCGCTCAGACGGGCCATGATATGGGAGCAGAAGCTTCCACGTCAGTGGAGGCTCACACAAAGCGGCCTCCTCTTGAGACAGAATGGATAAGGAAAGCTCCAGGAAAAATACCTGCTCTCGACCTACATAAGAACAAGGAAGTCTTTATTGATGTGCGGGATAGATTCAGGGAGCTAGCAATAGAAACAGAGATGATCCCATTGCGCAGTCAAGCACCGCATGTTGAAGACATGCCAGCGACTTATGATAAAACAAGCACTGCGACGGATATTAGCAACCCTGTTGCGCAGTTCTTGCGAAGATGCATGAAGCTACTTAAAAGTGAAAATGCCATAGTAGAGCTGCAGAAGCTCATAAACCAGTATGAGCCACAGACCGGAACAAAGGCTTCTGATAGCACAGTACATCACATAAAGAAGCATAAAAGAACGGGCCGAGAAATGAGACTTACTGCGTAGATAGGATATTTTGAAATGGATGAGGTCATCCTTGATCTGGGATCTGAAGTAAATGTCTTAACTAAGTAGACATGGTAGCAGATGGGTCGACCAAAGTTGTCATGGTCACCTATCCAGTTGAGAATGGCTAACCAAAAGAAAGTCATACCTTTTGGTCGGTTAGCTGACGTGATAGTCGACATTGATGGAGTCCAAAGTCATACAGACTTTGAAGTTATCGAGATTGTGGATGATAGTCAGCCTTTTCCTGCAATACTAGGAATTGACTGGGCTATGGATAACTTGGCTATTATCAACTTAAAATCAAAGAAGATGATATTTGAAGGAAAGCATCTTATGGTCATTGCACCATTGGATCCTACAGATGGTGACAGATATAGCGAGCTGATTCAGGAGGAATCCAAGGCTCAAGACTTGGATAGACTATACCAAGTCACAGCGAACCAAGAAGATTACATTAATCCCACCGCAGATGGCACACTCAGCTGGAGATGTGACAGCTCCTGCGTCTCTAATTCAGAGGCAGGGCTGGAAAATTGGCAAAGCTGGATGCATGAAGTATTAGCAAGAAGGTGTGTGCAGGTTACGAAATCACTGCGCTGGATCGAGAAGGAGGTAAGTCCTATTCCCACATATGATGGTTCTGCTAATGTTTATACTTTCATCCAGGAATACACTGCAGAGATTGCAGATGAGCACAGATTACTAGCATTGGATATGGCACTGTACGACACACCCGCCAAATGGTGGAATGCGCACAAGCAGACATTGACCACTTGGGACCAATGTAATATTAAGATGCAGATTTGGTTTGCTGACAAGGTTGCTTTACCCTTTTAGAAGTTTAATGGATAGAAAAATCCTAGTCAGCACATTGAAGTCTATTCGCAGGCATGGTTTGGAAGGCTACGTGAAGAATGGGTGCACCTGTTCGTGCATACCCTGGAGGATGACATTCCAAAGAAATGGTACCTAGACGTGGAGTTGCACAGAGAAACCACTGATTGGGAAATGTTGATTGTGAACTTCCAGAGGGACTTCAGCTTCGAGGACAAGAACCCGTTGATCCATGAGGCATTGCAAATAATTAAGGAACACATATTCAAGGAAGACTGTCCTCACAGAAATATGACATTGGAGGAATTCTTTTGGGTAGATACCTTTCCTATGAACCTACAGTCAGAATGGAAGGAACATGAAGAACACATTATCGAGTGTTAAAACTGTTAAATTTTCAGAATTTACTTCAATATGATCTAGGATCTTAACTGAGAGAACAACATGTACAACAAATCTACAGCATATCAATCATGGAGACAATAATGCAAGCACACAAGAGACACAGAGTTTACTTGGGGAAAACCATAAAGGTGAAAAACCCCAATAACTTCCTCAGAGATAGATAGAGCAATGATATAACCAGAATACAAGAGATAGTCTTCTCCTAGTAGAAGAGCCTCCTCCTCCACAAGTGCGCAATTCTCCCAAGTGTGAGTGAGAGAATAGAATGTGTAAAATGAGAGAGACACACTCTCTATTTATACACTAACTTGATTTGACCTTTACTCAACTAGGTCAGCCTCAACTTAACCACTTAACATAATGCTGACTGGGCCGACCCCCACTAGGGTGGTCTAATAACCCTTTGACCCACATGGTCGACCCCTAATAGGGTGGTCTAATAACCCTTTGACCCACATGGCCGATCCCCAATAGGGTGGTCTAATAACCCTTTGACCCACATGACTTATATAGGGCCGACCCCAACAAGGTGGTCTAATAACCCATCAAGTATAAGTTACGACACTTACAATATAAATGACGACACTTCCGCATAGAGGAATAATAACATCTCTATAGGAATACAATATACATATATGTGAAATACATTCCGAAGTTACATATACATCAACACTTCGTCTTAACTAGGAAGGTATTTCTCAACACCGGTCTTCTAGCACAAGTCATCTTCTCTGGATCATCGTCATTGGATAATCGTCATCGAGTCATCATCATCATCACTGATGCTGCTATCTCAATCAATCTCTGAATCTACTCGTCATAGGAATTTCTACAGAGCCAATCCTTTTTCATACTGGATGTAGGCCCACCACCTATAGGTCTTCATCATCTGTGCGAACGGTCTGATAGAGGTGGCCTCTCAAGACTAATTTTATGTGCGGATGCAATACCAGAAAGAGTATCCCAGGAACATTTATGTGCCTAAGCACGATAGGAAAGATCTCCCAGGACTTATTACATGCATCTCCTCCACAATACCTTTAAAGAACATCCCAGGAACATTTATGTGTCGCAGCACAATCGGCAAGATCTCTAAAGAGCATCCTAGGACTTATCACGAGTAGACAGCTCAACCTCTCGGATCTCCAGGATTGATTATATGTGGATAGAAAAAACCTTTAAAGAGCATCCCAGGAACATTTATGTGCCGTAGCATGACCGGCAAGATCTCTAAAGAGCATCCTAGGACTAATTACGAGCACACAGCTCAACCTCTCAGATCTCTAGGACTGATTTCATGTCTCCGTAGTAATACCTCATCCTAGGACTGATTACGAGCACATAGATCAACCTATCGGATATCTGAGGACTGATTACGAGCACACAGCTCAACCTATCGGATATCTGAGGACTGATTACATACTACATAGAAATACTGAAAAGAGTACCCCAGGAACATTTATGTGCCACAACACGACCGACAAGATCTCCCAGGACCGATTACATGCTATTTGCACAACCTGCCACATATCATCTTTGACCTCCAAGTATCAACTTGATACTCATGATCCCACGGATCATCATCGCACAAAGCATCATCCTAATGCTCATGATCACACTGATCATCATCACTGTACCATCCTGATACATATCATCTGGAGCAACATCCTGAAGCTCGTCATCATGATCATCCTGATCATACAGTGCATCCACTTGATGAATACCAAGTATCTACTAGATACATATCATGCTGCATGATCCACCTGATCATACAGTGTATCCACCTGATACAAATACAAATACATGATCCACCTGATCATATCTGATACATATCAACATACATGATTTACTTGATCATACAATGTATCCACCTGATACATATACAGATACATGGTCCAAGCATCCAACATGATGCATATGCAAAATACATACAAATGATCCAACTGATCATATCCAGCATCAAACATGATGCGTACATACACATACATATTGTAATACCCCATTTTGACCCTTAGGATATATTAGCATTTAATGTAAATAATGTGTACATGTGATGTATGTTTTCCTAGCGTGGAGCTCAAGGCCAAGGCCCCGCTAGTGAAAGCCTGAATTTTGATTTAAAGGGAAAGCATTGATATTTGATGCCCATGTGCTCTTAAGCCATGGAAATTGTAATAGGATGTAAATAAACATCATGCAATAAAATACCAAAACTGGCTATGGGAGCAATGAATGAGAAGGGGCCATGTGTATCCACTAGGGAGTGGTGAGGGGGTTGAGGGATTGAACCATAGGCTGCCATATGTCACCTTGAGAACCCATTTGACTTTCCTTGATGACATTTAATTATGTTGTAAGGAAGTGGTTGAGGATTTCAGTCCATGGCTTCAATGGAGCATGGGCAGCCCAGAAATTCGTATGGCAGAGTATGGGCTCTGTTTTCTTGTACCACAAGCCACTCTACCTCATGGATGTTGCTTCTTCCTCATCCCCATTCCATTGGGAAACTTACCAGCACCATTTTTCATCCAAAAACGAATTGCCAGCAGAGTGAAAAACCAGAAATCGTGACTTTGAAAGAACCCACGTTTTGAAGAGCCAAAAACGCTCAGATTTGGTATTGGACAGTGAAATCCAATGGGGGATCCATTGGTATGAACTTTGTGGTGAATTTGGGAGCATTAGCTACCCCGAAATCCATGGGAAAACCCAGTTTTAACTGCCCAGAAAATCAGTGACGGATTTGGGGTTATTCGTGACAGAGTTGTGAGAAATCCAAGTGTGGATGTATGAATAGAGGATGGGATTGTTGAGTCCAGCTTGAAGTGTATGTGGCTCTGGGATTGAGCTTAGGGGACTATCATCCTCCTCCATTTCCCATTGCATGCTTGAGAAACCCAACTGTGTGTTGGCTTAGCATGGTTGTCTGAGTGAAACCCTGACCGTGAGTGAGCCATCTAGTTCCTCCTTAGTGGATACACAACCCAGCTCGGGGGTGATCTCTCAGCTGAAAGAATACAGGTTGGACAGAGATCTATGGTTGGGTGGAACGTTGCTCTCATGTAGCCAGTCGTTGGACAGCTTCATCTTCAAGATAAGTGTTCTATGTGTTATAAATTATTTGCATTTTGTGTTCTGCAATATGTTAAATTGTCCATGTTTAATGAGATGAGTTGATTATCTTAATTTGGAATCCATGCATGGCATTGTAATGAGATTGAGTCTCTATATGCTGAATCATCCCCCGCTGTGATATATATATATATATATATATATATATATATATATATATATATATATATATGTTAGGCATTACTGGTTGTGTGCTTATTAGTATGTTTATTCCGCTGTGTTTATATTGAGATGAATCTGCATATAGAAGTTTTTAATTGTTATGAATTTATGAGTAATGTAATATTGGGGCTAAGTCTGCCAAAAGCCCCCGTGTGTTGTTAACGTTTCCTTCCCTGCATTTGATGACGGGAGGGGTGTTAGAAAAACAGGATCGCAGAGCAATAACAATAAACAAAAATGCAAATATAATCACACATACACATTACAAGAGAGACACAGATATATTGTGGTTCACCCAACTTGGGCTACGTCCACACTGAATTTGCCAGTCCTTATTATTATTACCGTCCAGCAATTTGAAGGGATACAACCTGCAGCACAACCGCTGCACTTCCTCTTCTCTGTTTCACAGTCTCTCTCCAGATCTCAAAGATCTTTACAATGCATAAAACCTAATACATCAACCCTAGCCGTATTACAATGTCCTTCTTTTATAAGGGAAATACAATGGGAAAATACCACGGGATACCCAAAACCATGGGCCCGCAAAACAGTTGGCGAAAACAGCCCCAAAAATTTCCTTCGGGGGCGTTGCCCCCGAACCCCCATTTCTCGGGGGCGCTGCCCCCGGACCCCCCAGCCAAGGGGGATGGTCCCCCCTGGAACCCCGTGGGGGGGCGATGCCCCCCCACACCCCCCCGCTAGGGTGAGTGTACAGTCCACCTACATATCATATGGAACTGGGGTACAAACACAGCTGATACAATATCATTTATGAGACTAGAAGATCTAGCTCCACAACCAACAATCTCCCACTTGGAGACTGATCACAACAACTCCACTGCTGCTGCACTTGCTGGACTTGGACTTGGCAAGTTTCTCCTCTTCACCTTCATGCTAGAAGGCCAACTGAAATCGAGCACGAACTCAGTTTCTCTTTGGCCACTACCTTTGTGAACATGTCTGCAGGATTCTGGCTAGTATGTATCTTTTCCAACTTTAACAGTTCATCTTCCAGAACAGAGCGTATGAAATGGTACTTGAGCTGTATATGTTTAGTCCTGGAATGGAATGCTGAGTTCTTTGCAAGGTGAATGGCACTCTGGCTGTCACTATACAGTCTGCTATCCTTCTGCTTCTTACCCACTTCCTCCATAAACCTCTGCAACCAAATCATCTCTTTACTAGCCTCTGTAATGGCAACATACTCTGCTTCTGTTGTTGAAAGTGCAACAACCTTCTGTAGTTTTGAAATCCAGCTTACTGCTGTTCCACCTACAGTAAACACATACCCTGTGGTACTCCTCCTGCTATCCTTGTCACCTGCCATATCTGCATCAACATATCCCTGTAGAACAGTGTCTGAACCTCCAAAACATAATGCCTCAGTGGTAGTACCTCTCAAATACCTGAGAATCCATTGTACTGCCTTCCAATGTTCTTTACCTGGATTGTTCATATATCTGCGCACAACTCCCACTGCATGTGCAATATCTGGTCTTGTGCACACCATGGCATACATCAAGCTGCCAACTGCTGATTGATAGGGAACCTTGGACATGTAATATGTCTCTTCCTGTGTCTTGGGACACATTTCCTTACTTAGACTGAAATGGCTAGCCAAAGGTGTACTTACAGGTTTTGCATTCTGCATTCTGAACCTCTCCAACACCTTTTGTATGTACTCACTTTGAGACAATGTCAATTTGCGATTTTTCCTGTCTCTCATTATTCTCATACCAAGGATTTGCTTTGCAGCACCCAAATCCTTCATCGCAAATGAATTAGCTAGCTTCCTTTTGAGTACATTTATATCCTGCATGTCAGACCCTGCAACAAGCATGTCATCCACATACAATAACAAGATAATATATCTTCCATTGTCTAGCTTCTTGAAATAAACACAGTGATCAGAATGACATCTACTATAACCTTGTTCTGTCATAAACCTGTCAAACTTTAGATACCACTGCCTTGGAGCTTGCTTCAAGCCATACAAGCTCTTTTTCAACCTGCATACTAGATCCTCCTTACCTTTGACCTCATACCCTTGTGGCTGCTGCATATATATTTCTTCCTCCAAATCCCCATGGAGGAAAGCTATTTTTACATCTAATTGTTCAAGATGCAAATCTTCTACCGCCACTAGACTTAAGATAGTCCTAATTGAAGTCATCTTTACAACAGGAGAAAATATTTCATCAAAATCTATACCTTTCTTCTGTGCAAACCCCTTTACAACAAGTCTGGCCTTGTACCGCTTCTTACCTCCTTCTTCTTCCTTCAACCTGTAAATCCATTTGTTTTGCAATGCTCTTTTACCAGCAGGCAACTTAACCAAATCCCAAGTCTGGTTTCCTACCAATGATTCCATCTCCTCATTCATGCCTTGCTCCCACTTCTTTCTAGTTTCCACCTGCATTGCTTCTTCATAACATTCTGGTTCACCAGAATCAGTCATCAATAAATAATACATTGAAGGAGAGTATCGTTCAGGGAGTCTACTTAACCTGGTAGATCTTCTTACAGTTGCAGGAGTTTCAGGTACTTGCTGCTGCTCTTGATTTTCTGGCACCTTCGGAACTTCATTTTCTTTAACTTCATCAAGCACTATGTACTCTGTGCTTTCCTTTTCCTGTTTCTTTCCCTGCAACTGATCTTTATACATGACCTTTTCATTGAATATCACATCTCTGCTCCTGATGATTTTGTTATTTTCATAATCCCATAAACGATAACCAAATTCATCAACCCCATATCCAATAAAGGTACATTTCTTGGATTTAGCTTCAAGCTTTGTTCTATTTTCTTTATCAATATGGACAAATGCTTCACAACCAAACGTTCTCAGAAATGAGTAGTTTACCTTTTTATCTGTCCATGCTTCCTCTGGAATACCACCATCCAAAGCACTTGAAGGTCCTCTGTTTATTAAATAAACAGCAGTATTTACAGCATCCGCCCAAAACTGTAAGGGCAACCCTGCATGCAGTCTCATACACCTTGCACGCTCCATGATCGTTCTGTTCATCCTTTCTGACACACCATTTTCCTGTGGTGTTCCTGGGACTGTCTTCTCTCTACGAATCCCATGGTATGAATAGTAACTATCAAATTCCTTGCCGCAGTACTCACCTCCATTATCAGATCTGAGACACTTCAATCTTTTTCCTGTCTCATTCTCAACCAAAGCTTTCCACTTCTTAAAAGTAGCAAACACATCAGATTTCTGTCTAATGCAATAAACCCAAGTTTTTCTAGTTGCATCATCAATAAATGTAACATAATAATGAGAGCCACCAAGAGATTGTACTTGAGCCGGTCCCCATACATCTGTATGCACAAGCTCTAATTTTTCATTCTTCTTCTGTTTCCCAACCCTGAGAAATCTGACTCTCTTCTGTTTTCCATAAACACAGTTTTCACAGAATTCCAAACTTACCTACTTCAAATCTGGCAGCAACTTCCTTGAGTGGAGAATCTGCATCCCCTTCTCACTCATGTGGCCAAGCCTATGATGCCACAATGCTGTATTTGTTCCTGTGGAAGCTAAAGAGATAGAATGGTCAGTATTATGAGGACATAAATACAACGTACCTACTTTGTCTCCTTTTGCTATCACCATTGATCCTTTAGTGATCTTCCACCACTTTTCTCCGAACGTAGATAGACAGCCGCCATCTCCCAACTGTCCTGTTGAGATCAGATTTCTTTTCATAGCAGGAATATGCCTAACATCTTTCAACAACCAATCAGTTCCATTCTTAACTTTTATCCATACCTTACCCATTCCAACAATTTTACATGGCTCATCATCACCCAATAAAACATGTCCAAAATCGCTAGGAACATACTCATGAAAGTATTTCCTATGGGGTGTAGCATGACATGAAGCTCCTGAATCTACTACCCAATAATCACTAGTATTATCTAATGCAAGAATCAAAGCATCTTGTAACACATCACCTGCTACATTTGCTTCCTGGGTAGTCTCCTTCTGTGCATCTCCTTTCTTCTTTAGAGATTTGCAGTCTTTCTTCAGATGTCCTTTCTTTCCACAGTTCCAACACTCTATCTTTCCCAGTCTGGACTTGGATCTGCCCGTTTTAGACTTTCCACGATTACCTTGGCTCTTTCCTCTCTCCTTTTGTCTTCCTCTACTTTCCATGGTCAACGCATTACCTGATGTCTCACCTGTGCTTTTTCTTCGCATTTCCTCGCTAAGAATAACACCAATAACATCATCAAATTTCAAGGTGTTTGAACCAGAGACAGAGTTACTTACAGCCATGACCAAGCTATTCCAGCTTTCTGGCAATGAACACAAGATTAGAAGAGCCCTAACCTCATCATCAAAGTTCACACTTACAGAACTTAACTGATTTGTAACCGTATTAAACTCATTTAAATGATCAATAACAGATCCACCTTCAGACATCTTCATATTAAATAAACGCTTCATTAGAAATACCTTGTTGGAAGCCGAGGGTTTTTCATACAGCTTACCCAATGCTTTCATCAAACCCTCTGTTGTCGTTTCTTTTGAGATATTGAAAGCCACCGACGAATCCAGGCTCAACCGTATTGTTCCTAGAGCCTTTCTATCAAGAACCACCAATTCTTCGTCCTTCATAGTCGTCGGCTGCTTTGCTTTTCCTCCCAACGGTAAGAATAGATCCTTCTGGTATAGATAGTCCTCCATTTGCATCTTCCATAACCCGAAGTTTTGGCCGTTAAACTTCTCGACCTTAAACTTTCCTTCTTCTGCCATTGCTCCCACTCGAACCAGAAACCCTAGCTTCCTGCGGGTTTAACTGCCAAATAGACCTTTGGCTCTGATACCAATTGTTAGAAAAACAGGATCACAGAGCAATAACAATAAACAGAAATGCAAATATAATCACACATACACATTACAAGAGAGACACAGATATATCGTGGTTCACCCAACTTGGGCTACGTCCACACTGAATTTGCCAGTCCTTATTATTATTACCGTCCAGCAAGATGAAGGGATACAACCTGCAGCACAACCGCTGCACTTCCTCTTCTCTGTTTCACAGTCTCTCTCCAGATCTGAAAGATCTTTACAATGCATAAAACCTAATACATCAACCCTAGCCGTATTACAATGTCCTTCTTTTATAAGGGAAATACAATTGGAAAATACCACGGGATACCCAAAACCATGGGCCCGCAAAACAGCTGGCGAAAACAGCCCCAAAAATTTCCTTCGGGGGCGTTGCCCCCGAACCCCCATTTCTCGGCGGCGCTGCCCCCGGACCCCTCAGCCAGGGGGGATGGTCCCCCCTGGAACCCCGTGGGGGGGCGATGCCCCCCCGCTGGGGTGAGTGTACAGTCCACCTACATATCATATAGAACTGGGGTACAAACATGGCTGATACAATATCATTTATGAGACTAGAAGATATGGCTCCACAACCAACAAGGGGATGTTACACATATAAATGATCCAACTGATCATATCCAACATCAAACATGATGCGTACATACATATACATATAAATGATCCAACTGATCATATCCAGCATCATCCTGATGCATATACGTAGTAGTAACTGGAGCATCGTCCTTATGCTCATCATCCATGATCCCCCTGATCATCATAGCATCATCCTCTTCAGATCACCTCATCGTCCACGAAGCATAGCCTAGATGCACATCATCCAGTACTTACACCACCGACATGGGAGAACACATCTACCACCATTTGAAGAAGGCTCCGTTCCTTACTTTTTCACCATGGGAGAACACATCTACCACCATGTGAAAAATGGCTCAGCAATTATATCACAACCAAGGGAGAACACATCAACCATGTCAGAAAAGCTCATGTGCATCTGTATCTTCCGGACTCATCACTTACCTTTGGAAGGAACCTCGATTTGAAGTGCACCAAGCCTCTCTTTGAAGTACTCAAACTGCACTCTGGCCAACGGCTTGGTCAATACATCTGCAAACTGCTCATCCGTCGCAACATACTCTACTTTGGCTGTACTCAGTGCTACGTAGAACTGCTTCCTGCTAAACTAAGAGATCACAACTGATCCCATATTGAGGCAGCATCCAAATGTGATCTTCCTATCTGCAACACTACCAGTCCAATCTGAATCAACATAACCTTCCAGGTTAAACTTTTGATTCGCTTCATACTTGAGCCCATAATCCACCTTACCCTTCAGGTACCTCAGAACATGCTTTACAGCAACCAGGTGAACACTCCTCGGATCCATCAGGAACTGGTTCAATGTATTCACCACAAAGAAAATATCTGGTCTTGTGTTCGTTAGGTACATTAAGGACCCAATCATCTGACGATACATAGAGACATCAACTGGCTCAGATGAAGCATCACAAAGAAGCTTTAGATTCGATTCCATAGGTGTGGCCATGGCCTTGCAATCCATCATCCCGAACCTCTTTAGGATCTCTACTGCATACTTCCCTTGTCCAAGGAAGATTCCATTTGCACTCTGCCACACCTTCATGCCAAAAACAAATAGTGCATCATCCCCAAATTCTTCATCTTGAACTCGGCAGCAAGCTTCTGCTGCATGTTGGCAATCAATCTATCTTCACCTGTAACAAACAGGTTATCCGCATACAAAAGTAGTATCACTGGATTGCCTTCCTCAACCTTGTAGTAAAGGTTGGAATCCTCTTTACTCTTGGTAAAGCCCAAATTGGATAGAAAGTTGTCTATCCTACCAAGTTCTGCACACATATATGACTACACCATTCAAGAAGGCTGTCTTGAAATCCATCTGGTGTATCTTCTATTTCATCACTTTTATATTTCTCTATGCTGCCATCTGCAGCATGCTTGATCTGATAGTTCCATTTGGAAGTCACAACAGACTTCCCTTCATCTCTTGGGACCACATCCCAAACATCGTTCTTCATGATCGACGAATCATGGCATTCTTCCCGTATCCTGGGAACTTCAATATCTTCAATAGATAATTTTGTTGCTTGAACAAATGTAGTAGTCTTTCTTTTTTAGGTGAAGGTATACGATCTTTTCTACAAAACAAGTTAAATTGCATGATTAGAAACATCTCATAATTTTCAGACAAATTCTTACACATAAAGAAATATGTCATACAGTCATGCAATTATCTTAGCCAATGCTTCAATACAACATTTATCCATATCCCATAACTTTCTAGATGCCTTCCAATCTCTACCAGAACATTGTTAAGAGTGTGCACAACTCCCAACATGTCAGCAAAGAGGTTTCATTCTAGATAAGTAGCAATGGAATGTTGTACAGTGCCATAGGCCACTTACCCATGCATATTAGTAGTATATTGTTCATCAATGCAACTATTCTAATATGCATAACACAAAACCTAATTCTAGGAACATTAGTATATACATTATTGAACAGTATTATTTAAACAATAAAATATGCAAGTAATGCCAATTCGAAAACTTATCTTTTTTGTTTGTTGGGTTGACTCCCCCTTAGTCTTTGCTTCTTTTCTGCAACTCCATTCTTATGTGGATTGTGAGAAGTGGTCAACTCCCTCTGAATATCTGCATCCTTGCAGAAATTACTGAAGTGTGCTCCTTTGCTTTCTTGTAGGAACAACTGGAGTGTGCTCCCTCTTGATCTTTGCTTCCTGGATTACCTGTCCTTGAACTTGCATCCATCCTTAATCACTATGCATGCTTATTAGTATCATCATTGTGCTATCCTTGAGGTTTCATACATAATCACACATTTATTAGTATAATCTTAATACTATCAAAACACAATAATCTTAAACATGTATATTCATGATCATTCACAGATAATAAACATTAGTATTCAAGGTTTCAGGGAAGTCTTCTTTTACTCATACAAATTCTTATTTGATCATAGGACTCTTCTAGTTAGTTTAATCATCAATTAAGATAAGAGATATAATATGCATAAAACCCATGATTATTCAAACCTATACCTTCATGATTCTTCTGGTTAGTCATATCATCAATTATGGTAAGAAACATAATATGCATACAACCATGATTATTCAAACCTATGACTTCATGAATAATCATTATCAACAACACAACAGTATAAGATCCTAACACAAGGTAGGATTCTAGCTTGATATAGGAAAAACATACCTGGATTAGCATGCTAGGTAGTTATGTCTAACATACCCACATAATGTCTTCTGGTTCTCTTCTGTGACTTGTGCTAGTAACCTGCATGTCTCATAAGTTAACCATTGTAGAACCAAGTTATACATACCTCGAAAGTAGATATTCTATGTGATCCATGACAATGGATGGATCTTTGTCTTCATGTCAGCATGAGCATATGTTCTTGAAGTAGAACATGATTTGACTTTCTTGGTGTACCTTTTGTGTTAGCAAACAACATAAACCTCATACAACATCACAATGCATTAGTGCAATCATAAGTGTCAAAACCTTAATAAAGGAATATCTTCTATTAAGGTGATACGACAAGTCCAGTAATTAATCAAGATTGTACTGTAATGATATGAAGACAAACATATGATAAACTTAACCATGAAACATACCTGTAAGCCATACCTGTCAAGATTGCTTGTAATCTTCTTATGGAAGGCCTTAGCCTCATCTCCCTCTAAGACAGGAACTTCTTCACTTATGCAGGTGACCAATCCATCTTCTTCTAGGATTAACCCAATCCACTTGATTTGCAAGAATTGGACAAGGATCTGGATTAGGGTTTATCAAAGAAACCCCAAAAATTCAAACTTCCAAAAGGATAGAAATATGCGCCTTGATGAGCTGATCAAGTTGTTATATTCAGAATTTGAAAACTGCAAAGTTTAACCCCTCAAAATTACCTTTTAGATTTTTGGATTCACTGGGGAGGACCCTGAATTAGGGTTTGAGTTTCCTGGAGCTTCACCCAACAAAAATATTTGATTCAAATCTCTAAGCTTCGATTTTACTGAGGAGCTTCCAGCTGTGCTCATAGATTTCCAAAATTCCAATTTTTGCAGAAGCCCTAATTTTCCATCTTTTCGATCAAAGTCCCAAATTGGGGTTTGATCAAGCCCGGACTTCTTCCCAACCAAAAAATATGATCTTGGTCTTTAAATTTCAATTTTGATGAGTAGCATCTACCTGTGGTCTTCGATTACAAAAATTCCAACTTTCTCCAAAGCCCTAAATTCCGGAAGCCATGAATGAAGGTACTAAAAAATAATTATGTTTTGACAGAAATATGTACTTGATTTTTTCTGGTGAATCTGAACTTTTTGATCCACAGGGTCTGAAAACGTTTCTTGAGATAGCCTGACATGTTATATTTCCATCCCGATAGGTCTGACCTCAATTGGATTCTCCGAGAGAGAGTTATGCCTAGTGTCACAACGTGACCTGTTTATGGGATAATACAGGAGAGTGAACTTGTACAGCGTGCCATGTGTCAATGGTTCAACTTCGGCCTCTGCAAAATTTTTCTGCGATATCCCAACTTGTTATCTTTCCATCCCAATAGGTCTGACCTCAATTGGATTCTTTGAGAGAGATTTATGCCAAGTGTCACAACGTGACCTGTTTATGGGATAATACAGGAGAGAGAACTTGTATAGCATGCCACGTGTCACTGGTTCAACTTCGGCCTCTGAAAATTTTTGTCTGAGATAGTAAAGTCTGTGTACTACCTGTCACTTTTTACAAAATTGCAGTTGGAGCTTCCTAGCCCAAGTTATGACCTTTTTCCCATGGTCACCTGATTTTGACTCAGATCTGGAAGAGGCAGAAATCCTATATTGTATAGATCATAAATCACAAAGTTCAACGAATCAGAGGTTTTCATTTGGACAGATGGTAAATGGGGATCTGATCTTTGACATGTAAAAGTTTCATATCCGAAAACTTCTCCAAAACGGATTTATAGCGAAAGTGCTACGATGATTGGTTTTTTCTATATCAAGCCCTAGCATCGTAAGTGCAACAAGTGTCATACATGCCATATCATGCCTTCGTTCAAGCTAGCTCTGATACCACGTTAAATTTTCAGAATTTACCTCAATCTGATATAGGATCTTAACTGAGAGAACAACATGCACAACAAATCTACAAAATATCAATCATGGACACAATAATGCAAGCACACAAGAGACACAGAGTTTACTTGGGGAAAACCATAAAGGTGAAAAACCCCAATAACTTCCTCAAAGATAGATAGAGCAATGATACAACCAGAATACAAGATAGTATTCTCCTAGCAACAGAGCCTCCTCCTCCACAAGTGCACCATTCTCCCAAGTGTGAGTGATAGAATAGAATGTGTAAAATGAGAGAGGCACACTCTCTATTTATACACTAACTTGACTTGACCTTTACTCAACTAGGTCGGCCTCAACTTAACCACTTAACATAATGCTGACTGGGCCGACCCCCACTAGGGTGGTCTAATAACCCTTTGACCCACATGACTTATACAGAGCCGACCCCAACAAGGTTGTCTAATAACCCATCAGGTATAAGTTATGACACTTACAATATAAATGACGACACTTCTGTATAGAGGAATAATAACATCTCTATAGGAATACAATATACATATATGTGAAATACATTCCGAAGTTACATATACATCAACAACAACCTAGCTGAAGACATTGATGATAGAAATGAAGATGATGATAACAATCCACGCAATATAAACATACCGGAGTCAGAGGGTGCGCGCAACGTAGAAGGACCTCCGTTAGAAATCCCAGATATGAGCGGACCAGTAAAGATACAGAAGGTGAATATTGGCACAGAAGAAGAACCAAAGTTCACAGAAATTGGAGACTATTGGGATGATCAAACTATTGTAGAGATTGCAGACACCTTGCATGAGTATCAGGAGCTGTTTCTAACAAAATTTGCAGAAATGGAAGGAATTCTGGGAGACCTAGGAGTCATGAAAATACCCTTGAAGCCAGGCGCAAAGCCTATGAAGCAGAGACCGTACAGACTAAATCCGCACTACAAAGAAAAAGTACGGGTAGAACTGGACAAGATGCTGGAAGCAGGAATCATTGAACCTATCGAAGAATCATAATGGATTAGTCCCATGGTCGTTCAAGACAAGAAAACAAAAGGTGAGATTAGGATTTGTGTGGATCTCAGAAAACTAAATGATGCTTCCATGCAGAATCCATTCCCTACCCCTTTCACAGATAAAGTGCTTGATAATGTTGGAGGGAATGAGGCCTATTCTTTTACTGATGGTTTTTCCGGGTATCATCAGATCAAGATTGATCCCACAGCCAGGCATAAGATGACTTTTGCTACAGAATGGGGGCCGTTCCAGTATACTGTAATGCCTTTTGGCCTAAAGAACGCACCTGCCATATTCTCCATAGTGGTCGTGGCAACATTTAAAGAGTTTATGCATATGTTTTTGGAAGCTCATTTTGGTGATTGGACTGTGTTTAGTCTATTAAAGAACCATTGTGCGAAGCTTAGAATGATGCTTGAAAAGTTTCAACAACATTAGATCTCTTTAAATCTAAAGAAGTGTATTTTTTGTGTTCCTTATGGCATCCTACTTGGACACATTGTTTGTAAGCAAGGACCGATGGTGGACCCTGCGAAGATTGCCATTATTGTGAACTTGCCAACACCAAATTCAGTCAAGATGTTGCAATCTACTTTAGGCCATACTAGATACTACAGGAAATTCATCAAAGGTTATGCGCAGATAACCGCAGCAATGGAAAAACTGCTAAAGAAAGACGCACCGTTCATCTGGAACGCGGAATGTGAACATGGGTTTGATACATTAAAAGAAAAGATGGTGACTGTGCCGATTCTAGTTTTTCTAGATTGGACGAAGCCATTCCATGTCCATGTTGATGCATCGTGCATTGCCTTGGGAATTGTACTAGCTCAGCCGGGAGAAGGAGGTATTGACCACCCTATTGCATTTTCAAGCAGAAAACTCTCAACCGCAGAGAAGAACTATACTACTACTGAGAGGGAAAGCCTTGCAATGGTATATGCCCTACAAAAATTCAGGCATTACTTGCTTGGCGTGCACTTCCTTATGTTCACTGACCATTCTGCAATGAAATATTTGTTCAATAAGCTAGTGTTAGGGGGGCGCATATGCAGATGGTTGTTGCTATTCCAGGAGTATGATTTTGAGATTGTTGTTAAGCTAGGTAGACTAAACTTGGGACCTGATCATTTGTTAAGGATTGAGTCAGGAGAAGAGCCGACGAACATTGAAGATAGTCTGCCTGATGCACAATTATTTAGTATACAGGTTGTCGATGACTACTATAAGGATATCATTAATTTTTTAACAACAGGGCTGGCACCACAGGAATTATCTATCTAGTAGAAGAAGCAGCTAGTGGTGCGCACCGCAGACTTCACTATAAATGCAGGTTAGTTATACAAACTTGGACTGGATGAAGTCCTGTGCAAATGCATACTAGAGCAAGAGAAACCATTTATTCTAGCAGACGCGCATTCAGGGATCACGGGAGGTCACTATGCGGAAAGGGCTACCACACAGAAGATACTGCGTACAAGGATATGGTGGTCCACGATCCACAAAGATTCCAAAGAATACTGCAGGAACTGCGATGTCTATCAGAGGACAGGGAAACCTTCGCAAAGGGATGAGATGCCATTGAATCCACAGTTAACGTTGCAGGCATTTGAGAAATGGGCAATTGATTTTGTGGGTCCTATAAACCCACCAGGGAAAAGAACTAGTGCGAGGTATATTATTACTACTACTGATTACCTCACCAGATGGGTGGAAGCAAAACCAGTAAAAGACTGCAGCGCCAGTACTGCTGCGCAGTTCATTTTTAAAGAAATATTATCAAGGTTTGGTTGTTCGAAGATTTTGATGAGTGACCAAGGTACTCATTTTTTGAACAAGACCATTGAGGCACTTACAAAGGAATTCTGTTAAGTTTAAACCAAATAACCAAGCAAGATCACTGAAAGAAGCATAATCACAAGATAGACACACAATATATCCTGGGAAACCCTCATGGGGTAGAAAACCCAGTAAAGCTTTCCTCAATAAGATGATCAACCAAAATACAAGATGTGCTCCTCCTTCCTTTGTCTCCTTAGCTGATCTCCCAGACAAGTGCGCACTCTTCCACAAGTGAGTGAGTGATCTAATGAGGAGTTCACCTCCTCTATTTATACTTGACTCTCAACTGACTAAAAGACCTGTTGGGGCCGACCTCACCTGGAGAAGTCTAATAACCCCTAAAATATAACTACAGGGCCGACCCACACATGGTGGGTCTAATAACCCTAGTTAATATCAAACCCTGGAGGAATAAACATCTCCAGATACATAGTAGGATTACCTCGGAGGAATGAAACATCTCCGGAATAAATAATGTACAAATATAATATTCTTAGAAGTTACAATATTCAACACTCCCCCTTAACGAGAAGGATATTATAACAACATCTGTAGGAGAAAGGAGTCATTTACTACATCATCTATATATCATCGGAAGCTTTCTTCAATTCATCATCATCAGTAACTTGACTAGTTACTGGAACATCAACATCGTCATACGATCATTAGCATCGTCATCACACGATCATCATCATCATCGCCACACGATCATCAACATCGTCATCACATGATCATCAGCATCGTCATCACACGATCATCAGCATCATCATCACACGATCATCGGCATCGTCATCACACGATCATCAGCATCGTCATCACACGATCATCGTCATCGTCATCACACGATCATCATCATGATCATCAGCATCGTCATGACACGATCATCAGCATCGTCATCACACGATCATCGTCATCGTCATCACACGATCATCAGCATGATCATCAGCATCGTCATTACACGAACATCGTCATCGTCATTACACGAACATCGTCATCATCAAGGAATGATGTAAACCAGTCATGTACCTTTTGAACCGAAGTCCAGGGACGATCCAGTCCTATCATGTTCTCGGAGAACTCACGTCTACGGCTCAGTTTACAGGACCAAAGTCCAAGGATGATCCAATCCTTCACCGTGCTTTTAGGACCTACGTCCAAGGATGAATTAATCCTCAACCGTCCACCAAGGACTTCATTCTCGAAGACATACGTCTACGGCTCTTCTTTCGGACTGAATTCCAGGAATGATCCAATCCCTTCATTATCGAAGACATACGTCTACGGCTCTTCTTTCGGACTGAAGTCCAGGAATGATCCAATCCCTTCATTATCGAAGACATACGTCTACGGCTCTTCTTTCGGACTGAAGTCCAGGAATGATCCAATCCCTTCATTATCGAAGACATACGTCTACGGCTCTTCTTTCGGACTGAAGTCCAGGAATGATCCAATCCCTTCATTATCGAAGACATACGTCTACGGCTCTTCTTTCGGACTGAAGTCCAGGAATGATCCAATCCCTTCATTATCGAAGACATACGTCTACGGCTCTTCTTTCGGACTAAAGTCCAGGAATGATCCAATCCCTTCATTATCGAAGACATACGTCTACGGCTCTTCTTTCGGACTGAATTCCAGGAATGATCCAATCCCTTCATTATCGAAGACATACGTCTACGGCTCTTCTTTCGGACTGAAGTCCAGGAATGATCCAATCCCTTCATTATCGAAGACATACGTCTACGGCTCTTCTTTCGGACTGAAGTCCAGGAATGATCCAATCCCTTCATTATCGAAGACATACGTCTACGGCTCTTCTTTCGGACTGAAGTCCAGGAATGATCCAATCCCTTCATTATCGAAGACATACGTCTACGGCTCTTCTTTCGGACTGAAGTCCAGGAATGATCCAATCCCTTCATTATCGAAGACATACGTCTACGGCTCTTCTTTCGGACTGAAGTCCAGGAATGATCCAATCCCTTCATTATCGAAGACATACGTCTACGGCTCTTCTTTCGGACTGAAGTCCAGGAATGATCCAATCCCTTCATTATCGAAGACATACGTCTACGGCTCTTCTTTCGGACTGAAGTCCAGGAATGATCCAATCCCTTCATTATCGAAGACATACGTCTACGGCTCTTCTTTCGGACTGAAGTCCAGGAATGATCCAATCCCTTCATTATCGAAGACATACGTCTACGGCTCTTCTTTCGGACTGAAGTCCAGGAATGATCCAATCCCTTCATTATCGAAGACATACATCTACGGCTCTTCTTTCGGACTGAAGTCCAGGAATGATCCAATCCCTTCATTATCGAAGACATACGTCTACGGCTCTTCTTTCGGACTGAAGTCCAGGAATGATCCAATTCCTTCATTATCGAAGACATACGTCTACGGCTCTTCTTTCGGACTGAAGTCCAGGAATGATCCAATCCCTTCATTATCGAAGACATACGTCTACGGCTCTTCTTTCGGACTGAAGTCCAGGAATGATCCAATCCCTTCATTATCGAAGACATACGTCTACGGCTCTTCTTTCGGACTGAAGTTCAGGAATGATCCAATCCCTTCATTATCATAACATGTATCACCACAACATGTATCATCAACATCAAAAGCATGTATAATCACAACATGTATCATCATCATCAAAACATGTATAACCACAACATGTATCATCATCATCAAAACATATGTAACCACAACATGTGGAACATGTATAACCACAACATGTATCATCATCATCAAAACATGTATAACCACAACATGTATCATCATCATCAAAGCATGTATAACCACAACATGTATAACCACAACATGTATCATCATCATCAAAGCATGTATAACCACAACATGTATCATCATCATCAAAGCATGTATACATCTAATCATCAAAAGCATCTATCATCAAAAGTATCTAGCATGTATACATCTATCATCAAGAGCATCTATCATCAAAAGTATCTAGCATGTATACATCTATCATCAAGAGCATGTATACATCTAACCATCAAAATAAAGAATATAAGAGTCCTAAATCTAAATAATTCTAGGTGAGTAAGTGCAGAAAAATAGGTAACCTCATCATTGATGAGATAGGCTTGTCTGTCTCATACTGTGCTACTCCCCCTTTCGAGGAGGGTTCTTCTGAACCACACCAAGCTTGTCTCGGAAGTGTTCAAACTTTACTCGAGACAGAGGCTTGGTCAGGATATCAGCAATTTGATCCTCAGTGCTTATATACTCTAGCTTGATAGCTCCTTTCTGCACCATATCTCGAATATAAAAGTAACGGATCTCTATGTGTTTTGACTTATCATGAAACACAGGATTTTCAGTCATCTTGATGCAGCTTTGATTATCACACATAATCACAGTGGGGTCCATTTCTAAGTCAAACACTCCAGATAAAAGTTTCCGAAGCCATACTGCTTCACAGCTAGCAGAACAGGCAGCTATATATTCAGCTTCAGCAGTACTGAGGGCCACACTTGATTGTTTCTTGCTGAACCATGAGATCATGGCAGATCCAATACCATAACATCCACCTGAGGTACTTTTTCTATCTGAGACACTACCTGCCCAATCAGAATCTGAGTAACCATATAATCTGAGTTCATGACCTCCAAGATAGAAAAGGCCAAAATCTAATGTACCTTTTAGGTACCTCATTATATGCTTTGCAGCTATTAAATGAACCTTTCTAGGTTCTACTAGATATTGACTTAGGGTATTTACAGCAAAGCATATATCAGGCCTAGTATTTGTTAAATACATCAATGATCCAATGATTTGTCTATATAGAGTTATGTCCACTAGTTCTGATGAATCATTAACTAATAACTTTAAGTTGGATTCCATGGGAGTAGCCATGGCTTTACACTCCAACATATCAAATCTTTTGAGAATCTCCACAGTGTACTTACCTTGATTTAGAAAGATCCCTTTTGGTTCTTGCCATACTTCTAGACCCAAGAAGTAGTGCATTAGTCCGAGATCTTTCATCTCGAATTCTGAAGAAAGCTTCTTCTTGCTTTCAATAATTTGTTTCTCATCTCCAGTTAGGAAAAGATCATCTACATATAACAGCAATATAACTGGTTCATCATCCATCACCTTGAGATAAAGATTTGGGTCAGCTTTACTTTTGGTAAAGCCCATTCTAGTTAAGAAATTGTCAATCCTTCCGTACCAAGCCCTTGGAGCTTGTTTTAGCCCATATAGTGCCTTCTTTAATTTGCATACATGATTTCTTCCATCATTAACCTCAAACCCTTGAGGTTGCTCTATGTATACTTCTTCTTCAATTACACCATTCAGAAAAGCTGTCTTAACATCCATTTGATGTAATTTCCACTTCATCATGGATGCAAGAACCATAATAGTTCTAATTGAAGTATACCTGGCAACTGGTGCAAATGTTTCTTCATAGTCAATTCCCTCCTTCTGAGAGAATCCTCTGGCTACAAATCTTGCTTTGTATTTTTCAATGCTTCCATCTGCGGCATGTTTTATTTTAAAAATCCATTTGGAAGAAACCACACTTTTATCTTTTGGCTTGGGAACTATATCCCAAACATCATTTTTCATTATTGACTGATATTCTTCTGTCATTGATTCTACCCATTCTTTCTTCTGAGCTGCCTCTTCATAGCTAGAAGGTAGTTGATCCACAAGATCACACATTAAGGCCATATAGTTGGACACTAGCTTTGGTTTCTTTCTTTCTCTAGTGGAGCCTTCAGGAGCTCCATATCTTTCAGCTCCTTGAATAATATCTCTAGCCCATGCTGGTCTTCTTTTCCTAGAAGGTTCTGCAACAGGGGGTTCTTGAGGTTCCAGCATGTCATGATCCTCTGGTGTAGCTTCTTCAGGGATGTGAACAGTCTCTGAATTTCTGGGTGATGAATCTTCTTCATAAACTTCTTCAAGTTGACACTTTCTGGATTTCTTGAGAGCTGCTTCCTCATCAAAGGTTACATCTCTACTTATTTCTATATGATGGAAACCTGGTATGTAGATTCTGAAGGCTTTGGAAGTTTCACAATAACCAACAAACATTCCCTTCTTACCTGAGGGATCCAACTTGGTTCTCTTTTCTTTTGGAATGTGGATGTACACAGGACACCCAAATATTTTAAGATGACATACCTCAGGCTTCTTACCTGTAAACACTTCTTCTAGAGTTTTGAATTCAAGAGCACTGTGAGATAATCTATTTTGCACATAAACTGCTGTCTTGGCTGCTTCAGCCCATAAGTACATGGGAAGATCTTGGTCATGTATCATGGTCTTCACAGCTTCCATGATTGTTCTATTTTTCCTTTCAGCCACCCCATTTTGTTGGGGATTGTAAGGAGTAGTTAGTTCCCTTTTAATTCCAGCTTCTTTGCAAAAGTCCTCAAATTCCTTTGAGGTGAATTCTCCGCCATTATCTGTTCTGAGAGTTTTGATTTTCTTGTCTGATAGATTTTCTATTAGAGCCTTGAACTCTTTGAATTTTCCAAAGACTTCATTCTTACCTTTCAGGAAGTATATCCAAGTTTTCCTTGAATAGTCATCAATGAATGAAAGATAGTATTCAAACCCACTTAAGGAAGTGGTGGGCATAGGACCACATACATCTGAGTGTATGATCTCTAAAATGTTCTTAGTCTTTGTTGCACTCTTTGGAAAGGGGTTCTTGATATTTTTCCCTTTCTTACATCCTTTACATGAGCCATCATGATCAGCTTTTAAAACTGGTAATCCTATGACTACCTTGCTTACATAGGGTAAGGCTTTAAAGTTGATGTGAGCTAATCTTCTATGCCATAGCTCACTGGGGCTAGAGATCTCATGTGCAAGGGCAGCTTCTGGATGACCTTTGAGTTTATAGAGACCTCCTTCTTCTTCACCAATAACAACTGCATCTTTAATTGTCTTCCCTTTGGACCACATGAGTACTTGTCCATCTATGAAGGATACTCTGAAGCCTTTCTTATCTAGTGCTGAAATAGAGAGAAGGTTCTTCTTTAAACTTGGGACATATAAGATGTCTTTCATCTTCAAGGGTGTTCCAGAATCTAGCTTATAGCTAGCTTCACCAATTCCTTTGATAGGATATTGGTAGTCATCTCCTAGAGATACTTTCTGTGAAGAAGACTTTTCTTCAAGATTTGAGAAGGTCTTCCTTTGACCTGTCATGTGCTTGGAAGCACCACTATCAATGAGCCATATATCTTCTCCAGGAGATACAGATCCAGAGAGTGCAGAGAATAGAACATATTCTTCTGGATCTTCTTTCTTCACCTTACATCTTTTCCTTTTGGGTTTTACCTCTACCTCTTCTTCATCTTCTTCCTCTTCTTCTTCTTCACTATCATTTTCTGCCATATGTGCATGATGTCTTTTGTGGAAGACTTTCTTCCTTTGAGAAGGACAAAATCTGGAGATGTGTCCCAGTTTATGACAACTGTAGCATTCTACCGTAGAAAGATCTCTTGCTGAATTGGGTCCTCTTCTCTTGTTAGATCTAGAGAAGTGTTGAGATCCTTTGTGGTCAACTCTCTTGAGATGACTCATTCTTCTTCTTTTGGTATGAGTGGCTAAAGCTTGGTCATCCTCTTTGAGAAGGGCTTCTCTATTTGCAACCCTAGCTTCTTCTTGAACACAATCCTCCCATACTATGTCAAACTTCATGCTCTCTTTCCTGGCACACATGGTTTGTATAAATGACTCCCAAGATCTAGTGAGACCATTGAGGGCAGTCATCACAAGTTCATCCTCATCAAGAGTATCACCAATTGCATCTAGTTGTTCCTTGGTTTGTGAAACCCTTGAGAAGTAGTCTTGAATGGATTCTCCTTTGTGCATCTTGGTACTCTTCAATTTAGTCCTCAGATTCATCTTCCTATTGATGTTCTTCCCTTCATACATTCTTCCTAGGGCATCATACATTTCCTTTGGAGTCTTTTTGGAGGCCACTTGGGAAATCAAGTGGTCTTTGATGGAATCAGCTATGATTCTCTTTGCCCTAATCAAATCTTTCCTATGCTTCTCTTTGGCTTCATCTCCTTCTGGTTCTGCAACTTCTTCCTTGATAAAATGAGCAAGATCATTCTCTTCAAGAATGAGACCAATTCTGTATTTCCATGCCCGGAAATTCTCTATGCCTTCTAGCTTGTCTTCAAGCTTAGTATTTGGAGCCATCTTCTCTTGGGGGAGTCCAAGAGACAGAGTAGACTTACTTGGAAAGTTACTTTTCACTTTTTCGGAAACTGAAACAGAATTTTATCGCACTTTTGGTAGAATTAGGGTTTGACTTTCCCGGAGTTCTACTTAACCAAAAAGTTCGATCTATAGATTAAAAGAATGCTCTTGATAAGGGCTATCCAACCATGTAATCAGAAATAAAAAATTCCAACTTTTTTCTGAAACCAAAATCTGACGTATCGCACTTTTGGTAGAATTAGGGTTTGCAATTCCCGGAGTTCTACCCAACCAAAAAGTTCGATATAGGGCTTAAAAGAAAGGTATTGAAAAGGGCTATCCAGCCATGCAACCAAAAATAAAAAATACCAACTTTGGGCTGAAACCCTAACTTCACCAAAGAGAGAGAGAGATAGTCTTACCTTGTGAAAGATGTCCTATTCAGTCTAGTTCTGATACCATGTTAAGTTTAAACCAAATAACCAAGCAAGATCACTGAAAGAAGCATAATCACAAGATAGACACACAATATATCCTGGGAAACCCTCATGGGGTAGAAAACCCAGTAAAGCTTTCCTCAATAAGATGATCAACCAAAATACAAGATGTGCTCCTCCTTCCTTTGTCTCCTTAGCTGATCTCCCAGACAAGTGCGCACTCTTCCACAAGTGAGTGAGTGATCTAATGAGGAGTTCACCTCCTCTATTTATACTTGACTCTCAACTGACTAAAAGACCTGTTGGGGCCGACCTCACCTGGAGAAGTCTAATAACCCCTAAAATATAACTACAGGGCCGACCCACACATGGTGGGTCTAATAACCCTAGTTAATATCAAACCCTGGAGGAATAAACATCTCCAGATACATAGTAGGATTACCTCGGAGGAATGAAACATCTCTGGAATAAATAATGTACAAATATAATATTCTTAGAAGTTACAATATTCAACAAATTCCACATTCGTCATCAGCGCAGTACTCCATATCATCCACATGCGAATGGCACTATTGAGGCTTTCAATAAAATACTGGAGAATGCACTGACTAAAGTTTGCAATGTAAATAGAGATGATTGGGATCTGTGCATTTCTTCTGTGTTATGGGCATACAAGACTACATGCAAGAAATTGACAAGACATACACCTTTTCAGTTGGCTTATGGGCAGGAAGCTATAATGCCAATAGAGTACATTGTCCCTAGTTTAAGGATCGTTGTGTTCACAGGGATGGCAGACCGTGCAGCATTAGAAGAAAGGCTACTACACCTTGTTGGGTTGGAGGAAGATCGCTTCATTTCCAACTTCAATCAGCAAGTTTAGAAAGACCACAAGAAAGCTTGGCATGATCGCCACATAAAGAACAAGTGCTTTCAGGTAGGTGACCTAGTCCTCCTGTATGATAGCAAATTCATAGCAAATGCATTGGCTTGGTCCATATACTATAATACACGTTACTAACGTTGGTGCAGTCCAGTTAGCCAATTTAGCTTGGTATACTTTACCAACTTTGATAAACGGAAGCAAGTTGAAGCTGTATCATGACAGCCTTGCTTCACAGAATCCTGGATGATAAGAAGAGAAAGAGATTTCCAAGTGTTAGGTACAGTTGAAACGGGACACTGGAAATGTAAAGAAGTCTGTACATGAATGTTAAGTAGAACAATGTGTGTACCGCGTAGCACTGCTGAAGCTGCGGGGAAGAAAAAAAAAAAAGGAAAAAAGAAAGAAAAGAAAAAGGAACCGCGCAGTTGAAAAAATTTCACACTACGAAGTAGTTGTGCAGGATCACAGATGACTTGCCGCACAGCTCGGTGCAGCACTTAGAAAATATAGCCATTATATTGTCGTTGGAAAAATAGTCGTTATGTGATCGTTGCAACGAACCGCTCGAGCATTTAAAGGAAAGATAGTTGTTCTGAACACACTGACGATGGAAGAAATAGAAGGATTTGCTCAAATTGGCCAATGGACAACTCATTAAATGCTCATATGGCTGTTGGGAGGCGTGGGGAGGACCCAGCTGCACCTATAAATAACACCGCTCCAGGACTCGCGGGCGTTACTCAGCACTTAGAATTTTATTGCAATCATTCCCTGAGCTAATATCCTTCTATCATCTAACTATCAGAGCCATTAGCTAACCAGTGAATGTCCAAACCCTCCTATAGAGAAGAAGATCTGACCATTGAAGAAGCAATCCGAGTCTTTCAGCACGGGGGAATTGTAGAGTTAATGAAAACCCCTGCCAAGAAGGTTGTAACAGAACAAGGCCAAGGATCTCGTAGATCACCTCACCACTCTAGTCATGCAGGACAAGTGGAAAGATAAAGGGAAAGATGTAACATTACCATGAAGCAAGATTCTAAAGATGGGCTAGACAGCACAAAAATCGTCAGTCTTTCAGAAAGAACCATTGAAGCTGACACCAAAGTATATATCACCATGGGCATTGGATGCCCCAATATTTAAATTAGTCATGAACGCTAAATATGAAATACCATTGTCACCGATCTCAAAACACATAGAAGTTGCCAAGAACCTGCTCGAAAAGATTCCAGACTGCAACTGGGAATATTTTGACCTCCTAGGCATGCAAAAGGAAGAGCCCCACGTGCCTAAGTACCCACAGTTCCGGCCTGACCAGTACATGTGCTGGAAGAAATATGCCAAGGGCACATTTAACTTGGTTGTCGAAAGCTGGCTGACACCGGTAGTTCAGTCAGGATTGTTGAACCTCCTCAGATTGCCACATTTTGGTCTCTCACCGAAAGTTAATGCTGTGGTTCGCACGCTGATGGCGCGAATCCACCAAGGATACCTGTGGCTAGACAAAAATATTGATGTCAACATTGCCTTGATCCACCGCATAACAGGTCTCAGCAAATGTAGTAAGGATCCCAAGCAGTTCTTCCAAGGGAAGAGCAAGGAAAAAGAAGCTGTTGAGAAAATGAAGAAAATCCATGCATTGGTGAAGGGGAAAAGAGGTTTTCCCACAGAAGAAATTGAGGACAAAACGACAAAATTCATCACGTAGTTACTCATAGGGAAAGTCCTCAGAACGGATAGGCCTCCGAAGGTGCCTATGGGTGCAGTATTACTTGGTGCCGCAGCAGCTGAAGGCACCGAGTTCAATTGGTGTCAATATATTCTAAATGAGTTCTTGGATGAGCTCAATGATAGCCAGGAAAACGGCGGACAGTCCCAATTCACATGGATGATCATCCTCATCGCCTTTTTCAGATGGAAGGAACCAAGGGACTATGTGGGTGTCAATATAGAAAGCAACGATCCCAGAGGATTTTGGTATGCCAACCTCTACGAAAATATCAACGCAGAGCGACAGCACGCAACAGCTGAGGTTTTCTATCAATATTACACTCAGTTGCACAATGCGATTATCCATACATCCCGCATCACGAAGCAGGTGACAGCGAAGTACATTCGCATTCTTGATTTCAGCATAGACATGCGATGTATCTTCATTTCACCCAAAGCGAGAATGAAGAAGCCAGAATGGTACCCAGGTAACTACCATATGTATGAGGAGGACATTGAAGCCCTCATGAAGGACTGGCCCACCGACTTCCATGTGGAAGTCATGGATGTTGAGACAGACTCTGAAGAAGATGTGCCAATCTCACTTTCATGCCCGATTGTTGAAGAAACAGGGAAGCAGAAAGAGCCGGAGACTTCGTAGAAGCCGATGGCGAGGAAGAAGATGAAGTCCACAAAGACTCAATCTGATGCAGGCCTGAATGAAGATGACTACGAGATGATAGTAGAAATAGTCTTAGAACAGATGAAGGAGCTCATGGCTGCTAAATCTAAAAAGGATAAGTTCATCCAGGATGACTTGTAGAAGACTCGGCTCGCACTGCAAGGCCTTATGAAGAAAATGGACGATGTCCAAAAAATCCAAACCTTGTCGCGTGGCACAGGAGCTGAAGGGAGGTTGGTAAGAACCTCGCAACAAACACCGCCGCAGCTAGCAATAACGATATCATCTAAGACAAGGATTGTCCATGTGGACCCATTGGCTATTGCACTACCAATGGCAAGGCAAATCATTTTGGACACAAAGGGAGTCGAGCGGGTAGAGCTCGACTTGGAAAAAATCCCCTTACTGAGATTACACTTCATCCACACGCAGATTGTCGAGGAGATGCATGAACATACAGTAGAGTCGATGAAGTCACAAGTGGAGCTCACTGCAGCAAACAGACAACTCGAGTTGCACGCAGACATGCAGTTGCATGATGAAGAGGACCACCGAAAAAATTTGGAGAATACCATATCCACTATTGCCCAGGATATTGAAGGTATAGAACTCGAGGATGATCCCGCAGACACAGTTCTGAGGATTGGAGATAAGGTACGATCCTTGAAGTCAGAGATGCAGGATAAAGAGATTTATTATGAGGCCGATATTACCATGTTGAAGGATAAACTGAATAAGCAGATGCCATTAATTGAGCAGCAGTTAAGAGAGCAATCTGTCAATGCCGCCGCACAGAACATAACGAGTGGCATGACCTAGTGCCAAGATCTCTTGGAAAAAGTTTCAAACGCATTCACTGCCCTTGAAGAGGATCAAGGGCTACTGCAGGTAAAGACCGCGGTAAAGGAAAAGCAGAACACACTAGACAAGTTGGACGTAGAGCTAAAGACTCTGCCACCCAGGGAGAGGCTAGCCAGGTATAAGGAAGTATCATGCTTGAAGAAGCAAGTCCAGGCATTAAGATAGAAAGAGACTGAGATGGATAATTAGTCACAGCAACTCCTAGAGGATGCTACAGTAGTTTCGCAACAGATAGAAGACAAGCTAAAGGAACGGCGCGACAACCAAGAGAAGGTATAGGGACAGATTGGACAAGAGATAACTCCAGCACTGCTTGAAACAGTACAACAAGTTGAACAGGATACCAAAGAAGAAGTGGAGCAATTGTTTGGTACATATAACACGTTCCTAGTCAAGTTAGTTCCATCGGTCGTGGAGTAGAGTGAGATGACCGAAGCAGCAAGTGGCTCAGGGATGAGCCACATGTAAGTGTTAGGGGCATGTTGGGCGTAGGTTGGGACAAAGTTTTGGAAACACTATTTTTTATAAGCAGGGAAAGCTGAGCTGAGCGCAGCTCAGAAATATAATTTTTTCTAAGTGTTGAAGATGTTGTGGAGCTATGTGCAGCATCCAAGTTTTGATTAGGCTATGAAGCTGTGCGCAACATCCAAATTTTGGAAGCACCACAAAGACTAGCGCTGCAAGGAGGCAGTGCTGTGAAGCAGTTAGGACACGTGGAGCCAGCAAAGTGGAGTGCTGGACAAGGATTAGGTGCAGGTATTGGATGGACCAGTAATGGTCTAATTTTGGAAAGATGCTCCAGGAGTGCCAAGCAGCGGGTAGGAGCAAATCAGGAAGGCTACCAATGCATGAGTTTGTTGAGGAAAGTGACGTCTTGGCACACCTGGTGGGAGAAACCGTTAAATATGAACGGTTTAGAGAAAGTGACATGTTAGCATGCATGCAACAGGAAGGCTGGTAGCAACAGAATGAAGACGTGGAGAACCGCCACGGTGAAGCAGATGCCACTAGGAGCCAACAAGCCAATTTAGGGAAACTGACGTAGTTTTGTAAACCCTAAGGGTTTTTGGGTTTAGGTCTTCGGCTTTGTAAAGACATGACCTTAGAGGCATGATCTATTTAAGAAGAAAATTTTGTATGGGATGGGGTTACAGTGAGTTGGGTTATGACTTTTTGTAGTGTAAAATCTATCTGAGCTAAGAAGATTGTAAAGGATCTGCAGTTGTGTGCGCAGAGACCTATCTAAGAGGAAGGAGAGTGTGCAGCTGAGTGCGCAGACTAAGAATGGTCATCCCCATCCCTTTTTAAAGAAATATATTACCAACCATTCTTGTGGACGTAGCTTCCCACCCGGGGGAGTGAACCACTTTAATTCTTGCATTGTGTGATTGTGTTGATGAATGAATGATTACTTATGTTTTCTATCAAATGAATGTCTAGATGTTTCCTTGCATACTGTATGAGAGAGCTTTTATATGCATTTTCCATTAGAGAAGTATGGAAATGATATGTTAAGTTCTGTATGGGAAAGGAATGGTGAACATTTAGTCTATGTATGAAGGCAGTAATTTAGACATTTGGTCAAGTATTTGCTTATACGCAGTAAAGGAACGTATAATAGTGGATTAGATCAGTCGTCCATGTTCAAATCTTAACATCTTGAGCCAATGAATGAATGTAAAGAGAGTATTCAATTAAGCACCTGAATGAATGGATGAGTGATATTCGTTTCAGTGCCTTAAGTGTTTTCTAGTTATCCTAAGTCTAGAGCGAAGCTACATTGTGCGCAGCTTCAGGAGAAGTACCACGGTAGAAGAGTATAGTGGTGCAGACCGCAGTGTTTCCCATCACTGCGTAGCCTCACCTCGCAGCACATATCCTCTGTTGTGTTCCGCAGTACGTCCGTCCAAGCAACTTATCACTTACTGTGGAAACTTGATTCCGTAGTACCCCATAGATACACCTCAGGTGAGACCTCAACCTGCTTACAGGTTGTTGCCGAAAGGGCCAGTGCGAAGAGGTTTTGTTGGTCAAAGGGAAACCGCAAAGAACATGGGTCTTATAAGAAAACCTCTGGGTCCGTTATATCCAACACTAGGTCATCAACATAGAGTAGGAGTATCACTGGATTTCCTTCCTCAACCTTGTAGTGAATTTTGGAATCCGCTTTACTCTTGGTAAAGCCCAAACTAGTCAGGAAACTGTCAATTCTGTCATACCATGTCCTGGGTGCCTATTTCGAATCGTACAAGGCTTTCTTCAGTTTACACACATGAGTCTCACTGTCATGTGTCTCAAACTTGAGTGGTTTCTCCACATATACTCCCTCTTCCACTACACCATTCAAGAATGCTGTCCACATATCCTGTAACTTTCTAGATGCCTTCCATCTCTACCAGAACATTGTTAAGAGTGTGCACTACTCCAACATGTCAACACAGAGGTTTCATTCTAGATAAATAGCAATGGAATGTTGTACAGTACCATATACCACTTACTACCCATTAGTATCTTCTTCATAATTTAATGCAACTTTTTTCTAACATGCATAATATACATCCTAAATCTAGGAACATAAGTATGTATATTATGAGTGAACAACATTATTTAAGTAATCATATATTATACAAGAAATAATAATTCAAATACTTATCTTTGTTTGGTTGTTGGGTGGAATCCCTCTCAATCTTTGCTTCCTTGTAGGAACTATTGGAGTCTCTAACAGAGTGTTCTTCTTCTTGTGGGAGCTGCTTTTGTTCCTGGGACAATATCCTTCTTGTGATGAGGATGCTCCCTCTTGTTGTAATTCTTCTTGGTGTGTGTTGTGAAAGCCTGGTCTTCACTACCCATGTTTTCTTTTCGAGCTACAATTCGAGCTTCTTCCTGTGAGCATTCCTCCCATAGCCTACTAAATGTGATGAGGTTCTTCCAAGCACAAGTTCCTTGGATGAAGGAATCCCATGACCTAGGAGGACCATTCAAGGTGGTCATCACTATTTCTCCATTCTCTATATATTCTTCAATGGCTTCAAGTTGTTCTTTTATCTGAGAGACCCTTGTAAAGTATGACTGCATCATCTTTTCCTTTTGTATCTTGACATTCTTTAATTGATTCCTCAAAGTCATCTTCTGATTTATGTTCTTTCCTTCAAACAGTTTGGTCAAGGAGTCAAACATCTCTTTGGGTGTGTTATGTAAGGCCTTAGCCTCATCTCCCTCTGGAACTGGAACCTCTTCACTTATGTAGCTATCCAAATCATTCTCTTCTAGGAATAACCCAATCCTATACTTCCATGTTCAGAAGTTATCAGCCCATTCAAGCTTATCCTCAAGCTTGTTGTGGTGAGACATCTTAATGAGAAACTCAAATGGAAATAAAATATTTAGATCTTACCACTAGATTTGGAGCTGGCTAGGGTTTGACAGAGAAACAGTAAAAATCCAAACTTGGAATTTCAAACTTCTAACTGGACAGGGAGATGCAATTGACTGAGGCAAGCAAGCTGGTGTGCTCATATTTTTAAAACTCTAAAAATTGGTACTAAGGCAAGTAGAGTAAACACTCCACTAGCATGGACAAGGTACGAGCTCTCCAAATTGCAAAGATGCAAATAAAAATGATCAAAATCTACTCTCCTTCTTTGTTCTTGTGACTTTTATAAACTTCTCAAGTCCTCCATGGGTCAAATTCCTTCCAAAGTATTCATTCCAACTCAATTTGGGAAGAGATTCCAATGTGTGCTAGTTGTCCAACAATTCCTAGTCTCCTTATTCCCTCATTTCGAATGGGTGTCTCTTTGGCTGCCCTAACTCCCTTGTGCACCTTCTTCGAGGCTAATTTTATCCATAACATGTCATATATTTCAGATGTCAGCATTCAGGTCTGATTTGTGTCATAGGTGTCATAGCATCTTCATCATTGTTGTCATACTAGAAGCTAGGGAATCTAGCCCAAGTGTCACAATTCTTCTAAGATACCTCTTCCTCTTCCATGGGACTTATTCTTCCACTCCAATTCGACCTTACATGACTCATGCCATGAATAATACCTCTTAAACTACCCCAAATATGTTACCCTTCATCTTGAACTCGAATTGGTGAGAAAATCATGCCAAGTGTAGTGGGGAATCTTGCCACAAATGGGTCCCACAACCTCTTAATATGTGTCCTCATGGTCCAATGCACAATGGCCTCTCCAATTCCCAATTAGGATGGGAATCTTTCACCCTCGAAATTGGTACTAAGGAAAGTAGAGCAAACACTCCACAAGCATGGACAAGCTACGCTCATCAATATGCAAAATGAGAAATGATAAAAAACCACTCTCCAATGGCATAGATATTATTGCTGATTGTATTGGAATATTACATCGTAATGATATTTGCATGAGATCCCTCTAAGCTTTTGGAATGTACTATGAGGTCTATGATGTAAGGATTTGAAGGTGAAAATAGATGAAGTCTATTGGTGATTATTTATAAGATTTGATTACACTCTTTGGAGGCATATTGTTCTTCTTATTCATATTAGGGTGGCAGGATCGAGCAAGGATATGAGATTGAAGTCTCCTTTGGGTTGGTGCTCGTGATCTCAGGGAGTTGGGGATTCCATTTAGTTGGTGCTAGTAAAACTATTGAGTTGGACTTTACTGAGGTTTGGAGTCCTATCTATAGGTTGGAAATTATGAAAACCAAGGGGTTGTAGCCTCCTTCTAGATGGAGCTAGTAAACCGGGGAGTTGGACCTTCCTTAGGTTTTGATCCTCCTTCCAGTTGGTGCAGTTAAATCATGGAGTTAATTCCTTCGAGAGAGTCTGATAGTTGGACCAAAGATCTCTAGAGCACATGGACGAACATGAAAGTCTCTACTTTGCAGATGGGGTTCGATTGTTCTATGGATCAAATTTTGATCTGATTGGATTATAAGAATGAGACTCCATTTAAATGCACAAGGTTTTGATATCTGGAAATATGTTCTAAATGCTTTTACATCGCTCTAAAAAGACTACAAAAAAATGTATCCATGAAGGAGCTAACAAATAATAATGCAATGGAAATGGATATCGTGTTGAATGGAATACATGACCACGTGAAAGATAAATTTGGAAGGTGTAAATCAGGTGGGGAAAGGTACAAAATCTCTTCACAAAAGGACCCCATTCTTAGCATTATTTTTGTCCTGAGTACCTAAAAAGATCGGGTAAATAGTTCATGAGATTTGGAGTCCAAAGAATGCTTAAAAAGTATAAGGGAAGTAAGCTTACCTTAGGGGGCCTACAAACTTATGCCAATAGGCCCAAGCACTTAAAATATTAAGCAGAGGAGCTAGAGCATCAACTACACAACACGTTAGGCGACGATGAGGGCGCTATGCGGCAGGTGTTGGTTCATGCAACAATACTAGGAGGTGGGGGGGGAATCAATATTTCCTTTTTCAACCCTTTTATATAAAATCAGTATTAAGCACAAGTTAAATAATCATTCCCAATGTGAATAGGATAATTAAAGATTTGAACACACCGATACAAAATTTTTCTATAAGCACCAACTTGATGGAGAAATTAATCCCATGAATTCTTCCGCCACTACATAAAGGATGCTCTTACACCCCTGGCTTTCTACCTGCTAAATAGACAAGGATGCCCCACCACTCTAAATATCTACCCATGACTGGAAGGAGGCAACAATTCCCTTAGAAGGCCTGAACCTTCCCCAAGAACCACCCAAGAACCCTCTAATTTATAATAGTTTTAACTTTGGTTTTTCAGATCTTGCTTCTGATATGCAATTACCAAAACTTCATAGACACCTATGGTCCTCTTCATACATTTGACTTGTATGGTTATATATATTCTCAAAGAACTTTATTATTTGAGAACTTTATTAAGGAAAATCTTGCCTCTTCATAAAAAAATATTGGATCCTTATAATGGCATCGATTCTTCATTGATCTTCATAGTCTTTCAATCTTGTTTTAATTAGTAAGGAATTACTATTTTGCAAAGTTAACCAATTTTGGCAATTCTCCAAAGTTGGAAATTTGGCCAAATTGTTCTCCAAATATACCATTTCCAAATGTCTCTTCAATAGAGTGGACATCAAAGCGACGGTCAACTAATAGCTACAAATATTTCATGTATGATCCTTTAAATTATTCCTCCAGCATCTCTCAAAAGCTAAATGATTCAAACCCGTTGGATCTTCTTCAATGCACATCGACGGTGGACTTCAACATGTGCTTAGCTATATTTCCTAAAGAATCCACACCGTATCCTGTGATTTAAACGTAGCACAACGTAACCCAGCGTAACTATCCTGTAGTGTTGGATCGCACCATCCAAGATCGACGGTGGACTTCAAATGTTTAGGAGCCCAATTATGAACCCTTGCCATCAATATGTCCCATCAATTAAATCAAAGGGTAATGTACTTGACCCTTAATGTCCTATAACACGTTATAACAGTCTTTCAATTGCTTTGATCTTTAATTCTGACTGCTCTGTAGATCTACTGCGATCCGTATTGTGGATTTAAATAGGATATGCTCTTGTTCCCTAGAGGTTGCCGAATTTTTTTTCTAAATTAGCTTTGTGTTTGACTCTTTCTCCATCCACTGGCAGTCATCAACGTCAGGTTGTTAGAGTTGAAGAAAAGGAAAGTCTAAGGATTTTGACCACTGCTCTGCTCAGCGGCCGCGACAAGCTTTCTTGTAGCTTCTCTTGTAGCAGTTCTTCAGGACTGTCTCCTTGTTTAATGGCAGAAGGTAGCAGTCATGGAAGGACTAGCATCATTGATGCACACACCCACAAACATGTCGAGAAGATGGTCAAGGAAATGGCATAGGTTCGACAGAAGTTAGACTCGTTGGAGCAAACCATGGAAAACGAAAAAACTGAAATAATGCAAACCATGGCAAATGACAAAGCTGAAATGATGGATAGGATGTCGCAAGACAAAGCCAAAATGATGGACAGGATGGCGCAAGACAAAGCAGAAACGATGGAGAGGAATGCGCAAGACAAAGCTGAAATGATGAGGCTAATGCGATCCCTCCTCCGTGAACGTGATGAATCCATTCAAAATCAACCTGAGGGGATCCCAGCTACTTCAGTAGATTCTGGACAGTCCCGTCCATCCTGTCCAACTGCTAGAACTCCCTCGACTCCCTTAGAGACTCCCTTAGAGGCAAGATCGGCAAGATCATCGGAAGGGGGTTAAACCAATGGATATCGACCCCTGAGGGAACCATGCGGCCCACCCACCCACCCACCATCACTTCTTATTTTAGGTTTAGTTTTCTGTTAGTTTAGGCCAGGGCTTTTGTCCTCGGCCCTTATGTTCTGTTTATATCGGCAACTATGTTAGGTTTATTTTTTTGTAAGTTTAGGGCATGGCTTTTGTCCAATGCCCTACATTTTGAAAAATTATTTAAATTCTATGATGATGTCACTACTATTTGGAATATATATATCTAGTTTTTGAATATTAATTTTAATTAATTTTATTAATTCTTTGTTCTTCTCTAAATTCTTAACCTCTCTTATTTATCGATTATTATTTATTGATTATGTTTGGATTTATGTATTCAGTTTCAGTTTAGATAAAGTTTTGAATTTTTTTTGCATGATAGTTTAAATAACGGAAAACAAAAAATCAAGGCGATCAATTCGACATAGTGATTATTTAATGGAGAAAAACTGTTTTAATGTAGAAAAACTCCATGAAACACATTAATGAACCATATTTTATTTTGTTTTTCAGATTGAGCAAGGAACCATATTTTTCTTGGAAGTGCATTTTAGCTATTTTGAATAAGATTTGAAAATGGAGTTGTGTTGATTTTCAAAGTACTAATGTTTGTAAATTTCCTTACTTTACTTTGCAAAATATACATGGTTATTTAAATATGGCTTAAATTTCTAGTCTGAAAACAATATTTTTTATAAAACATTATCAATAGGATTATTATAAAAAGAGTATTATTGAAGGTCATGTATTTCTTGGTTTTTCCCTCGATGTTTATGATCTTGCATTGGAATCACTATAACATAAGATGATTCTGCTCTTGCATTGGAATTACTATAACTTAAATCCATAGGTTTATATTGAAATGGTACCTTTAAGATCCGTACCATTTCTCCAAGTTGTCTATTTTTACAAATCCCTCATAAAGGAAGGGGCGGCTGACCCTTCTTTTGCCCATAACTCTATTCATAATAGTTTTAAGAATGCAAGAAGGGTCGGTCAATCCTTCTTGTGTTTTCCATTTTGGATATAGGTGAATTGATGGGTATGGGTGTTCACAATTATCTACTAATCGAAGGGGTGGATCCCTACTATTTACAGCGGAAGTTGAAAGTCTAGAATTCTCAGAATGGTCTTCGTAGATTAAATTTTTTTACACTAATCTCGTAAATGAAAGGTCGGTCGAACCCTTGTTGTGGTAAGCATTCTTCCAGTGTTCACCATTATGGATATAAATTAATTGATGGTCTAGCCTTCGTAGGATGAATAATTTTACATTGGTTCTCACAATTTGCGTGCAAGTGGAAGTATTCTCAGACAAAGAGCAGCCACTCTTCCCCCAAGTTGTCTATTTTTACAAATCCCTCTTAAAGGAATGGACGGTCGCCCCTTGTTGTGGTAAGTATTCTTCGAGTGTTCACCGTTATCGATATAAATGAATTTTATATTGCTTCACACAATTTGCTTGCAAGTGGAAATATTCTCAGAGAAAGAGCGGCCACTCTTTCTCCAAGTTGTCTATTTATACAAATACCTCATAAAGGAAGGGGCTGCCGACCCTTCTTTTGCCCATAAATCTATTCATAAAAGTTCTAGGATGCAAGAATGGTCGATCGGTCCTTCTTGTGTTCACCAATCTAGATATAGCTCAATTGCTGGATATGGGTGTTCACAATTATCTACTAAGGGAATGGGTAGATCCCTACTATTTACAATGGAAGTAGGAAGTCTAGAATTCTCAGCCTGGCCTTCGTAGATTAAATATGTTTACAGTTCACTCATAAATTAAGGTTCTGCCAACCCTTGTTGTGGTAAGTATTCTGCCAATGCTCACCATTTTGGATATAAATCAATTGACGGTCTAGCCTTCGTAGGTTGAATAAGTTTACATTGCTTTGCACAATTTGCTTGCAAGTGGAAATATTCTCAAAGAAAGAGCGGCCGCTCTTTCTCCAAGCTCTCTTTTTACAAATCCCTCATAATGGAAGGGGTAGACAACCCTTCTTCTGCCCATAACTCTATTCATAATAGTTCTAGGATGCAATAAGGGTTGGTTGATCCTTCCTGTGTTGGCCAATCTGGATATAGGTGAATTGCTGAATAAGGTTGTTAAACATTATCCACTAAACGAATGGGCGGATCACAAATATTTATAGCAGGAGCTGAATATGAATTTACATCATGGGAATGAAATAATCAAAGATCGCAAGCTTTAACATTGCTAATGGGGGAGAAAATCACAGAAAGAGGACTACATATAGTTTGATTCATTAAGAGATTGTAATTTTTTGCAGCCTTAAAGAAATACAGTTAGTTTTCTCTTGATATCTGTTTTGTTAATTTATCAAATTTGTCTGATGGATGTTGAAATACACTATTTTAGTTTGCAATCACAATTAATACACTGATCTGTAGTTTAGATGTGTCTTGACTTATGATCTATGTTTTCATGTTTTAAATGAATTTTTTTATTTAAATCATCTATCTATTTCTCCAAATGATCAACATATGTTATTAAATTAATGCCAATTTTTCAATTACCATTTTATAACAGGATAATCTTGTATGTGTTTCAATCCTTAAGCTACAATCATATTGTTGGCACTAGATTTTCCCTAGATAATTTGAGGGGTTTAGATCCATGAAAGGAGGGGTAAGGCCTTGGTTGTTGAATCAGAAAACCCAAGGGATGTCTAATGGGATCTTTGGATATGAATTTGTAGTGCGCAAATAAAATAATCAAATATCCTAAGCTTTAACATTGTTGATGGGGGAGAATGTTTTGTTTGTTTGTAAATATGAGAATTTATATTAAGCTAATAGAAATACAGTAGAGATTACAGTCAGCAGTGGTCTTATCCAAAGGTGCCAGCCATAGATATTAGTAGAGTTGTGGCAATTCAAAATCAAACTATACAAAAAAACCCTGCCCATTGTAGGGAAACCAAGGTGAATATCAGGAGTAGTCATGGCTATAGAGGCATACAAAAATCTGGCAATCATAGGCAGAACCAAAACAGAGAAAAAGTAAGAGATAGACATCAAAAGAACCTCCTCAACCAGTTGCAGAGGGGACTTCTGCATCAAAAGGTGTCTCCTCCATAATTGGGCAGTTGTAGTAATCTATGTCCTTCCAATTGTTTGTAGGTGTTGGAGCAACATTCCCAGGTGTCAAAGAAAGAATCCCAGGTGTCAACATAGATCTCATAGGAGGCAGAGTAGTCTTCATAGAAGGAAGAGTGGCCTGAGCAGGGAGCTGGACCGACAAGGGAATGGTCTTCTAGGGCATGACAGGAACAAAACCAATCGGCTCGTTGTGTGTCCGCTTGGCCAGGATCGGGCCCAAGGTGGAGGGGATGGGGAATGAGGTGTGTGGTTGCTCCTTTCCCTTCATAAGGTCCCTGCCACATGTCAAAACTGACATGCTACCACCTGGGTTGGACTTAGCCATGCCAAGAGGATTGGACAGAGTTCCAAGGGTGGCTTCAAGTCTGATAGCAGACATGGTGGCACCAGGTGTATTGTTCCCAGAATGAATGTTGTAGCTGAAGGGATGATTGGCAGCATAGGTGTGCCAACTGAGCCGTCGAAGGGACTGGTGGCGGCATAGGTGTTCCAGGGTGCCGAGGGTGGCCGCCAAGTTTGGAAGAGTAGCCCGTAGAGTTTGGGTGGCGTGGCGAGCAGGGGTCCAATTAGTCTACATGTCCTCCATAAGCTGGCCTAACATGTTCTTTAGAAGCCAATAGGGGTCCCAGGTCTGCTCCTGATTCCTGTTAGCCAGAATGTCCGCAATTATCCTAGCCTCCTAGTTATCAATCAGTAAACGACATGGAATGGAGAATTCAACACCGTATCCCTGCCTGGTGTGAATCGTCTCTAGAGCTGCATCTTTCTACTTGCTCTTGGTCTTGGTACCCTTTGTCCTGCCCATGGGAGCCAATGAGAATATGTTACACGTGTAGGTAAGAGAGAGCGTGAGGAGAACTGGAGCACGAGGAGCTTGGAGCAAAACCAGGTGACTGCAAATGCGTAACGCAGAGGTCCATGACAGAACATAGTAGCATGAACCTGGCATCCTGATCTTCGCATTCCGGAAATCCATGTGAATTGTCTCCAGCCTGATCTTTGCACGCTGGAGATCCATGTGAATTGTTTCCCGGAAATATGAGGTGACATCGGGGGTAGGGGAATTAAATAGCCTAGTGACTTGACATCGCATGGCTGACATCACAGTTAATACATTGATCTGTGGAGGGGTAAGCCCTCGGTTATCGAATACGAAGACCCAAGGGATGTCTAATGGGATCTTTGGATATGAATTTACAGCGCACGAATGAAATAATCAAAGATCCTAAGCTTTAACATTGGTGATGAGGGAGAAATTATAAAGGCCCACTCAATGTTATATAGGGGCACAGATGAAGGGTGTAGATCCATGGCGACAAAAATCGATGGCCATAGGCACCTTACTATGAATATTGGTGTAAATGAGTATCTTCTTCACTAATTTATATAACATTTATCAAAAACAAAGTTAAGGATTGTGAATACCTTGTGTAATATAATATATTCTTGAGTAAATATAAACATGGTTCTCACTGAGTAAATGAATTTAATGCGTGGAGGAAGTTATCATTTGGATATCAAATAAAGTGAAATAGGTGGAGATATATCTACTTTTTATTAACCGAAAGTTAGAATTAATTTGTTATATTATGTTTAGAATTTATGTACATATAAAATAAGGTGATCTCATTTAGTTCTCAAGTTTTACATGCTTGGGAAAACATTAATTGGTTATGGAATGAATTTTGAAAATGATAACCCTAGAAATAAAGAAACTATACCACTTGAATAAACTATACCACTTTTGAGTGTCTCTGGGGAAACCAACAAGTTGGAAAAGATTGATGTCATGGATATAGATGATGACATAGAAAGAGCTCCCAAAATGCAGAAAGTGCAAAAACCTGAGCAGCAGATTGTACAGGTGTCAATGGATCAAGGTGTCAGAGGAGTCTAAGCTATATGAAGAGGTGAGGCAGATTTGAAATAAAAATGTGTCTTTGGTATCTAGTAGGAGCTATGCCCAGAACACCTTGAACTTGACCTTGGCTACCAAAAGCAAAGCCACTGAACTGAAAGTGAACTTGGAAGATAATCTTGTTCCTGATATGATCAACCTGCACAAGGAGACTAGGGAGATTATCTATGCCAAACTGCTAGAGGCTTCCCTAGAACTGTCAAAATTGCAAGTCAGTAAGGGTAAGGTTCAAAATTAGCTTAGACTAGAGAGAGTGGAGAACAAAATCCAAAAGACACAAATAAAAAAGATGCAAAATGCATTGTTGGCTACTGAAAGCCAAGAAGACAAGAAGGCTAGTATACAAAATATGTTGGATGAAAAAAACAAAGACAACGTCATTCAGTCATTAAAAAAGAATCTAAAGATCCCCTCCATCCAGCTAGTAGAATCTTATGAATTGGTAGAGTTGGAGGAGAAGAAAGAAAAGCTACAAGAGGAAATAACAGACTGCAAAGCTAGGATGTTGAAGTTTGAAGAGAAGGAGAAGTTGTGGCTGAGTGATATGGCTCTCATGGTGGAAAGTGAAAAGAAGTGGAAATCTAAGTCTGAAGACCTTGAAAGGAAACTACAGGAGAAGAGCAAAGAGCTGGAGAACATGGCCAAACCCTCCGCCATAGAATCGGGTGACTTCTCCATTATGCAGGCTATGCCACAGGCAAGCCTAAAAGACTTAGAAGTGGAAAGGTTCCAGAAGTAGAACACAGAGCTGAGGAGCAGAGTCTCAGAAGAAGAGCAGGAGGGAAAGGATTGGGAGGCTAAGTACCTAGGGCTACAGGTGAAATATGATGAATTAATAAAGCGGTGAGACCTCCTTGCAGGAATCAAAGCAAGTCATTTGGGATGACATTATTGCAGAGGCAGAGAAATTAAGGCCATATCCCAATTTCATTCTAGAAAAAGAGGCTGTAATAAAGTTAGCCAGGAAAAGCATAACAACAGTCAAGGAAAAGTTGAACAAGAAGCCCTTGGAGTTTTAGAAAAGGCCATAGAATTTCTGAATGGGATCACAGAGGATGAGGTAAAAATAACCAACATAAAGGATAGAGTGTATACTATTATTTGGGCGAAGAAGGTGGTGAATAAGTATCACTATAGAATTTCTGAATGGGCTGACAGAGGATGAGGTGAAAATAGCTAGCATAAAGGATAAAGTGTCTACTATTATTTGGGCAAAGAAAGTGGTGAATAAGTATCACTAGATGAACACAATTCAGGCAAGGATAGACATTTTAGCACATCAACTGATACTCTTCAAAGAAATGTTTGATCCATTATTCAAGAAGGGACTTCCTCTCTTTTGGGAGGAGGATGGCACCATCAGGACATAGGAAGAATATTAGGGCAAGTTATCTACTTCACGATGTTCTCTTTCATGTTTGGATAGGTGTATATTGAGGCAGAATTCATATGATTATGCTTAGTTTCTTTGATTCCAAGCATCCACAAATCATTTTCTACTAAAGTTAATGTAGAATTCATTTAATAATGCTTTGTGTTGATCTGCTATTCTTATTTTCCTCCTTATCATCAGAAAAACAACTATTTGATTGTAAATGAGTAGCTACATTGCCTCTATTCCAAATTATTTGAAAAGCATCGCCACTCCTATGTTATGAGTAGCTATCTCTTTTGTTTGATTTATCAAATTTCTTTGATAAATTTATGATTTCCTTCACTTCATGTATTGAAACAATTATGTGTTGTCTTTGCAATTTATGAATGCATCTGATTTGTTGGTTCAGATTTTTCTTAACTAACTGTTTGGATGTTATTATGTATTAGGTAAATTTATTCTAATGTCTATGTATTGAGTCATTGTAATTTTTTGCATAATTAATGAAATTCAGTTGGTTTCTCTTGGCCATCTTTTTTGGATGATTTGTCAAATTTCTATGAACTATGTTTTATGTTGCCAATTTAATGAATGCATCGATCTGTAGGTTGGATTTATATTAATATACGATTCATGTGTTATTATCTGTTAAATGAATTTCTTCATTTAACTCATTTTATCTATTTCTGCAACTGATAAACAACCACACATTTATATTGATGCTAAGTGGAAAAGCACTCTTACACAGCCAGTTGCTTGGATCTGTGTTGGATAAATATAAGTAATCTTATGCGTTTGATTCTGATGCATTTTTATTTCATTCTTGTATGTTTTGATTGTGTAATTGAAAGGTTTTTAAGTATGTTGTGATTGTGTAATTGAAAGGTGTTTTCCACTGTGCATGTGCAGGTTAACGTGGAGAAGCCACGTGGTAGGAAGTCTGGCGTGGAGGAGACACTTGGGTAGGATCCCCGAAGTGGAGGAGTTGCATGGGAAGAAGGTGTGATGTGGACCAGCCACATCATATCCACACATGCCAACGACCGTGAAGGATGGGCGAAGGTGGTTTCGCAAATGAAGGAAAGCAGTTTTCCTTACCGCCCTTCCAACTTGTGAAATCATGTGGTGATTCCACATGGAGAGTGGTTTCAGATTCTGAAACCACCCATCCCTCGGTCCTAGCGCGCATGTTGGGGATGCGGAATAGATGTGGGACCCTTGATCTTTCACCATCCGATTGATCTTTTCCGCCATTTAAAATGGTGTGTATGTTGGCATGGAGGTGATCCTCAGGATTGTATCACTCGTGTGAATAATATCATCATGTTTATGATGGATTGTGTTTATGTGTCATGACATACAGATGATATCATGCCACACTGTGATAATTAATGTCACGTTTATGATGGATTGTATTTATGTGTCACGATGTACAGATGATATCCCGCAACACTGTGATAATTAATGTCACAATATTTTCTGCATTGATACTGTGATGATATCCCGCCACACTGCTCTAGCTGCCCACTACCTACATTAAAACTTAAAGTTCAAACTCTCTGTGTTTTCCAGTTTGGAGCTTTGTTTTCTCTCAGGACCAAGATTTGTTTTTGCTGAGGTGGAACCGAGAAGAGTGTTGGGCGGGTAGAGCAGTAAGATTGGTTTGAAGAATCGACTGCTAGTTTTTCAATTGGCAGGTATTTATATTATTCAAACCATAAATCTAAATAAATCTATAACAGAGCATGCTTATTCATCCTTTGGGCTAAAAATCCATATCTTCCATGGTTGTCAAAAATCAATGCAATAATAGTTTCAAGTTCACAGTAATTTAAAGTCGTTGAACATTTTAGATTCTTCAGATTTCCTTCCACCCTTGTCCGTCTTCTTCAGATTTCCAGAATTTATTTCCTTCAATTCTGGGTAGTTATCTTCTTACAGTCCATTAATATGAATTCACATCGTTATATTTGCAAAATCATGCATTACTCATTACTGGGCTAAATTAACGGAATTAACAGGTTTAATGTTGATTGCCGCCAGCTTGCATACATTTTCTGTCTAGTGATGGAGCGTATTATTTTCATATATTCCATATTGTTTTCTACAAATCCTCTAGCATTTGGCTAGGTTTGTTGGAAAAAGATAACGACAAATGAACTCGGAAAATTGAAACATGTTTTTTCTTTTTAATATCATTTTGCAGTTAATATTCACTATAGTATACTCATCTATGTAAACATCATACTTTATTTGAAATATTTGAAATTGAAAATTTATGTCTTAATTTATATAATATTGATTACATTTCTTTTATAAATATATATAATTTAAGTATTTAATTTAATTGAATAAAATTAAGCAATCAAATAGCTTTAAACAATATTAACGTATAATTGTTTGCCAATATGGTATCTTGGCTGGAAAAGTCCCACATATTGGGTAGTTGGATGTGGTGTATGACTCAAATTGTTGGATGAAATGAGAACACATGTGAGTCTTGCATATGATACCAAGGCACTTAGTTGAAGAGATAAAGCTCATAAAAATGTTCTTAAAATTAAGTGAATTTTAGGAGAAAATTGGTGAATACCCTTGCCTGTCTTAATTTGCAGGTTGATAATGAAGAAAAGAAAACAGTCCATTAATATTGGGCATTGGTCATAAACAAATCCAAAATCAATTTTAGCAGAAAATTAGTGAATACTTAGATGTGGTAAACCACAACATAAACATATGATTTCTGATTTAATATTACTTTCATCCAAGCATGAAGAATAACACAATGGAAAAGATTTATTGGAAATAACAATTAACAGAGAAAGGAAGGAAATTTATAGACTATCATTACTGGAAATAACAATTAACAGAGAAAGGAAGGAAATTTACAGACTGTCATTAATCAATAGTTTTTTCATCAGTGGTACAATTATATACAACACATTCCAAGCAACACATGCATGCCTTCCCAAACACACCATAATGCTAATTAAAATTTAAGCAGGATACCATGTTGGAAAAGGAATTTAACAGTGATGACAATGCAGATAGTGATGCCATTAGTTGGAATGTTTATGATTGCAATTAACTAGACAGAAACATTCTTTGAACAAAAAGAAAAAATAGAAACAATATACTTTTGGGTCTGATCTTCTTGAGAATGAGGTGAATGATATAGCAGCTTCTAATTCGCCGAGTGAACCACAGATCAATTCTGGAATAATCAAAGCCACATGGCACAATCTGATCGTTCCATGTGTCACCCTGGAGACTAGATTTTGACATTTGAACAACAAAATTTACAAACGTTTTGCTACAAAGAGTTTGTTGTCAAGTCAAAATTTTGTCAGAGAAAGTGAGGTCGCTCTTTCGTCAGGTTGTTCCATTTCAAGGTGTTGGAAGTAGATGCAGAGGAGAAAAAGCGTCCGCTCCTTCCCGCAGGGATGAGTTTTTTGGAGTTGATAAAGTAGATATCGTCACTTTAAACACATATTTCATAGGAACATTGCTTCGCACATTTTGCTGGAAAGTGGAAATATGCACAGAGAAAGATTGGTCGCTCTTTCTCCAAGTTCTATTTTTACAATTCCCTCGTAAAAGAAGGTGCATACGATCCTTCTTCTTCCCAATATTCTTTTTGTTATAGCTTGAGACTGCAAGAATGGTCATCTGATCCTTCTTCATCTTCACCATTCTGGATATCGTTCAATTTCTAGATAAAAGTTTTCACAATTATCTACTAAACGAAGGGGCGGTTGACCCTTCTTCCGGAGTTCACCATTTTATATATAGATGAATTCACGTGCTAGCCTTCGTAGGTTGAATAATTTTACAATTCCCTCATAAATGAAGGGGCGGCCGACCCTTCTTCTGCCCAATATTGTATTCATTGTAGTTCTAGAATGCAAGAAGGGTCGGTCGATCCTTCTTTCTTTCGCCATTCTAGATATAGGTGAATTGCTAGATATAGTTTTTCACAATTATCTCCTAAACGAAGGGGTAGCCGATCCTTCTCTTCGAAAAATGGAAGTCGGGACAAAATTTTTTATATGTTAGAACTTAGATGGTGTCCGGGTCCCTACTATTTACAGCGGAAGTCGAAAGTCAGGAATTGTCAACATAGCCTTCGTATATTAAATATATTTAAATTTATATCGTAAATGAAGGGTCAGTCGACCCTTGTTGTGCTCAGTATTCTTCCCTTGTTCACAATTTTGGAAATACATGTATTGACGGCCTAGCATTCGTAGGTTGAACATTATTAATATTTTGTCATAAATGAACGGGTGGGAGACGCTTCTTCTACCCAACATTATTTTGATAATCTTTCGACACTGCAAGAAAGGTCATTCGATCCTTCTTGTATTTGCTTCTTCTACAAGAAGGGGTGGCCGATGCTTCCATTCGGAAAATTGGAAGTTCGGATAGACATATTTTTATATATTATAACTTATGTTATATATTTGTTTAAAATAAATATGATTTTTAATGTGCTCCTATTATTTTATATTTCATAAAACACTTATGAACTGGATTTTGGTTATGAACAATGTGTCTTGTTATTTTATATTTCAAATATCGTTTATGAAATGTATTTTGGTACTCAACAATGTGTGGACCTTCTTTTGAATGGATTGAAAGTTGATGAGGGAATCTCTTTTCTAGAAAGAAAATTTTTGCATAATATCAACATTAATGCCAAATGTATCATTGTAAATGTTACCAAGACTTTAAATGCAAGTCTTCCATTGCCTTATCGATCAGAAGGTGCAGATACATTGTCAGAGGGCTGTTGGTGGTTATATTCAATGGCTCGTATCTGAGATCATTAACCAAATTGGGTATGCTCTTTGCGAGAATGAGGTGAATGATATACCGGCTTCTACTTCGACGAGTGTAGCACATATCATAACAATTGAGAATGAGGTGAATGATATACCATCTTCTACTTCGATGAGTGTAGCACATATCATAACAACTGAGAATAAATCTTCTTTTATTATGAGAAAATTTAAGTTGTTACATAAGTGTTCAGAAAGCAAGGATTGCATTTCCATAGGTTTGGTAACAAATGTGAGTGGGAATGATTTTGTTGGGGGATGAAGTGGTGTTTTCTTATATGGCATGTTGTCCAGGGTTGAGTAGTGGAAGTTTTGTTGTATGGCCAATTAAAAGAATCATCAATTTTAATACAGAAACATTGCTTTCTGTTCCAAGCAATTTCAACAACAATCAATCTGAATCTACTTTGAAAGTAGTAAGAGAAAATCACAATGTCAGGTTTGTGGGACAGAAAGTTAACTTGATACATCAATGTTCTTTAAAGCCACAGTATGTTGCTTGAGGAATAGTGTCAACTATTTTTGAGGGAGACATTGTTTCGATAATTGAATGTCGAAACAAATTTGATAGTATGAATGGAAATTCAAAAAGATAGTATGTTATAAACTCTATGGGATCAAATGCTCCTGTGGCCAAAGAAGGAGATGACAAAAAAAGAAGCTTGTTTACAATGAGATTAGACACAAGAGACGTCTATCAAAATGCATGGTATAAATGCCATGGGATCAAAAATAGCACCTTCTTCAATTATAAAAGAATGCTCTTGAATGTGAGAGCTATGACGGCAACAGTGGCTTGGAAAAATCTAGGGCAAACACTACTGCATTGGTATCTACAATTAATAAAATTGTAGTAGAGAATTTAGACAAATCTCCACATCTTACACGATTAATTAGTGGAAATGGAACAAGTACAACCTTGAAATTATTGCCCGCTAATATGTCCCATGGTTTGCTATGACAAATGGCTAATGATGAAATCGAAAGAATCGGTTTGCCTCTAGTATCATAATCCTCCTTTAGCAAGGTGATGAGAGAAGATTTTCAAGATGTTCAAATTTCTAAATCAAACTCCTTTGCAAGGTGTAATGAGTGAATTACAATACATGATAGGCTTAAGGGGACCATTGATCCAGCTGAGGTGGAAAAGATTCGAGCAAACCAAGCAACTCATAATGAATACATCGTAAGTTGTTTCCAGCTCTATTATTCGCACAGGTCGGCTTCACAAAAAATCCAAAGACTTATCTCAGTATTTTTCATGACAAAATGCATAAGTCAAAGACTTCCATTCCAAGGATGGGTAAGAAGGCAAAATCTTTTAGTAATGTTATGAATCTTCCCATATCATTGACTAGAATGTTGACTCATGGGCACAAGACTGGGGGTTTTGTGTTAGGTTTAACCTTGACTCGAGATTGAGTCAAAGTTGGTTAGGTCTAGCACATGTTTTTTGGGCACATGGTTTGTTTTAGCCCATGGTATTTACCCATGGTATTGCATGTAAGGAAGCCTTTATAAGGCTTGAGGAGGCTCCATTGTAAAGTGGCCGGCGTGGAGGTGAGCGGTCGCTAGTTCACTTGGCCCGGATGTCAGGTTTGGCCATGTAATAAAGATCTTCATTGGGTGTTGGTTTTCCCCACATGGGGTTTCCAGGGTAAATCATGTGTCTCTATTATGTGACTGCTTGCATGTTGATTCCTCTCTCCTAATTATTATTTATGCTCGTATAAAACCTAACAAGTGGTATCAAAGCAATGGTGTTTGTATTCCCAACTGGAGAACATAAGGGGGGTCTGGGGGCCTCAAAAAGAATTCGGGCAGTGAGAAGCTGAATAAGAGAACTCCCTCCACTTGGTAGCAAAAAGAAACCCCAACTGCGTGAAAGCAGAAAGGAAGGGGACTCCATGTGAAAGCAGAAAGGAAGGGCCACTGTGGGAGATCCTGCTCGTAATCCTGCTGAGGAGCCCATTTGTGGGATGTAGCACAGTTTCGTGGAGCAGTGGAGAGCCTGCATGAAGGAGCCATAAACCAGTGGTGAAGCCGGACGTGGAGAAGAGCCAACCGTGAAAGCTATGCGGTGGTGGAGGAGGTCACTCAAAGAGAGAGGGCTGCCATCGTGAAGCCTCCTGCTAAGAGCCACCTTTTCAATGCAGAGATGCCTGCACTAAAGGACGTTAATCTGTGTGTGAAGCCTATTGCAGAGAGCCATCTACGTGAAATCTGTGAGTTGTGGAGAGACATTGCATGGTGAAAGGTAAACACATATATCTCATTGAAAGAGCTGCGAGATTGCCTCACACAAAGGAGGTAGCCACATGAAGGGCAAATATCCATTGTGAAAAAAAAATAAAAAATCGTGGAGATCACTGTAGAGTCTTCCCATGCAAAGAGAAGACACCAATCAGTTGCAATGTGAATAATAGATACTTCCTCCAACCCACACTAGTGCTTCAATGGAGAATTCTCAAGAATCTATCCAAGAAATCGGCTTGAGGGTAGCAACCCATCCACTAGTGAAAGTACATAGTAGGTCATGATCTGAGGAGTGGAAGAAATCTGCAAAACATATGTCTGTGGAAGATATCTGATGGTATAAGTGTGCAGAGTGCAATGTCAGAGGTTTGGAGTATCCGTAGTCGAAATATCCCAAGCCACAGTTCTATCGGGGAGATAGATGACAACAAGAGCGTGATAGAGCCCTAAAATGGTAGATTTGGTTTTGGTCGCATGATATTAGCTTCCAACTTTGTTCTAAAGAGCAACACCAATGTAAGAGCTCAGATCTGCACAATATTATCGTGGATAGAGTGTGAGTGCAGAAGAGTGCATATTTGAGTGGATCTGAGATGATTGCAGATATGAGGGCAGAAGCAAGCCACCTACTGGAAAATAAAAAATAAAAAATTTCCTTGTTTGTTTCCATAAAGGAGGCATCCGTGTGAGATATTTGCTGCCAAGGAGTTGGTGCTGCAAGTAATAGAACTGCTGCTATGAAGAAAATCCATAGGTTGATAACTGATTACTGACATTTCATTGTTGCACATGAGGAAGGAGCCATTGATCTGTCTATAGAAATATAAATATGCAAAGAAGAACACCATTTAGGTGAGAATGAATGGGCCATGAGTTCAACGGGAGCTCAATGTAGTGAATATAAGCATGGTGTGAATGTAGAGCATGGTAGATGATGAGCATTGAAAATTGAGAGGATGAAGCAACCGATGGTGATGGTGTAGTCACCATGAAGACACATTAAAAAAAATAAAAATAAAAATGGGGTAGTTTGCATGTAAAGGGCATATGGCTGTAAGACCTAGTAAGGCATGCATACCCTTGGTAACTCACTGACAAAGTTGGGAGAAAGACATAGGTGATAGGGGGGTGTATGTGAGATTCCTCGGTTAAAACCTTGAGTGGGGTTGGTGATTAGTCCAAGTCAAGTTTAAAGGGGGGATTGTTAGGGTTAACCTTGACTTGGGATTAAGTCAAAGTTGGTTAGGTCTAGCACATGTATTTTGGGCACATGGTTTGTTGTATCGCATGGTATTTCCCCATGGTATTTCATGTAAGGAAGCATTTATAAGGCTTGAGGAGGATCCATTGTAAAGTGGCTGACGTGGAGGTGAGCAGTGGCTAGCTCACTTGGCCCGGATGGCCGGTTTGGCCATGTAATGAAGATCTTCATTGGGTGCATGTTTTCCCCACATGGGGTTTCCAGGGTAAATCATGTGTCTCTATTATGTGACTGCTTGCATATTGATTTCTCTCTCCTAATTATTATTTATGCTCATATAAAACCTAACAATTTTGGTCATTTCAGGCTCTCATTTTTAGAGATGCAATTGAATTTCACTTTGAAATCCCTGACTAAATGCTTGAAGTATCTTGAAGATCCAGTGGGTGATAAATATGGTGATTTTCTCTACAAATGTGCAACATCTAAGCACCAATTGCATGATGGTCTATTGCAATCAGACTCATATGAAAAGTGTTCGATATACAGACAAGATGTAATGCAAGATGATGTAATGTGTGTTGATGGTACTAATCAATGCATTCCAAATAGAAAACTACCACCCATATTGTTGTTGCAAATGGATAATTGTTCAGGCGATAACAAAAATCGCTTTGTATTTGCATTTTTATCTCTTTGAACAACAAGGAGAGTGTTCGAGACAGTTGAAGTTGGATTCCTCCTAGTCAGACACACCCATGAAGACATAGATGGAACCTATGGCAGGTTATCAGCAAAGCTAATGCTCAAGGATATATTTTTAGTCCTGAAAATTATGGATACGTATAGGACATCTGAAGATTTAAATTCCTTTGTTCCTTATCTAGTTGATGAACTTTACAATTTTAAGAGTTTTGTGAAACCCCACCTTTTGGATGGAAATGCCAAAATCTTCGATATAAAAAAAGCGAGTTTTTAAAATTTTAGCTCATAGATGACATTCCAATCATGCAATGGAAGGCATCACTTCGGGATGAATCTTGGTCGTCTCTTATTCATCTATGGCAGTCATTGCCATATGGTAGCGCAGACTTGTTAGTGGGACAGCCTAGGTTATTAAATCTGAAATCAAAAATTCCTTCAGACATTGATCAAATAAAAAAGGGAATAGAAACATATATTTCATTCTGAAATCAAGGGATTGAGAAGGGAGGTGAACAATTTTGGCATCCCACGTTAAATTATTGGGAGGTTGTACTTAAATATTTGCACAGTCCCTTCGAGAATGTTGGTCAGTCATCAACAAAATTTTGGCCATCGACAAGCCATGATATTCATAGTAGTGAACCTACAAGATATGAAAATGAAATTATGGATGCCTATTTGAAGGAAAATGTTCCTACTTTGCAGGATTGATATGTTGGACCACTATGCAACAAGCCTAGAGATGAATTCATTCCAATAGTGGATGTTGTAAAGGGCCAAATGGTCATTCTGCAATCACCAGAGCCAGATTGTGCAATCTAGTTGGGTAAGGCGATTGGTGATATTTATCAACAGTCAGATGCTAGTACTGTTGGGTCTTACAAAGTAGAGGTGCAATGGTGGAAGCCAACAGGAGCATCAAAGGATCTGAATGTCTTGTAGAAAAAATGCTTAGATAGAAAGCAACAATGGGTTGTTGGTGCAGAAGAAAATATGATGATCAATGTAAATAGCATCATATGGGCATGGTAACCAAGGAAAGGATGGACAAGAGAAAAAATTAGCATAAACGAGAAGGGCCTTGCAGCAATCAAGGCACAACGAGAAAATATGGTTTCTAAATAGTAGACAAAATTGGTTTCTAAATTTCTCTATGTGGCAGTTTTAGGCAACAAAATTGTTGTGTTTCTAAATTTCCACTTGGTCAACAAAAAGTTGTATTTTTTCATTTTCATTAAAGTTTTATAAAAGGAAAGGCAATTGGGATTGATAATGGATGGCTATTTGTTAAAAAATTGGATTTGTGATAACTGTCGTCATTTGTGCACTAACTGTCGTTAAGTGTTGTAATTAACACCTTAATTACTAGTTAATTGTGCTGAAGAATAATTGGCCTTTAGAAGTGGTTTATCCGCTGCACTTAAAATCAAGTAATTATCCTCAGAGTAACTACCTAAATATTAAAATATGATCCGCTATACTCAAAGTGCCAAATTCAGCGGTGCTCATAGGACAAAATATTCTATAAAAGCCAATATTAATTAAACTATATTTCTAATATTCAATGTGCCAAATCAAATATGCCACGTGTCACAATATGATCGTTCCACGTGTCACCCTGGGATACTAGATATCAACATTTAAACAACAAATTTATAGATGTTTTGCTTCAAAGACTTTGCTGGAAAGTGGAAATATTCTCAGAGAAAGAGCGTCCGCTCTTTCCCAAAGGTGTTCTATTCTTACAATTCCCTCGTAAATGAAGGGTCGACCGACCCTTCTTATTCCCAATATTCTTTTCATAATAGTTTGACACTGCAAGAAGGGTCGATCGATCCTTCTTGTGTTCTCTATTATGGATATAGCAGAATTATTGGATAAGGGTTTTCACAATTAACCACAAAAAGAAGGGGCTGCCAATCCTTCTTGTTAGAAAACAAAAGTATGGAGAAACCATTTTTATATGTTAAAACTTCCAAGGTGTTCTATTTTTAAAATTTCCTGGAAATTGAAAGGTCGGTCGACCCTTCATATTACCAATATTATTTTCATAATAGTTCGACACTGCAAGAATGTTCGGTCGACCCTTCTTATTCCAAATATTTTTTTCATAATAGTTTGACACTGCAAGAATGGTCAGTCTATTCTTCTTGTGTTCTCCATTATGGATATAGCTAAATTGCTGGATAAATGTTTTCACAATTAAATACGAAAAGAAGGGACGGTCGATCCTTCTTGTCGGAAAACAGAAATCCGGAAAAAACAATTTTTATATGTTATAACTTAGCTAATTGACTGGCTATTCACACAATGAGTGAATATTTTAGACATTGGACTTTTCACTTTAAAATTTCGAACATTTAAAAATGAAAATTGAACTTTTCCAATAAAAAATTGCATTTTTTGATTTGAAATTCACATCTTTTAAAATCAAAATTTGCATTTTTTTATTTGAAATTCACACTTTTCAAATCAAAATTTGCATTTTTTTATTTGAAATTCACACTTTTGAAATCAAAATTTGCATTTTTTGATATGAAATTCATGCTTTTAAGGTTCATAAGTACTCAAGAAGCACACTATTCAAATAGAAAAACACACTTTTCAAAGCCAATATTGCCACTTTCAGAACCTGATTTTCCACTTCAGAAAGGTTGATGTTGACACTTTCAAAGTCAGGTTGATGTTGACACTTTCCTTAGAAATTTTCTTGCATTTTTGAGTATTTTTGTGAGTTGTGGAAAGCACTGGGTTTTCCAAAAGTCGGGTTCTTTCCGCAACCCGCTATCTGCAATCTGCAATGCGGATTGTGGAATCTTGGTTTTTGGTTTTGAAACATTTTCTTTCCACAACCCGCAATATGCAATGCGGATTGCAGATGTAGAAATATTCTTCAATAATTGTGGTCTTCTACATCCGCAACGCGCAACCTGGAATTGAGGGTTACGGATGCAGAAGACCAACCCTACGACCCTTCTTTTCCTTCCCGCATGTTTACATTTTAACTGTCGATTTGTCTTGATCCTACGGATGAGATTACACTGGGTGATTTAAATGAAGTTTATCTTTCCCATTTAGCTTGTCAGTGTTAGCACTAGCTTTGTCCTGGATGAAAGTGGATGGTTCAATTTCTAAAAAGAATGGAGAAAGCCTTGGTGGTATGAGCAAAATAGAATCATCTAGGTAGGTATTCACAGACTCAAGGGTGAAATGATCAAATCCCAAGCCCGAAACTTTGCAAGGAGAATGAAATTGTAGAGGTCCGCCTCCAGTTACATATATGCGCAAATAAATGGTCTAGATTGGAAGTGGTGAAGATCTACAGTCATGAACATGCTTTGCGAAAAAAGGGTGAGGTGTTTTAGATGGAGGCGGGAGGTTTATCCCACAAGCATCTTAAGGAGCAGATCAATAGCCAATGGAGCAGATCAATGGTCGAGAATTACTTCTCCGATACGACATGCGCGGAGCAAACAAATTTTTGGATCCACGAACTTTTGGTAGACGCCTGCGGGTTTGATGGTGCAGATCTAATGAGGCCGAGATATATGGTCGAGGTTTTGTTCACAGATCTTACTTGCATGAAACATCAATGCAAGCCAAATCCACAAAGTTGGTAAAAGTCACACCGTTTGATGGCCAGAACTCATGCAAGATCCATATCAATGGTGGGTGACTTCTTGTGGTTTTAACTAGCAGAAAAGGTGACATGTGCGGGATTCGAGGCGACTAGGGATCATAGAGTTAGAAAGCAGCTGTGATCCATGGCCCACAATGGATAAGTAAAACAGAAGTCTCTGAAAACTGCCAGTTTAGTAATTCTCAAGTCCTTTGCTGCTCGAAGACCAAGGATGAGTGCTTCATACTTGGCTACATTGTTGGTGGTGTCAAAATTCAGCTTGTAAGACAAGTTGATTTCATCTCCCGATGGTGATGTCAAAATTGCACCTGCTTTGGATTCATCTTTGGAGGAAGCTCCATCGAAAAAGAGTTTCCAAACTTGGTCTTGGCCATGTTCAGTTGTTGGTTCTATCACTTGAGCATGCATGATTTCTTCTTCGGCTGAGTCCCATGCTGATAGTCTATAGCAACCCATGTTCTTGTCGGAAACATATATAGGATAATTCATGGGACTATCTTGGTCACTTATAGCATAGGAGAACATAGATTCCCTATATAATCGCCTAGTTTCTCCGGCAAAAACAAGTATTGTAGCATACTTCATGTCCATCTGCATGGTTCCTCCTAGCTTCTTAGCCAAGCTTCTTGACAGGAGCATACCATATTTAGCTGGAATGTCTGCTACCACCACGTCCATCATGACACTTTTAGCTGGTATTTAAGCCAGAGTGACCACCATGTCTTTTATCATCCCAATGCACTTTACCTTTCTGGAATCAAAACTATAAAGGTCATGGTACAGCCTGGTAATTTCCAATCCCAACTATTCCATTATAAATTTGGGCATTAAATTATGAGATGCCCTAGAGTCCAACATACAATTGTGGAGAAGTTTTTCACGTACATTCAGGGTGACATAAAACGGGACAGTTGGTTCTTCTTTACTGTCAATGCGTGGGCCGCACTGAAAAGAAGGAGCCTCATCGTTAAAATTTATAGAATCTTGTTGATCAATGCTTTTAGCTCGGTGCAACATCTTGTCGATCTGGCATTGGTACATAGGATTCCTTATTAACTCAGTCAATGGAACAACTATTTTCAATTTGTTTAGCTCTTGTTCCAGACTGAAAGAGGTGTGCCCTTCTCTAGGAGTCGGTTCCATTCTCATATGGGGGCTTATGCCTGGCTGATTTAGGATGTCTAGGATCATGGTCTCAGTTTCTTTCTCTTTAGGGAGGTCTTTCCTTTGGGAATAGAGGCAACTTGAGGGGGCTTTGTTTGGGATGACTTCTGTGGGGATTTTCTTGGAATGGGCCCACTCTATTTGTGTGATGCTTCATGCCTTGGTTTCAAGTTGTACTTCCTTCCATTTTTCTCAGGTTGAGTGCTGCTAGAGACAAGATGATTGTTAATGAACTCCTCACTTTCTTGGGAATACAGAAGATCTAATCCACCTTCCTCATACAATAATGAACTCTCATAGTCTTCCCTGGTGAGATGCATGAGATGTGAACCTTCTTCCACCCAATTTAGTTGTGCTTCAAAATATTCATAACCTTCCCCTGTAGTGATCTCGACCAGATTATTTTCCTTTTCGTGAACAGGAGGTCTTAGTGGTTGTTCATCTCCTCTTTTTTCCTTGTATGCCATCTGTGGATTGAAAGGTCTTTTGAAATGATTAGGGGGATGGGGAGGAGACTATCGATTAGGATTTCTACCCTCCAATTCCATTCTGGTGACCTTATTCGACAGGTTTTTGATGATACGGGTCATCTCATCTATCTTTGCATCTTGGGAGTCTCTGCTTTTTGAAGATATCCCTTCCTCCTTAGCCTTTCCTTTGTCTTTAAGTTCAGCATCTCTAGTCATTTTAATCTTGCCTCTGGCTCTCAGATTTCCTTCCACGTCGATGGCATCTCTCGCATATTGCTGAGCGAGACTGGTCTCCTTTCCCTTAATGTTATGGAAAAGTATGGAGGGAAAGAGGATGCATTATTGACCCGAGCTATGGCCTCAGTAGGATAGATGTCCTCAGGGATCCTGAAATATTGCTAGTTAAATCTAGCCGTAAAATCGACCACATTTTCAGAGTAGCTTTTCTTCAGAGCAGATAATTCTGTCAAATAATACAAACTGTCTTGTTTAATTCCCCACTTCTCGACGAAAGTAGATTCCAATATTTCCATAGTACTAATTGAGGAATTAGGTAAAGATATGAAGCATTTTTTGGCTTCTCCTTCTAATGACTAAGCAAAAATTCTCATGAAAACATCATCGTGCTCAATCAGGATGTTATCTGTGAAATCTTTAAATCGATCCACATGGTCTTCGGCAGATGTCCCTTTACTGCCATCTTACTTCGGCAGCAGTTTCAAGTAATGGGTAGGCATATCATTTAGGGGTGTAGGTAACTGCATGGGTCAATGACAGCTTGCCACCCATCTTGGTGTTCTGGGGGGTGGTGGAGGTGGTCCTCCGCTTCCTCCTCCTGGCATGGAATGGGTGATGTTTGGAGTCTTTGTCGGTACAGTGATTAGGATTTTGTCTAGAGTAGTATGAGCTACAAGGTCTTTGTTTACAGTAGGGATGTTTCCGAAGCTCAGGAAATCAAGAGGAGTATGAGGATCTTGATGGAAAGGCTCGTTGTCATGGATTCGGACAATAAATTAAGACAGGGGAAACTAAGGGCCAAACAAAGGGGAGGAGAAACTGCGTTGATAACTTGGTGAGGTAGATTGGTATCTTCCATGTCTCTATCTCCAAGAGACTGAATCTTCAAGAGCCACAAATTCTTTGTGACTAGGGTTCTGGTGAGTGTGTCTTCGTCCAGATGCTAGGTTTGCTATTGTGGAATTGCCAGGTGGATAACAGCCTACGATTCAATTTAATTCACCATGAAACTGAGAGCATATGATCTTGTCGTTATACCTAGGGAAGATATATCTTCTTGATTGCGTCCTCGGCAATGGCACCAAAAAAGATGTTAGTCCCAGAGATGTTCTAAAGCTATTTTTTAGAACTGTGTTTGGGAATCAATAATCACTTCTGAAAAATTTACTGAATCACAATATAAATGACAGAAACAGTGTAGAATTCCAATCTTGAAATGTTAATGGGCAATATTTCAATGTGCAAAGAAATTAGACTTTTGAGTAGTAAATGGAAATGGAACGGTGCAAGATAAAGGTACTGTGAAAGTAAATCTTTATTTTACATTTACAGAATGGCGTGCTGAGCTTAGGGGAGGAATTAAATAGCCTTAACAAAATGAAAACATAACACGATTTGAATAATACGAAGATATCACTTCAAGATAAATCAACATGAGTACTAATCACCATTGAATAAATAAATTTAAGCAAAAGCACTCATATAAATTCAAAATAGTTCTGCAAATCATAGATAAATGAAGATATGAGAAACAATAGGAGATACTAACTGTGCACATCAAAACTTTGAATCCATTAAGCTCCAAGATAGGGTAAAAACATGTCTCTTCTTGTATTGATCAACCATCCAACATAGAAGTAATACTTATTACATAAGAGAGACGACCTTTTGGCTACTACCTACTTGGCTATATATCGCCTACCTACTATCTAAAACATAATTTGTTACAATCAATTCCAACTCAACAACTTAAGATTTCTATTTATACTTCTTAACAAAGTTTGTTACAAAATTACTAGTCATCCTATGACTGCGACCCGGGACCACTCCTCCAATAGAGTAGTTAATAAGGCTTGACGAAATTTGCATCACCTTAAAATATAAGGTATCAACGACACAACATCTTTCAAGACTAACCAGAATCCCCTAAATACCTACTGGACACTCTACGGCCTCATGAAGACATAGCTGCGACCATACTACTGAAAGATGCTTCTTTGCAGACCACTGCTGCCTGCTTCTTCCATCTCGTCCAAGCCCTTTGCTCTCAGACCTTTTTTTCGACGAGACAAAAGTTCAATTTGGATGTCGAACTATGGAATAGGACCTGATGCTACCTCTGCTTCGTTAGAACTGCTTAGGTGCTACTGCTTCACCATTTGATCATCCTTTGTTGGTGCCAACACATCCCCCTCTTCCGTGCTGCTGCATACGGAAATCCTCTCTTCATTCAAACTGACGAAATATCTGAATTTTCCTTAGACATCTCGGGTGAGACCTCGGTCTTCTCCTGTTTGGCTATTCATGAATGTGCATCTGTAGGTTTGTCATGGAAACTAGTCATCCGAATTCTCAATGCTCTGGGTGAACCACCTCTAGAGATGAAATGTACCATCATGAATTACTTTCTTCAATCTGAACCATTCATCCCTGAACGATCATGGAGTCTTAGGCTCTGAGGCTTGGGACCAACGATGCTCAGAAAATGGAGAATGAAGAATAAGCTAAGACGAGGGGTATTTATAGACCTATTCAAGCCCTCCTCAATAAGTGCATCTGTACTTGCATAATGATTACATGCATGACCCTTTGGACCTTTGTCTTTTGGGAGTGTACTTCAGTTAGTATGACGACGATGAAGATGAGAGGGGAGTATGATAAGACAGATTCAGTGATGGTTTCAGGGCCTCCAAATAGTGTTTTAAGAAAACAGCTTTAAGTCCCTTGAATGATCCTGGGGCCACCACGTGGAAGACATGGTTTGCAGATCAGGGGAGGACTGATCCTGATATAGTTTGTGCAACTTCCCTGCCCTAACTCTATTTCCACCATTGATCCCTTTCCCAGCTGCATTGAGATGAACGCCTAGAAACATGCAAATCTGGGGAGTGGGTCCCGCTCTGCTCATGGTCCACCTATCTGGCACTATTCATTTCATAATCCCATTGGTATTTCTCAGATGGTTTTAGTGTCCCTGAAAAGCGGTTTTGGTAAACCACCCTGAGGCCGCTGACTGGTTGACAAAACGACACCTATCTGTAGTGGTTTTTCCTCAAGGGTGACTCAGGTCAAAGCAAACACAACTTGCTCGCGAACCCTGATTGTGCCTCCGTGATGCAGGTCCTGGTTGGCCAATATAGTGGGTTCCTTCTGCGTACCTCAATCTTCCCAACTGCTTCACCTATGTCACTCTGATGCTTATAACTCCTCCTCGGGCACTGGCTTTTAACCAGTTGACGACTTCCCCTCGGCTGTAAATATCACTAATACTCACAACCTTGCTATCTTTCATCTTAATGGATGTCTATAGGTAGGTGGTCAACATGATAGTTGTGTATAATTTTAGAATGTAGAACATTCTAGAAGGAGAGTCTTCTTTATATTCAACATGGCTAGAGCTAAGTATTTCATAACTTTATCGATTCATCATCAAAGACAGGAAAATATTTCACCAAAGTAAATGGCTCACTCATAGTCAAATTCAATAGAAGTTTTCCTAAGTAAACAAGGAACTTAATGCAAATGGGGTCATTTATTTTCTTCTTACAAGGGGACAATTAATGCAAGTGGATATTAGTGACCACTAGATATTAGTGAGCATTCATATGTACCACTGGGTTATGATGGTTCCACATCATAGATTTTTTATTATAGTATTTTACGTTCCAAACTTCCAATAGTATTTTGGGCATTTACTTGGCATTTTTGGCAATTAACATAGTGTCCCAATTTTTTATTGCATGGCCTACCAAGCACATAAAGCATTCATTAAGATTTGTAACAATATAAGAAACATCCTACATCGCGTTTATATGCAAAAGTTTCTACCTTGACATATAAACTAGCCTCCCCAAGGCTCACATTCAATTTGCAACATAGTTTCTTCGGGTTGAGGTTTTGGATCTCTATGGTTTTTGCATCTTAAATCATGATATTTGTTGTTAAAAGACAATTTTGGTATCTTGTAATGGTTTTTTATAAATGAGTGCAATCAACACATCTCTCTTTACAGATAAACTACCACCATTATAGCTAGTTTGTATTGCCTTTCATTTTATAGGAAATTTACATTTCTTTTATTAATAGAATTTGGGTTTTAGTGTATTATTGTGTTCTCTACATTGTCTGTGTGTTTCCATTTATATTTTGGCTGTCATTTTACTCTCTACAAAATCCACGTTAGCTTCCTAGCATGGAAATAACCAAATACCCTTGAACTTTAGTATCAATTGGTTATGCTAATGATTTGAGGAATCATATTGCATGCTTGGATTCCAACCTTGGGTAGATAGCCACTCCAATTAAATTTTCTTCATTTACAAATCAGGTTTCTAGTTGCAAGCCAATTTGGCCTCCAATAACCACATAATCGTTGAGCATGTGTTGTATTGTTTATAGGTTCCTAGAGAAAAGGGGCTCTATGGGGGTGATCACCCTTCCTCAACACTAAAGTAGTTATAGATGTTGTTGTATAAAGGACTCATCTTCCCATATTGAATCTTCTGTGGGTAGGTTCTTCCATTTATTGAGATACTCTGGAATTGATCGATTCTGAATCTATTAGATTCTTGTTTCAGTGATTGCTTCAGGCACCTTATAGGGACCGTAGTATTTAGGTGATAATTTATTATCCTTCTTGGTGTTCTTCAGGGACATATGCTTGTATGGTTTTAGTCTTAAAAACACCTAATCCCCCACATCAAAGCTTCATTCACTGCATTGTTGATATGCTTATTGTTTCATTTGATTATGTGCCAAATTCAAGTCATCCTTTAAGAGTTGAAGAACTTGCTGTTGATGCTCCATGTGGTATTCCACTACTTGAACATTAGATGAGTCTCTTACTGAATATGTGATGGATGGTGGATGATAGCCATAAAGTGCCATAAATGGGGTCATTTTTGTTGATGTATGGAAGGAAGTGTTATATGACCATTCTTCCAAGGGTAACCACTTGACCAAAATGGCCATAGCACAAAAACCGTTAGCTCCCTCACATGCATGTGGCCATTATGGATGTGTTTATGATGGCCACGCATGCCCAGGATCCTTCGGATGAGAAATGAACCCCTTGAGCAAGATTGGCATGGCGTTCACTGAGCAAAACCCTAGTTACTAAGATGGCACAATAGCATTGTTTTTTAGACTTTGAGGCATGGTGTGTGGGGGGGGGGGGATTAGATGAAACCTAGTGTTTCGGATCCATCGGAATCGACGGATTCGCGATCGGAATCATGGTTTTGGTGCTACAGGAATTTTTGTCACGCACCCTGTGGCCATTCAAGTTCACTTTGAGGATTTGCTCCGGGGTCACGGAACCCAAACCGATGAGCGGACTTGGGTTCTGTCAGCTACCGCATGTGCACGTGGCCATTGTGGATGTTTTCACAATGACCATGCACTCCCTGGAGCCTTCAGATCGGAAATGACCTACTTGAGAAATATTGGAATGGCCTTCACTAAGAAAAACCCTAGCTCTAGAGATGGCACAATAATGTCATTTTCGAGACTTCAAGGAACAGTGTGGGGGGTATCTTAGCTGAAACCCGACATCTCGCATCCATCGAAATAAATAGATTCACGATCGGAGTCACAGTTTTGGTGCTATTGTAATTTTGGACAGGCACCATGGGGTAATTCAGGGACACTTTGAGGAATTGCTTCGGGGGCACGGAACCCAAACTGGCGAGCGAACTTGGGTTCTGTCATCTCCCGCACATGCACGTGGCCATTTTGGATGTGTTCATGATGGCCATGCATGCCTGGGATCCTTTGGATCGTAAATGACCGCCTTGTGCAATATTGGAATGGCCTTCACTGAGCAAAACCCTAGATTCGAAGATGGCACAATAACACCGTTTACGAGACTTTGATGCACGTTGTGGGGGTCCCCTAACTGAAACCAAGTGTTTTGGATCCATCGAAATTGACGGATTCGAGATCAGAGTCATGGTTTTTGTGCAACAAGAATTTTGTTCAGGCACCTTGGGGCCATTTAGGGACACTTTGAGGAATTGCTCCAAGGTCACGGAACTCGAACCGATGAGCGAAACGGGGTTCTGTCATCTCCCACACGTGCATAAAGGAGATTTCAAACTACCATATAGGACATGTATTAGGGTTTGTTGGCTCTCGATTGTTGATACATATGAAAAATGGCTAGGTAAATGTTGCTAATGAGATTAAATGAGGGTTGTGCTTGCTTAAATCTATAAGGGCACACCTAACACAAGAGGTCATACACTTATAACCACATCGTGATGCTCCCTAAGTTGTTGAGACAATATTGAGAATATGTGATCCATTATAGAGTAACACCTTTGACCTCCTAATGTTGTGTAAACACATAAGAATGTGTTTTACCATAAGTCAATTAGAGAGGATATGCCATAACATTGGTACCAACTGGATGTCCCCATTTTTATATAGCATATGGAAAGGTAGGCTAAGTACGTTGAAGGTAGACTAGAGATATCTTTGAGCTAGTTGAAAGTGTCTCTATCAAGTGTCTATGGGAAAACCCTATAACTTTGATCTAATTAGTGGGCATATATGCATATTTAACATATTTAACATGTGGTTTTGGCTTAGTGGGCACAATTAGGCATTCTCCTTATGACAATGGACTATAGTATTTGGATTGTTTCTTTGTGTAGACTATACACATACTTATATAGAAAAAATTACTTGTAATTCTTTGAGGCTGAGTTTCACTCTAGGTAAACCATATTATTTTGTTTTATCTATAATCTATGTTTTTTACTGATTAGCTATATTGAAGTACTAGTGGAAATTGTGAATACTGCAAGTTTTTTAGGTTAAAATTGTGGTTTTCTTTGTTGGGGATTTAATCATTGTTGTGAAAGCGCTATAGTTGTTTTCCTATATATTGAAACCATATATGAATTAAAAGTTGTTTAGAATGGGTGAGGCAAGTCATTATAGCCTTTATTTACATGTGGATCTACCTAGAAACACAGATTATGAGTGTCTATAGGTTGGGATTGTTGCAAGGAATAGCTAAAAATCAAGTTGTATTTAATAGATGAAGCCAAATAAGCATTACATCCTTTCTTTGCATGCAGATCTACATGAAACCCCCATTTATGACTGTAGAGGTCAAGATAATTAGAAGGAACATTGTTAAAGGTATCCATTCCAATATTAATGTATTCCTTGTTAACTAGAAAAAAGAGGTGGGTCTTACTAGATGTACACACTATGTCATATTTACCCTATTAGCACTTAGATTTTATCCTGGTTGTAAAAGAATAACACCTAAGGTAACTTATTTCAAACCAAAATTTAGGTAGAAAACTTAGCCATTTTTTCCACCAGAGAGGGCTCTCTCACAAGATATATGTAAAGGCTAAAAATATATAAAAATACCCTCAAAATTTCTCAAAAATGATTTACTTGGTTGAAAACGAAACAAGAAACATTGGGCATGGAGTCAACTTTCAAATATTTAACGTGCCAGCAAGAGATTTATACCAAACAGATTTCCACAGAGGCAAGATAGCAACCATATCATAGTCAATTTGATTTTGCAGGTGGTATAGAAAGAAATAATGACAGTCCATCAACAACAGGCATCTAACTAAGATGAATCCATTGTCAACTTTGGAGAAATAGTGGGTACTTAAATGCGATAAAACGAGGCATAACCAGTATGAATCCTGATTTATTTCAAACATTCATTTAAGTATAGCAGAAGAACGTAATGGAAGATATAACAAAGAAAGTAAACATTCACATATAGAGACAAGGGAAAAAGATAGACTGTAAAAATAATCAACACATGAATCTCTGGTCTCAAAGGATAGGTATTTCCACTGTATGGCCTTTTATTTATCAAAAATTTGACTTCAAAACATCGTCTCTCAAAGAGTTTCCAACCCTTTAAAAAATGACTCTCATTGTCTTTTATACACAATTCGAAAGAAGCTTGACATAACTGCTTCTTTTAACTAGTAACTGAAAATGTCTTAACTCGAAAAATAACTGTCTTTAAACAATAGATAACTGTCTTCAAACAATATTACAAATTTTTAAAATAAAAGCATCCTTTTTGCCACTTGGCAAAAATTCTGAATGTATCTATGAATGGACATAATATCTTGTCCTTCCATATTTATCCACATAGTTCCATTGGTCGGCCATGGGTAAATCATAACTGGTCATTTCCTTCACTAGAACTCACATTTCAAGCTGACCTACATAAGAAACAAGAGGAAGATTCTCACAAGTTGAGATCAAAATATTTAAAATTTCAAAGTCCTCTGCAATTTTCTATGTTAAAATCTTTCCTGTAAGCATATGATCCAAATGCTGAAACTTTTTGAGATCCATTCTTATGTCCAACAATAACCTTTTATATTCATTTGGAGGAATCAATTCATTCTTTTCATCCCAAAAAGCAGGGAATCCTTTGTTTATTAATTTTTCAAATCGCTTCTTAAACTTTATTACTTCCTCTCATATATCTCTAGCTTTAGCTTCAATATTTTCAACATGTGAATGTTTTCCCAAGATTTTTCTGGCCCATGTAATGACTGAAATTCTATTTATTATATTCATTGTTGTCAAATATGCTTCAATTAAACTGTTTAAGAAAGTTATTGCCCTCTATGCTAATTCTTTTGGCTTTCTGTTTAAATTCTCTCTAACTGCTCTACAACTCTCAAAGGCATCTTTGGCCACTTTTCTTTGATTCTCATATAATCAAGATAAGGTCTTAACTTTTCAACTTCCTTTATAATTTGATTCCATACCAAATGTTTGCAACCTTGCATTGTAGCCCGTCCTATTACATGTGCTGCCAAACCTTTATTATTATCAATTAATTCCTGATTCCTTATTTGCAAAGTTTTAATTTCCTTATCTTTTGTCTCATTTTCTTCTTTTATCTTTTGTATTTCCATTTTCAATTCTTCAATTTCGACATCTTTAAAAATTACCTGGGACCTGGCTTGTAAGAGACTGTCCAATCCAGTTTTATCTTCATCTGTATCTGCATGTACCTGTTGCTGACCTAATTCTGCTAACTTTTTCTTTATTTCTTCCAATTGCTCTTCCAAACCAATTTTCTCTTTTTCCCAATGAACTTTTGCCTCGGTGAGCTTCAACATTTTTGCAGTAATATCTTTTACTTCATTTGACAACTCTTCTTTTTCTTTTTCCAGTACTGTTAGTTCGGCTCCTTGGATAAGCAAAGTGTCTGGGATTTTCAACTTTCGCCTTAACATTTGAATTGTATCATCCTTCTCTTTGAGCAAATTTGTTGCTGCATCTCCCTCTTTGTTTATCAAATCTGTTTGTAATCTTTTTATTTGTTGTTTTCGAGACTTATTTTCTGTTTTTTCTTGTCTCATCTGGTTATTTAATTTATCCACTAAAATTTTCAACTTGTCTTCCTTTAAGATCGCTCCCAAATAATCTGAATATATAACCTCTCCTGTTTGTCTGTGTAATAAAATTTTATCTGGGGCATTGATTTTTGTTAGATCCACTTTCATCTCTGAGATCTTATCTTTAGTAACAACTGAAAATTTTAAAGAATTTTCTTTGACATTTCTGCTAGTAAACAAATTGACTTCAATGTTAAATATATATCTAACCCTTGGAAATAACTGTCTGGTTTGCCGAGAGGATTCCTGTTTATTTTGACTGTGTTCATTAAATACAACCATCAGACTGTGTGGTTTATTTCCATCATCTTCCACCGGGGATTCTTTAATATTGTACTCCTTTACCATGACCTCTGGTATTTTGACTTCGGTTCTTCCTTCCTCTTTTGAAACTGCCATTAACTCTTGTTGCTCATCCATTTTCAATTGTTTTCCTTTTTCTGCTTCTTCACTTTCAATGTTCACTACATCTTGTATGGGCCTTCTAAACCCTACCATTGCAGTATTCATCGTGCTTTCTGCCTCTGTTGTTGCATCTGTCAATATCATTTCTTTATCATGAGAATATGGAATGATTTATTCCTTATAATCTAGCCAATTAGCTCTATCAAACATTCCCTCAATCATCTGATGATTAAACGCTTTGATGCGATGATCCATTCTCCGTTTTGATATTATGTTTAACGGATCATATTCAATAGCCATGTCTGTCTCAAAACCCATATCTTTCAATAACTTTTCTATATAAACAGCAGCGTTTTTATTCTTCACTGTGAATGGGCCAAGTGTGAACGGATACTTGATATCTGTTGCTTGTTTGAAAACCAAGAAATTATTATCTTCAACAATTAACTTCTGTCTAAGAATCTCCAAAGTGAAAACCCTTAATGTAAGAAATGTTGGTAAAACATAGAGTTTATGTTTGAAACCATATAACCTGATCACTGTACTGTCCTTTGACAAGAACCAATCTCCTATAGCGTATTCTGCACTTAATTGCATACATGCTTGCATTTCTAGTAATACTTTAGGCAATCTTTCACCAAAAATCATTCTGTAAATCTCAGAGAGCATATAATTTATGCAATTAAACATGTTATTTTCTAATAACTTTGTGAAAGTGATCTCAGGGAATTGTAATTCTTAATGACTGGCCACCATGATCATTTTTATAAAAAATGACTGAAATCTGAAATGCCTCAGAGTAGGGAAAATGACCATCTGGTCATGAATATTTTCGGTCAAGACTTCTTCAAAATTAAGTCGAGGAATTTGATTTTCATCAATCTCTGACTGAATTGTACTCATTGTATACAAAAGGCTTAACTGAAACTTAGTTACATACATGTCTATATCGAACCCTAGGATTAAAGCCAACAATGTCAGAACCAGCTGAGTATTTTCATCAAATAAAGTGATATCTATAGGGTAAGGGATATCTGAAATGTTTGTTTCTGGTTTAAGACACGTAGACAAAAATTTTTCTCTATCGTCTTTAAGGGTTTAATGATAATATTCAATAACAAAAGTTTCAGAAAAATTTTCAAACTCGAGGGTTTGGGAAAATTTTATTTCTAGGGCTTTAATTATGATAGCAGACTCTATTTTGCAGACAACTCTGGTTTTTCTACTGTCTAAAACAGTTCTTTATTCTCTAGAATAATTATCAGCACACCACGACACAAATTCTGGAAAAGATGGGATTTGGTCCGGGCGGAAGGCTAACAAGGTTGACTGGTGGACTTTGTGTATGTCTATACCTTCTTCTAATAACTTAGACAACTTAAGCTTAACTTTAGCGACTGGTAACCTAATTAGGGTATCATAAATGTCCCCAACTCTATCTTCTAGGGCTTCTTTAGCTTTAAAAACATCTATATCATGCACAGTTTCCATTTAAATCGTTTCTACAAACAAATTTTCGTTAAAAATGTGGGCCAAGTCACCAGACCCTACCTGTATAGACACGTCTTTATCCTTCTATCGCAATTGCTGATCTCCACTAGTCTTCAGAGCTTCCAGGAACAGCGACACATAGACACGTCTTTTATATAAGCCCTTTTTCTTAACTTTCTGGTAGCTTTCTAAATGTACTTGTATATCCAACCGTTGATCATAGGATTTTGATTTGAGCCATTAGATCTTGCGCCCCTCTGTTTCCCATGGTGGTATCCGCGACCCCAATAATGGTTTTCTTTTCCGGTTTTTACTGTGTGCGGATCAACCATTTTCTGACACCTGTTAGAGTGGTTTAATTACCGCAACCACTTTTTCCTCTATTGAGTGCGCACTTCCCATGATGCGGATGAATCTTGTCCTTAGATTTTGTGCCAATGTATATCGTCCCTCTGATTTGTGTTAACATATGGCGTATTCCCTTGTGCCTTCTGCATCTGCCACATGCTATGGCCCGCGTTTACCCCGTATTATCCTTTGGTGGTTCGGCACGGTGCTGTAGTGGTTTGTGATACCACTATCATGTTGATGCGGAACAATAAGAATGCGACATGTACTCCAGTCGTATTATGTCCGCAACCACTCACCAACGTTTGCAAACGATCTTTTGGGTGGTGCGGGAAACCATGATAACCGTTGATTTTTATTTTTGTCATTTCCGCCGTTGAAACTTCCCTAAGATTTAACTTCTTCAATAATTACTTTCAGACTATTGCACATGTAGGTTTTTGCTATGTTGATTTTGTATTACAACCCTTTATTTCAACCCATCCATAGTAAATTTACTTCTTTTGGATATTTTTGACAAATCTTTTAGGGTTTGAGTATTTCAAATATAGAGTCAACAACTAGCTCCAACTGGGGATGCTATCCTCCCTATGAGGTAGCAAAGAACATCGTGGACCAAGTGCCTAATCCATTGGGATGCATTCAAACTTTTCTGCAAACCAAGGTTCATATCATCATTTTTTTTTTTTTTTTTGCATGATAAAGGAAAATATTTACACTGTACAAAATTCTCTTTCACCTCTGTCCTTTTAAGAGAGATAATGTTTGAGGTGTCTACCATTTGCTAGTCCTTTAGGAAAGAATTCTCCATTGCAATTTTTTAGGGTAAATGCATTTTATCCTTGGTATCCTGCAACAATATATGGACCTTTCCAGAAATGCTCAAACTTCAAATGGTGATCTTCATTTCTAGAGTCCCACTTCAAAACTAAATCATTTATCTGAAATTTTTTTTTCTTTAACCTTTCTGTCAAAAGTTTTTTTCATTTTCTCCTGATGCATTTGGGTTTTGTTGTATGCTTTTTCTCTAACTTCATGTCATTCTATCATTTGATTTATTCTCCTCTGCATATGATTTGGTTCTTCTTTGACTTCTTGTAACAATTTCATAACTGGCAATCCCAAAGAAACAGGAAAAATTACCTCTGTGCCATACACCAACTGGAAAGGTGAAGTGCCAATTGCTCTTTTTGTATTGATTCTATCTACCCACAAAGCATGTTTTAATTTAGTGTGCCAAGCCCTCTTGTTATCTTCTAGCAACTTCTTTATGATCCTCACTAAACTTTTATTTGAAGATTCATCCAAACCATTTCCTTGTGGATAATAAGCAGTGGAATGATTTAAATGTATGTGATATTTGTGACAAAAATTTATCATCTTTTTTTATTTGAACGCTGGAGCATTATCTGTCACTATCCTTTTAGTACAACCAAACCTGGATAAGATGTTTTCTTCTAAAAAGTTCATTATCATTGTTTCTGTGGCATTTCTTGTCGGAATGGCCTCAATCCATTTCATGAAGTAATCTGTAGCAGTCAAAATCCACTTATGCTGCCCTGAGGAATTTGGGTTAATTTCTCCAATGAAATCTAAACCCCACTGTTGAAAAGGTGCTTCAACTGAAATAGGTTTCAAAGGAAATGGTAATAATTCTCTTTTCCCATAAAAAATTTGACATTCATGACATTTGGTCACTTCTTTATATACATCTAAATACATGCTGGGCCAATAAAAACCAGCTCTAAGAATCTTGTTCACTGTAGCCTTCCATGAATGATGTCCTCCAAACATGCCTTTATGAAATTCCCCCTTAATATGCTACGCTTCTTTCTCTAATAGACAATTCAACAGAATACCTCCTGGATCTTTCCAGAATAAATTCCCACTTAATATGCAGAACTTGGCTGCTTTCAACTTCACTGATCTTGCTCTGGTTTTTTCCATATTTGCAGGTGCTTGGAGATTTTGCAGAACATACACAATGTCCGCGTAACAAGGAGATAAAGAGAAATCTTCAATTACTTGGAAATTTGGAATGTCTTCTTTTGAAATTTCGGAAAGAAAATTCATACCTAGAGAATCCCAATTTGTTTCCGTCATCATTTTAGCTAGACCTTGGCCTTTTATCAGCTTTGTAGGTTTAATGTCGAGATCATATTCCAATAATACTGCTATCCACTTTGCTCTTTTTCCTTCAGGATCTGGCTGGGTAAGAATATCTTTCACTACTGCTGATGGAACATGTGCTATTATATGAGAGTGCAATATGTATACCCTGAAATCCTTCAATGCTTTCACTAAAGCATAAGCTTGTTTCTCCATAATGTTATATTTTAATTCTGCATCCCTCAGAATCTTACAGAAAAATGCAATTGGTTGTTCCACACCTTCTTGGTTCTTTTGTAACAATACTCTAGCTACCATGTGTTCTGATGCATAAGTAAACATAATGGAATCCTTTGAATAATCTGGACTAATTAACACTGGTGCTTCAGTCAATGCCTTTTTAATATCATCAAAAGACTGTCTTGCTTCTTCAGTCCATTTAATTTCCTTGTCTTTTCTTAGCATTTCAGATATGTTTCTCAAAATCTCAACAAAACTAGGAATGAACCTTCTTAACCAATTTACCCTTCCAATAAATGACTGAATTTCCTTCTTACTTCTAGGGAGCCCGACCTTCTGTATGGAAGATACTCTCTCTGGGTCGATCTTGATACCTTCCTTTGATATGATGTCTCCCAACAATCTTCCTTCTTCCATGCAAAAATGAGATTTCTTTGGATTTAAGGAAATCCCAAATCTTCTACATTTCAAAAGGACTCTTTACAGATGTTTCTAGTGATCAGCAGCATTCTTTGAATATACAATGATATCATCCATGTATACTACCACAAATTTGTCTCTTTCATCTGCAAATGCAATGTCCATGGCTCTCTGAAAGGTTGCCCCTGCATTCATCAAACCAAATGGCATTTTGGCATACATAAACGTTCCCCATGGAGTAGTAAAAGCAGTTTTCTCCTGATCTTCTGGATGAACTTTAATTTGATTGTAACCTGAGAAACCATCTAACATAGAAATTATTTCAACTCTTACAACTTTCTGCAAAATATGATCCATTTTCGGGAGTGGATAATTATCTTTCAAAGAGACTTTGTTCAAATTTCTAAAGTCTACGCACAACCTTATTTTGCCATTCTTTTTCCTTACTGGTACTAGGTTAGCCAACCATTTAGAAAATCTCAAGGACATGATTATTTTAGCATCAAACAGCTTTCTCACTCCTTTTTCTTTTATTGGAAGCAACTTGGGATTTATTCTTCTCAACTTCTGTTTAAAAGGCTTTTCATCAGGTTTGATAGGAATTGTATGCTGTATAACAGAAACATCATATTCTTTCAGGTCTTCATAACTCCAGGAGAAAACATCTGAAAATCTTTTCATCACTTCCACACTTTTATTCTCTTCCTTTCTTGATAGTTTCTTTGAAAGCTTTACCAATTTGGGATCTTCTTCGGAACCTAAATTGTAATCTTTTACATCCTCATGTTTAGGTTCTACTTTTGGATTTTTCACCATGTCATTTTTATCAAACAATTTTTCTAAAGGAATCAAGCCTCTAGGGATAACGTTATTCTTCAGCTGAATTATATCTTTACCTCCAATCCTTTGCTTGAACTTTTATGTTTCTTCAGGGGAATCTTTTTCGTCTGGACTAGCTTCAGCATCTTCTGCATCAATAGACCTATAATTGAATTCATCTGTCATCTCTAAAAAGCGTTTAATCTGTTGATCATCTTCAAAAACCTGTCAGTGTTTGATATTGTCCGGGATAGATGGTCTGTGTATGACCTCAATATAATATTTCTTTTTAGAAAAGATAGGGGTTTTGAACGTAGCTCCCACAGTGGCCAAAGAATCTGCTACGGTGTTATTAACTTTGGGAATTGAAACAACATCATGTTCATCAAAAAAAATTTCCAATAAATCCCACACTTCATTCCTATATGACCTTATTTTAGGATGTTTGGTCTGATAAATAGCTTTTACCTGATTTATTACCAATTCAGAATCTCCAAACACTTCAATTCTTTTTGCTTTTAAATCTCTCAATACATTCAACCCCAGAATCAAAGCTTCATATTCTGCAACATTGTCTGTACATTCAAAATTCAATTGATAAGAAAACATCAAGAATTCTCGATCAGGTGTGATTATCCATACTCCCGCACCAGCTCCTTCTCTGCTCCTAGCTCCATCAAAGTGCATTGTCCAAGTTCCTTCTTTTCTAATTTTTTCTCTTAACAGTCTTTCTTTTTCATTTTCTTTAGGTTCAATTAAATCCATCTTTTCTTTGGATTCAACATCATTGTATAGAATACATGACCCCAAATCTGTGTCTACTGCATATATAGCATGCTTTTCAGGTTCTTTTAAGTCACTTACCAAATAAGCAACCATTTTTTCAGCATATAATCTTCTGTGTACCCCCAACACTAGAATAGTAACAAAAGACATATCCATCTGCAAAGTTCCTTTTAACTTCGAGGCCCATGATCTAGACAACAGCATACCAAATTTTGCTGGAATATCAACAACCACCACATCCATGAGAATACCTTTGACTAGTATTTTACTGAGATTAACTATCAAAACTTTAATCAACCCTAAACATTTGACTTTCCTTGAATTAAAAGAAAATAGGTCATCATATGGTCTTGTGATTTCCAACCCCAAATATTCAACTACAAGTTTCGGCATCAGGTTATGAGAAGCTCCCGAGTCTAACATACAATAATGCACGACTTTCTCATGAACGTTCAAATCTACATAGAAAGGTGAAATTTCCCCAAAACTATTATCTTCCATTCTTGAACCCACGCAGATATTAGGAGTCTCATCATCTAATTCCAAAGTATCTATTTCCACTCGATTTTCTACTTGCATCATCTTAAAAATTTGTTCCTTGTATTCTTTATTCTTTAATATCTCATTGAAAGGTACAGAAATCTTGACTTTGGACATTTCACTCTGTATATTGAAAGGAACCAAATTTTTATCACCTTCTTTCACTGAATATTTCTTATTATCTGAAATCCCTTTTGGCACATCTTCATTTTCTTTTCTTCTCGTTTGCTGTTCATTATGACTGGTGGAGGATTTATCTGTAGATCCTTTTGATTTTCCCATTGACTCTTTTCCTTTGTCTATTATAACATCTTTGTTTCTCAGATTTATCTTTCTTTGAAGATCGTTTATAGCACTTTGTTAACCAATCTGGTATTGATCCGTTTCTGTCTCCAAATTACAACATTCTCCTTCTGCAAGGAACATATCATGTTCATGTTTAGTCAAATAGACTTCTGAATCAAAACTGCCACAATGGTGAATATCACTCTCATCCATCTTAGCTTCAACTTCCCCAGCGATATAATTTTCAGGGAAAGGAGGTCTGACTGGATCTTCTTCTACATTCCTTGGGTTCCTCTGATCTCTTGGCCTTATGGGTGGGACAAAGGGTCTCCTAAAATTAGGGTTTCTGATTTGAGGTTCTGTTTGTTCTTTATTCAGAGCTTTGTTATCCACCACTAACCTGTCTAACAACTTCTCCATAGTTTTCATCATTGCTTCAAAGTTTAATCTGTGGAAGAAGAAGAAGTTGTATTTTGATCTTCTTCTTTACTTTTCTTTCGGTCTATATCTCTATGCCGCATCTTTCCAGAAGCCATCATATTAGCTTCAACTTCCACCGCATCTTTTATCATTATTGCCAAAGTGGTAGATCTTGTTTCTCTTAGTGTGCATGAAAAATCACCATCAAAAGCATCTGCATAATGTAACTTGGCTTCTCCTACAGGAGGTTTTATGTCTGTAGGGATAGAGTTATAAACTTTCATAAATCTGGTAGAGAATTCTTGAACCGACTCAAAACCTCCTTTTTTCAGATTGTTATACTGTGTCAACATCTGTGAAGGATTTTTCTGGTCTTCCCATCTTTTGATAAAAAGAGTTGTGAAAGCATCATAATTAGCAATTGATCCTACAGCTAAAGCTCTGAACCATTTTTTGAATTCGCCTCGTAAGCTTTGGGCAAACAACCTCATTTTTACATCATCATGATCCACTTATTCTAAATCAATGAAATCACTAAAGTTATCAACATGTTGTTGTGCTGTATAATTACCATCATTATCAAAAGTAACGATTCTCTGTCCATAATTTTGAGGCAAATCGTGTAAAGCAGCGGGGCAAACCAATGGGGCAAATCTGGCAGCCATGGGTGGTGGATTATAAGGTGGAACGATCACTACCTGTTGTTTTGTAAATTTATGACTTTGCATAGGTATTCTTTGGGCCTTGGATATTTTGGACCCAACCCTTTCATATTTTTGTAAGTTTTCCCAAACAAATTTTAAAGAATAGTCCAACAAACTTTTTGGGTCAACCTTTGTTTCTTTCAAATCAGAATCTGATTTAGTTCTAAGCAAAACTTTTTCACTTGAACCAATATTTTCTTCCTCAAACAGATTTTCTTGAAAAGAAGGGAATATATTCGAAAACTGAGGAATACCTTCTTTTGTCTTGGCTTTTCCTTTATCCGTCTTGAGGAGCTTTTCTAGATTATCCACGCCTGAGAAGAACTATGAACCAGGATTTCTTCTTGTAGCCACAATGTCTATTTCTGAATAGCTTCAAAAAACCTTGAAAATTTTTTCACAAGTGAAGTCGACAGGGCAATATCTACAACCAACTTTTAAAAACTTCAAACTTCCTTGCCCAAGAAATTTGACCTTTCTCTGTTGTTTCTCCCAGGGAAAATTTCACTTTCATCCCCGGCAACGGCGCCAAAATGTTAGCACTTAGATTTTATCCTGGTTGTAAAAGAATAACACCTAAGGTAAATTATTTCAAACCAAAATTTAGGTAGAAAACTTAGCCATTTTTTCCACCAGAGAGGGCTCTCTCACAAGATATATGTAAAGGCTAAAAATATATAAAAATACGCTCAAAATTTCTCAAAAATGATTTACTTGGTTGAAAAGGAAACAAGAAACATTGGGGATGGAGTCAACATTCAAATATTTAACATGCCAGCAAGAGATTTATACCAAACAGATTTTCACAGAGGCAAGATAGCAACCATATCACAATCAATTTGATTTTGCAGGTGGTATAGAAAGAAATAATGACAATCCATCAACAACAGGCATCTAACTAGGATGAATCCATTGTCAACTTTGGAGAAATAGTGGATACTTAAATGCGATAAAATGAGGCATAACTAGTATGAATCCTGAATTTATTTCAAACGTTCATTTAAGTATAGAAGAAGAACATAATGGAAGATATAACAAAGAAAGTAAACATGCACATATAGAGATAAGGGAAAAAGACAGACTGTAAAAATAATCAACACATGAATCTCTAGTCTCAAAGGATAGGTATTTCCACTGTATGGCCTTTTATTTATAAAAAATTTGACTTCAAAACATCGTCTCTCAAAGAATTTCCAACCCTTTAAAAAATGACTCTCATTGTCTTTTATACACAATTCGAAAGAAGCTTGACATAACTGCTTCTTTTAACTAGTAACTGAAAATGTCTTAACTCGAAAAATAACTGTCTTTAAACAATAGATAACTGTCTTCAAACAATATTACAAATTTTTAAAATAAAAGCATCATTTTTGCCACTTGGCAAAAATTCTGAATGTATCTATGAATGGACAAAATATCTTGTCCTTCCATATTTATCCACATAGTTCCATTGGTCGGCCATGGGTAAATCATAACTGGTCATTTCCTTCACCAGGACTCACATTTCAAGGTGACCTACATAAGAAACAAGAGGAAGATTCTCACAGGTTGAGATCAACATATTTAAAATTTCAAAGTCCTCCGCAATGTTCTCCATTAAAATCTTTCCTGTAAGCATATGATCCAAATGCTAAAACTTTTTGTGATCCATTCTTATGTCAAACAATAACCTTTTATATTCATTTGGAGGAATCAATTCATTCTTGTCATCCCAAAAAGCAGGGAATCCTTTGTTTATTAATTTTTCAAATCGCTTCTTAAACTTTATTACTTCCTCTCGTATATCTCCAACTTTAGCTTCAATATTTTAAACATGTGAATATTTTTCCAAGATTCTTCTAGCCCATGTAATGACTGAAATTCTATTCATTATATTCATTGCTGTCAAATCTGCTTCAATTAAACTATTTAAAAAAGTTATTGTCCTCTGTGCTATTTCTTTTGGCTTTCTGTTTAAATTCTCTCTGACTGCTCTGCAACTCTCAAAGGCGTCTTTGGCCACTTTTTCTTTGATTCTCATATAATCAAGATAAGGTCTTAACTTTTCAACTTCCTTTATAATTTGATCCCATACCATATGTTTGCAACCTTGCATTGCAGCCTGCCCTATTACATGTGTTGCCAAACCTTTATTATTATCAGTTAATTCTTGATTCCTTATTTGCAAAGTTTTAATTTCCTTATCTTTTGTCTCATTTTCTTCTTTTAGCTTCTGTATTCCCATTTTCAATTATTTAATTTTGACATCTTTCAAACTTACCTGGGACATGGCTTGTAAGAGACTATCCAATTTAGTTTTATCTTCATCTGTATCTACATGTATCTGTTGTTGACCTAATTCTGCTAACTTTTTTCTTTATTTCTTCCAATTGCTCTTCCAAACCAATTTTCTCTTTTTCCCAATGAACTTTTTCCTTGGTGAGCTTCAACATTTTTGCAGTAATATCTTTTACTTCATTTGACAACTCTTCTTTTTCTTTTTCTAGTACTGTTAGTTCGGCTCCTTGAATCAGCAAAGTGTCTGGGAATTTCAACATTCGCCTTAACATTTGAATTGTATCATCCTTCTCTTTGAGCAAATTTGCTACTGCATCTCCCTCTTTGTTTATCAAAACTGTTTGTAATCATTTTATTTGTTGTTGTCAAGACTTATTTTCTGTTTTTTCTTGTCTCAACTGATTATTTAATTTATCCACTAAAATTTTCAACTGTCTGCCTTTAAGATTGCTCCCAAATAATCTGAATATATAACCTCTCCCGTTTGTCTGTGTAATAAAATTTTATCTGGGGCGTTGATTTTTGTCAGATCCACTTTCATCTCTGAGATCTTATCTTTAGTAACAACTGAAAATTTTGAAGAATTTTCTTTGACATTTCTGCTAGTAAACAAATTGACTTCAGTGTTGGATATATTTCTAACCCTTGGAAATAACTGACTGGTTTGTCGAGAGAATTCCTGTTTATTTTGACTATGTTCATTAAATACATCCATCAGACTGTGTGGTTTATTTACATCATCTTCCACTGGGGATTTTTTAATATTGTACTCCTTTACCATGACCTCTGGTATTTTGACTTCAGTTCTTCCTCCCTCTTCTGAAACTGCCATTAACTCTTGTTGCATATCCATTTTCAATTTTTTCCCTTTTTCTGCTTCTTCACTTTCAATGTTTACTACATCTTGTATGGGCCTTTTAAACCCTACCATTGCAGTATTCATCGTTCTTTCTGCCTCTGCTGTTGCATCTGCCAATATCATTTCTTTATCATGAGAATCTAGAATGATTTCTTCCTTATAATCCATCCAATTAGCTCTATCAGACATTCCCTCAATCATCTGATGATTCAACGCTTTGATGCGATGATCCATTCTTCGTTTTGATATTATGTTTAACGGATCATATTCAATAGCCATGTCTGTCTCAAAACCCATATCTTTGAATAACTTTTCTATATAAATAGAAACATTTTTATTCTTCACTGTGAATGGGCCAAGTGTGAACGGATACTTGATATTTGTTGCTTGTTTGAAAAGTAAGAAATTATTATCTTCAACAATTAACTTCTATCTAAGGAACTCCAAAGCGAAAACCCTTAAGGTAAGAAATGCTGATAAAACATAGGGTTTATGTTTGAAACCATATAACCTAATCACTGTACTGTCTTTTCACAAGAACCAATCTCCTACAACATATTCTGCACTTAATTGCATACATGCTTGCATTTCTGGTAATACTCTAGGCAATCTTTCACCAAAAATCATTCTGTAAATCTCAAAGAGCATATAATTTATGTAATTAAACATGTTATTTTCTAATAACTTTGTGAAAAGGATCTTAGGGAATTGTAATTCTTCATGACTGGCGACCATGATCATTTTCATAAAAAATGACTGAAATCTGAAATGCCTCAGAGTAGGGAAATTGACCATCTGGTCATGAATCTTTTCGGTCAAGAATTCTTCAAAATTAAGTCAAGGAATTTGATTTTCATCAATCCTTGACTGAATTGTACTCATTTTATACAAAATGCTTAACTAAAACTCAGTTACATACATGTTTGTATCGGACCCTAGGATTAAAGCCAACAATGTCAAAACCAGCTGGGTATTTTCATCAAATAAAGTGATATCTATATGGTAAGGGATATCTGAAATGTTTGTTTCTGGTTTAAGACATGTAGACAAAAAATTTTCTCTATCATCTTGAAGGGTTTGATGATAATATTCAATAACAGAAGTTTCAGAAAAATTTTCAGACTCGAGGGTTTGGGAAAATTTTATTTCTAGGGCTTTAATTATGACGACAGGATCTATTTTGTAGATGACTCTGGTTTTTTGACTATCTAAAACAGTTCTTTCTTCTCTGGAATAATTATCAGCACACCACGACACAAATTCTGGAAAAGATGGGATTTGGTCCGAGCAGAAGGCTAACAAGGATGACTGGTGGACTCTGTGTCTGTCTATACCTTCTTCTAATAACTTAGACAACTTAAGATTAACTTCAGCGACTGGTAACCTGATTAGGGTATCATAAATGTCCCCATCTCTATCTTCTAGGGCTTCTTTAGCTTTAAAAACATCTATATCATGCACAGTTTCCATTTAAATAGTTTCTACAAACAAATTTTCGCTAAAAATGTGGGCCAGGTCACCAGACCCTACCTGTATAGACACGTCTTTATCCTTCTGTCGCAATTGTTGAACTCCACCAGTCTTCAGAGCTTCTAGGAACAATGACACATAGACAAAATGTTGTTATTTGAAAACCCTTTTGTTTTATATAAGCCCTTTTTCTTAACTTTCTGGTAGCTTTCCGAATGTACTTTTATATCTAACCGTTGATTATAGGCTTTTGATTTGAGCCGTTAGATCTTGCGCTCCTTTATTTCCCATGGTGGTATCCGCGATCCCAATAATGGTTTTCTTCTCCGGTTTTTACTGTGTGTGGATCAACCATTTTCTGACACCTGTTAGAGTGGTTTAATTACCGCAACCACTTTTTCCTCTATTGAGTGTGCACTTCCCATGATGTGGATGAATCTTGTCCTTAGATTTTGTGCCAATGTATATCGTCCCTCCGATTTGTGTTAACATATGGCGTATTCCCTTGTGCCTTCTACATCTGCCACGTGCTATGGCCCGCGTTTACCCCATATTATCCTTTGGTGGTTCTGCATGGTGCTGTAGTGGTTTGTGATACCACTATCATGTTGATGCGGAACAATAAGAATGCAACACATACTCCAATGGTATTATGTTCGCAACCACTCACCAACGTTTGCAAACGATCTTTTGGGTGGTGTAGGAAACCATGATAACCGTTGATTTTTATTTTTGTCATCTCCGCCGTTGAAGCTTCACTAAGATTTAACCTCTTCAATAATTACTTTCGGACTATTGCACATGTAGGTTTTTGCTTTGTTGATTTTGTATTACAGTCCTTTATTTCAACCCATCCGTATTAAATTTACTTCTTTTGGATATTTTTGACAAATCTTTTAGGGTTTGAGTATTTCAAATATAGTGTCAACATACCCAATATGAGAAGGGAATTGAATTGAAATGCTTTTGTTTGTAAATTTATGCTCGTTGAAAATGTAAATGAATATCTAACTAAAAACATGAATATCAACCATGGAGATGCAAATCCCATTATGTTAACATCCATGTGATTTTTGCCACTTACATGTTCTATTTCCATGCCCTATTTTCTAGCCCTTAACTTTTGAGTTTTATCAACTAGTAGTGAAATATGTTAAATAGAACATTATGATATCCTAAATTTTCATTTAAATAGCTTCTTAGATATCACTCACACCTACATATTGTCAGTACTCAAGAAATTTGACATAAAATATAAGATATTCATTTTTTCGTTTTTGCATCTTAGTGATACTAACATTGTTGAAAGTGCAACATGAGCTATAAATCAAGATATCCTTGTGTGGGTCAAGATGTTTTCTTCCTTATTTGGATTTCCTCAAGTCTTTTCCTTAACAATAAAATTTTGTTATCATTTGATGACTTGAACCTAGTGAGTATTTAACATGGAAAATATAAACAACATGCAAACCTTCTTTATATAAAAGCAATGTGAGATTTCTTTAGAACTTTCATCTTTTTAAGACAATAATATATCCATAAGAAATAAACTTATGGCCCATCTCTTTCATCAACATGGATGCTTATTGTGTAATTCAAATTTAATTATATCTTCAATTACTCTTTTAATGTTGAATTCAAAATTCTATTTAATGAGGCTAAGTTCAAAACTCGTCCCGATTCTAGTTTGGTTTGCAATCTTGGTCTATTTCCTTGCCTTCACAAGACTAAATCTCAACAAAAATTAGATATTAGTATTACTATTTAATTTATTATATATATATATATATGGGAAGTACCCCATGCCTACCATCTTGGTAAGTTCAAATGCAAAAAAAACCTCACGTTGTCTCACTGAGTCTAAACATAGAGGGGAACTCCATAAGTTCTCGACCCAGATCGACTCCTTTTTCTCAACTCCACATCCGTTCTAGGGTTTTCCCATAGACACTTGATAGATACACTCTTGGTTAAAAGCGTCTCTGTCAAGTGTCTATGGGAAAACTCTAGAAACCCAGAGCCTAGCCTAAAAACCCTAGTTTTGAATCCAAATAATTATACACTTATATGCAAAGTTTCTGACATGTATATAGCAAGGGTGCATACAACTAAAAACAAATCAAGTGCAATACATATCTAATCCAAAATACATAAACAAAGAGTCTAAATGGCCTAGAATCTAATGAGCATGATGGCGACAATGGTGACAGTGAGCAAAATGATGATGATGGTGATAATGGGCGTCAGGATAGATATGGTGATGGTGACAATGAGACAAAGTACATTAGGTTGATGGTGTATGACAGATCATTGATGGGGACAAGGATGGTGGCACCACAAGCAAGAGGATGACGAGGCTTGATGGTGATTGTGGTAGTGGAAATGGTGTTGGTGACAATGTTGTCTTGATAGTGGAGTTCAAAATTAAGCTGGTAACCCTAGAGCTTGGAGCTTATCCTAGAAACATGAGAGCCTATCCTAAAACCCTATTTGGTAGCATAAACCCTAGCTTGTATTCTAATCGCAATAAAACCCTATTATGTAGTCGAATCCCTTTCGTAAATTAAAATACATATAAAAAATAAATCATTTTCATTGTACATATATATTCATTTGCATACATTTGAATCCAAATCATTATACACCTATATAGAACAAAACTTGAACAAAACTATATATAAATCCATGAGATAAAACCATAGTGGAACAAAAATCGAGCAAATACATAAATTTTTAGGAAAATAGTGTAACATGGTTCCCAATGTACATACGATGGCAACTTGTGCCCTATACAAAATCCGACAACTCATGTCGTAGATCCAAAATACATGAAAACTCGTTCCTTATACAAAATCCGACAACTCGTGTAGTAGATCCAAAATACATGGAAACCCGTGCCATAGATACAAAGTACATGGAAATTTATGCCCAAAGGTGCCACATCATGGCTAATGTACATAACATGGAGTGTCAAGAATTGTGACCACCTCGGTCTGTTGGCATGGGATTAGTCCGCAGGAAGTGAGGAAGCCGACAGCCATGAAAGGGATAATCCGCGGAAGGAAGGGTGATTCACGGAGAATGCAGAAGCGCAGAAGTAGTTAGTTTGTTAGATAAGGGTCATGTGGACCATTTTGTAACCACTTAGTTTTGTATAAATAGGAGTATGATTGTAAGCCTAAGGGAATCCATATGCGGTGATGAATAGAGCAATAGACCTTTTGAGTTTTGATCCAGTTAGTGATCTGTTTTGTAATCGCGATATGATGTATTGACTGTTTCTGCGAAGGACATTCCGTAGGTTTTAATGAGTGCATGAAGATGTTCGATTATGTTTCTATCTTTGTCTTTGTTTTGTTAGATGATGAATGCGAATGTTTGTGAGATGCTTAATTATATGTGGGTTTAGTAATTACTATTCATGCTAATGAGTATTTAAGATCATGTTGATGCGAATGTCTATTAAATGCGAATCATGAGCTATTAGTATAGTGCGAATGACATAATATCTGGTTTCTGCGAGTGCAATGTGTGTTTGACGCATGTCCTCAACTCCACTGCGGAAACATGGTTTGTGTAGCCCCATTGTGCATCTCGGGTGAGACTTCACTTGCTCTATGAGTGTTGCTGGATTGGGTAAAACCTTTCTAGGCCAGTGCGTAAGGGATTTGGTTGATGGTTTGTTGACAAGAGTGCGAAGTGAACCCCTATCGACAGTCGTTGTGTCAACAAATGGTTCCATTGCTGGGACCTTGAAGAAGAAAAGAAGAGGATATGCTGTGGCACTTGACGAAACTAGAGTTTCAAGAGTGGTTTGACAAGAAGACAGAGGATTTCGTAGAAGGAGAGAAGCAAAACCCTAGACAAACGGTAAGCAGTTGGTTGCAGAAATACATTTATTTAGATATCTACAAAATATTTTTTCTGTGAATTCCTAGTACTGCTGCATGAGTGGCTAGCACAGCTAACATTCCAGAAGCACCATTTCCAAAAGACTGAGCCTGAACATTAGAAACAAGAACTGATTCAACAGCTGAAACGTGTCGACAACACAGTATCAAGGGCTGTCGATTTTTGGGTGGATAGTATCCTAGAGGGATATATTACTGAGTTCACAATAGATACAATCAAATCATAAATTAATGTGGAGAGAAATTTCTTCAGGGGACCAAGGGGAAGGTTCTTGCTGTTGCTAAAATTGTGGATTAAGATGCTTTTCTGTGAAAAGGGCATATTGAGGATGACTTCTGACGAGTAGACAGATCAGTGTGCAGAGGTTGTGGGTATTGCGTGAACGCATATCTGATAGAAATATGTGGGGTAGATGGACATGAGAGATGACGAGTTTCTAAGGGAAGCTGACGAAGAGTGTGGTACCTTGAGGAGTGGGGTAGTATTCCGGTGTCCTGAGAAGAAGAGAAGGACTGAGAGAGAGTCTCCTGAGAGGACCAGAACAAAAGACTGTAAAATGGGACCATAAGGGAGAAAGTGACCCTATTGTGACGAATATGGTGACCAGGCTACCCCAGAAGAAAAAGAGGGATGGATCATAAGTTACAACATACATGCAACCCCGTGCACTACCCATAATTTTACAGGTAGAAACACAAGCTATTCGCAAAGTTTCCCTACATGCAGCGGTAAAAGTAGTGCATCAGTAAACAATAACACTAGGAACGTTAGAATGGAAGACGACACAAAAATCCCCACTTTCCAGGGGAACGGGACTGAGGATCCTGAGTAATTCGGGTTTCTGTGCGAAGCATTCTAGATTGTGAAGCAAGTCCAGGATGAGGATATAAAAAAGGGACAGCTAGCAACGACCCTTATGGGTCATGCACTAGATTGGTTTATGAATTTTACAAGGGTTCCAGTGGGAACAATGGCCAATTCGTTGGTGCAGATAAAAGCAGGAATGATCAATGAATTTAGGAAGCTAAAGTCGGAATCCCAGTATGTCACTAAACTCAAAGAAATCAACCAATACCCAAATGAGCCGGTATGGGAATTTGATCAGCGGTACAAAACATTGATAGCGAAGGTAAGTTTTGGGATAAATGATATGCAGCAAATGGAGTGGTTCATCATAGAATTGGTACCACACATCCACTAACCACTAATGCAACAGAAGGTTGCGACCCAAGTGGAAGCATTGGAGATTGCGATGAAGCTTAAGGCTTCACCAATCGGCGAAACAGGGTTGGGTATGGATCAAATACAAGCATAGCTGAAAAACTTGACGATCCAACTATAAGACATGAAGAAAGGGAAAGAGGCTCACGAAGAGATTTGGTGCATTAGGTTTAGGACAAAGGGACACCACAAGGACCAATTCCTAGACTTCCGAGAATATTTGCAATCCAGTGCAACAAATCCCCTCAGTCAGGGAGGTTTTCCTTGGTGTCGTATCTACCAAACAAGAGGCCATCGACCATAAGAGTGTTTGTATCTGCAGAAGATGGTGTCGAAACAAGAGAACATGTATTGAAAGTTCTGTAAATTGGTTGGCCATGATGAAAACAACTGCATAGCTTATGGCCTACTCCAAGAGAGGACTGCGACTGCATACTTCATGGCAGGAGAAGAACAGGAACCGGGTCAGCAACAATAGCAGTATAATCAACCGTCGGCCTAGTATAATCACCAACCACAACAGTATGATCAAGGGAAGTATGGGAAGATGCAGTATGGCCAGCCACAGTATCTGGGACTGCAATATCCACCACCTCAGTACCCACCATATGGGACACCACAACAACCATAGTAGGGGAAACCATAGTACCCACCATATGGCCCGCCGCATGGAGGTGCTAGCGGAGGATTTCATGGAGTTCGAGGTGTTGGTGTAGGACGAGGACCAATTATATGCTACAATTGTGGGCAGTAGGGGCACTATCAGAGGTACTTACCGAACCGAGCACCACAGTGCACCTATTTCAATGTTGTGGATCATGGCATTGAAGATTTTTCGCAGCTCATCACAAAATGGCAAACCAAGAATCCGCAACCACCTCCACAAAACCAGAATCATAATCCACCAGTGGTGCAGATGATATCAACGGAGGCTTGAAGAAAACATGCGACTGTTGGAGTGGTGACACGAGGAGGAGCAATGACAGGAGCCAACGGGCCACGAGATACCATCCGACCAACAGCACGAAAACATGTCACCTTTGATGCGGAGGTCAAAACAGATATCGTCTTGGCAGTGTAGGAGGCAATGAGACATAAGAGGTAGATACCTCTTCAGGAAGAAACTATCTACAATATGCCACCAACATTCAATGGGACAAAGTTGCGGGGGAAGGATAACACCTTAGAATCCTTCTTGAAGAGTTTCCTGGAGCTGGAAAAGGATCAGGATGCCCTGGAAGAGATATCCAATCTGTTGAATCGACGGGAAGGTGCACGCCAAGAACAAAGACTTAATCGCATACATAAGAGGAAGACGGGATGAGAGATGCGAATGTTGGCACAAATTGGAGCATTTGATGTCGACTCAATTATATTGGACCTGGGGTTGGATGTTAACATTCTGACCAAATAGACATGGGAGACAATGGGGAAACCGTAGTTAGCTTGGTCATCAGTACAGTTGTGATTAGCAAATCAAAGTAAGGTTACTCCACTTGGTCAGGTGTACGAACTTCCCATTGAGATTGAGGACCTCAAGACTTATGTAGATTTTGATGTAATTGATATTGTTGACAACTCAGGTCCCTACCCAGTGCTGCTAGGGATTGACTGGGAAATCGATAACTTAGTTGTTATCAACTTCAATAAGTGGACGATGTCATTTGAGAATCGCGAGATGAGGGTAGTTGCACCTATGGATCCTGCGGAAGGGCGACAATACGTTGAACCAGCGCAAGATGAATTTATGAAAGGATGGGATATCATATATAACATATTCGAGGATTACATTAATCCCACTGTAGATGGAGAATTGGGATGGCACATCGTCAGTTTAGTGTTGTCGAATTCAGATGAGGCAGTTGAGAATTGGAAAAACCGGATGCATGAAGTGTCATTTATAAAGTTTCCAAGGATCACATAGTCATTGTGATGGGTAGCCACAGAAGAGTGCACGCTACCAACATATGAGGGATTACCCAATGTAATGTCCCTAAAAATAGTAAAAAATTTTAAAAAAAATCGATACTAAATTAAATTGGTAAAGAGATGAAGAATAGTAAATTAAATTCATCACTGATAAGTACCTACTGCACCGGTATTTGATTTCTACTCTTTGAAGTGTCTTAGTTTCATATGTATCATGGTTTGCTGATTATAAATTCTACAGCTTTGCGGAAGCGTTTAAAATTAATGCATGTATGAACTGTCACTTGTGTACGGATGTCTGGAATGTAATAATGTGAAACTTCTTCTTACAGCTGTAAGGGTTTGTGTGCATATGTAATAAAATCTAACTAGTAATTCAGGTGGGATGGACCCCTAAAGGTTGCGGTGGAGGCCCATGATGTACTGCTAGATCTTTCAAGCTTAAGAGTACCCCAGCAGGGTTGCCGAGAGGTAGGGTGTAAGAATGGAACTTCTGTCTTACTTAGCGAAATTCGCTAACGTCTTCAATTCGTATTTATTTACAGGTACTCCTACTTCAGCATCCACCAATGGTACTTACTCTATGGTTCCCAAAGTATGAGATCTTTAAAGATTGGCACTTGAAATACTTGTATAACTAATATCCTTTGTTGAGTTAGTAGTATCTTTGTTGATACTAAGCACTTATGGTCTTTGTAATACTTGTGCACTTATAAAAACGCTGTTTGGTCAATCGTGGTTTTACCACTATAGAGCTTTGGGTCTAAATCGAAATATTGGGGTTTGGTGGTAGCATTGAATGTGACTCTACATTGGCACATGGCCAAGCTTCCAGTTGTGCTGAGGGTTTTACTCCTAGGGTTCTTCTCCAACGAAGTGTATTTCGTAGTTTGCTTCACTTGTTTCGCTGTATGTGCATTTGGGGGTTTTCATGCTCCATCCTGAGCTCTTGCTCATGGCCAACGCACCTTACATGGATCTACACACAAAGATGGAATACTGAAGGTAAATCCTTCCCTGGCTCAAGTCTTATGCTTCTTTCATGCTATTTTATTTGGTATGTGTTGATACTAATCCCAAGTTTTGACTCCATGGTGTTTGCTTCACTACAACAAAATAGCCCTTTAGTGGCAGTTTTGTCTTGCGGGGGTCTTGGTAAAACCCCCCCTAAAAAAAAATTTAGACATTTGGAGGCAGTCTTCTAAAACCGCCCCTAAAAGTCATGGAAATTGGACTTTTGGGGGTGGTTTTTTTAAAACCGCCCCCAAAAGTCCTGAAATTTGACTTTTGGGGGCGGTTTTGGGAAAACCCCCCCTAAAAGCCCAATTCTCATAACTTTTGGGGGTGGTTTTTCAAAACCCCCCCTAAAAGTCATGAGAATTGAAATTTTGGAGGCGGTTTTTTTGGAACCCCCCCTTAAAAGTCCTGAAATTTGACTTTTGGGGGTGATTTTGGGAAAACCCCCCCTAAAAGCCCAATTCTCATAACTTTCAAAACCCCCCCGAAAAGTCATGAGAATTGAACTTTTGAAGCCGGTTTTTTTGGAACCCCCTTAAAAGTCATGAGAATTGAACTTTTGGAGGCGGTTGTTTGATAACCCCCCCTAAAAGCCCAATTCTCATAACTTTTGGTGGCGGTTTGTCAAAACCCCCCCTAAAAGTCATGAGAATTGAACTTTGGGAGGCGGTTTTTTGGAACCCCCCTTAAAACTCATGATTGAATTGAAATTTTGAGTGATGATTAAGGCCTTGCGACATCTCATAATTAATAAATAGTGAATCTAATTTCAAATACAAGTGGGATATGTTGGTAGTTTTTAGATCTGTAACACCAAAAATGAAAATTTTCCTGCCAATTTCAACATGCTAGTAATTTTCATTCTGCGATTACCCTTTCTTCTCATTGTTTTCCCCTTTTTGTAAAGGGTGACTCAAGTGGATTCCAATGGATGACAATGGCAACAAGAGAGCATAACATAACACACACATGCCCATATCCAAGGCCTAGAATATATTTTAAACTAATGAGTTGAGTGAATTCAAGATGCAATTACAATAATTATTAGACAAAGTGTTCATATGACCAAGTGCATCACCTTGGATAGAACACATATTGGTAGTCAATAACAAGGATTGAACCTTTTGGATGTGCATTGGTTATTCAATGTTAAATAAGGTGATAATTAATTAAGAACAAGTACCTCCTACCCAAATTGATGATCCTCTTTATTAACTTAGATGGGAAAAGGTTTTTTCAAATTTGGACTCAAGTTTTGGGTATCATCAAATGAGAGCAAAGAGTCACGGTCTGCATTATTTAAGATGTGCCACCACCTGTCGCCTTGCTGTAGGCACATGCCACCTTGTTGTAGACACATGTTAGTGTATACCAGTACCGACTCAATTAACTACGTGAAGAATGAGCTCTCCACCATCGTCATCGGTGCCTATGATTGGTGACAGTCAAGGAAGAACTTTAGGTTAAACATGCCCGATAATGGCATGGTTCCTAACTTTACATGTATTGTTCTCGAGGAGTTGATGTTAACACGAAGCTTTGGACCCAGTCTAATAAAATATGAGGAGACATAATTTTAAAGTTAACCAAAATTTAAATACATTGGTCAGGGTCGATGCTATATTCAACTTCATCAGTTTCGTTTCATGAGTTGCCATGTGTGACTTAAAACAGTGAGTGGAGGTGTCTTTCACCAAAATCCTGATTCCACTGTGATCCTTATAATTTGTTGCGCCATTGAAGAATCCCATGGGTGAATTACTAAATAAAACTGGTTGATTTATCAAAAATTTTACTTTGTCTGCACCTGGATCTATGACGAATTTTGTTGATGCTTTAATAATCCTTCTCCCAACCTCCTCTAGGTTCCGTCTGTAGCCTTTAAAAAGAATGGCATTAATTAAAATCCACAAGCCCCATGTGACAATAAAGGGAATTGATTTTACCTTGGGATTTGTTAAAAACCAGAGCTTTAAATTTTCTTAAAGGGGCTGCAGATGCCAATTATTTTTGACTTGAAGAATGTTACAAATCAAAGTCCAAAGATCCTGAGTAATGCTGCAATCTATTGCAAGATGTTGTATGGTAGCCTCACTGCTCAAACATAATGGATAGGCTGAAGGTCCAATTCCACCCCTTTCTCTGTAAATCTCCCATGTTAAGACTTTATTTCGTAAGCATAACCACATAAATAGAATTGATTTTGGAGGAGCTTTGATTTTCCATATCACTGTATACCACCACTTCAAAACATCATTCTCATAAAGATATATAAATGCATTATATGCCTCTTTTACTGTCTGCACAATCCCTTCTATTTTGTTCCAATTCCAAGCCAATCTATCTAGTTCTATAGACAGAGTGATCCCATTTTGGTAAATTCCCTATATGTATGTGTTCCATTCACTTGCTAGAGTTCCTGTGAGTCCGAGATCTTATGCAGAGAGCCAAATACTAGAACCTATCAAGTTGGAGATATTTGTCTTATGTATATATGCAAGACAATAAAGGATCTGACTGTGTAGGTGTGGTAGCAGTTCTTCTGATAGTATAAAGCCAAATCCTCCACCCATAAAAGGATCCAAGCCTAAAAGAACTCTCATACCTATACCAACCTTCCAAGCAATCCACCGCTTAACCACAAGTAGTGTAGTCAATATATTTTTCCAGATAATGGAGGCTATTGGGAAAGCAAAGTGTTTCTTCAACCTCAGCCATGATACAACATCAAATCCTTTCACATATTTCCTTCTCATAGTGACACTCCAAATACCATCATGAAAAAGTGCCCTCCACAGTGATTTGGTAGCTAGCTAGGGCGTTGTTAAAGAGATTAAGATCTCTTATTCCCCAACCTCCCTTATTTTTTTGCTTTGCTATTAGACTCCATCTTGCCAAATTGTACCCCCCTGAAAGTCCAACTAGTTGTCGCAACACAGTTCCATGCATGTCGGAAAAACTTTTAGAAAAAAATATTTAGCTCTAACATGATCCAGCATAGTCTCTTGAAGAAACATAACATCAGGTTTAACTGTAGACAAAAGCTCCTTGAGGGCTAGCATCTTGGACTAGGCACCTACAATCCTCCTAATGTTAAGAGAGATTAAGACTAGCATTAAGGAACCCTCATATCAGGGTTCAATGCTCTAAGTTTCCCAGAAGGAGAAGGAGCAGAAACATGGTAATTTGAAGAAACCATTATGGGGTATGTTTCCAACCTTCCCTCAACAACCCCTATGTCTTTTTTCCTGTTAGTGGATTTGTTTTTAGGCTTCTTCCTGATGGTGACATTTGCAATATCCATAAGGCCAGCTCCGTCTACAAAGGAGTTATAGGTCTGAAGAGGCGCTTTATTAAAAAGAACTTCTTTGTAAGAGGGTTCCGAGGGTTTGGTAAACAAATTTGTATCCAGTTGAGGGGGAGAAGCCAAGGTGCATTCACTGTGTAAATGAGGGGTAGTGTGAGGTCCCTGAGGAGAGGTCTCAGTCAAAATAGGGCTTTTGGGATTTGTAACAACCAATAGTTTTGTCGATGAGGGGGAAATCAAAGGATGGTTTTATGAGATGACAGGGTTCAAATGAGAAGTAAAGGGATGGGAATTGTTAAAATTTCCTAGAAACCCTAAAAAATATCGACCAGCTACTCCTCATTACTACCTCGCAAAATAATGTCTTATTTAGTTAAAGAAATACTAAAGAAATTTGGAAAGAAAATCTTTAACTTACCAATGAAAGATTCAGTAGAGGGGAATTGACTGGGCACAACCTCCATTTGAGCATTCTGAGTCCTCCCATTTAAGTCTTTTTCTCCCGCTTCAAAAACCAACTCCAGTGACTGAGCCTCTCCAACTACTGAAGGACACTTTGTTTTTATATGGCCAGTGGATCTTCATACATGACACCGAAAGGGTTCTCTTCAATACTCTAGGGTTTGAATGAAGGACCCATTTTTAGTGACAATCTCGACTTCTTCTGGCAGTCCTAGGTCCATTTCAAACTCCAATAAAAGCTAGGCCATGTGTTTGTTATTCCACCTTAGGTCCCTTTCATCAAAGAAAACAAATCTGCCAACAACATCTCCTATCCCTCTCAAAACCGCTAGATCCCAGCATTCAATGGGGAGGTCGGGCATTAGTATCCATAAGCATCTCTTTTGGAAGAACAGTGTAAAAGGGTTGAAATTACCTGGAGACCAATGCTTAACCATAAGTACCCCTTTGTCTATAATCCAGGTTTTTTCTGCAACTTTTCCGAAATACTCCACTGACAAGAATTGGAAATTAATCCAATAGTTGGACAGTAAATTGAACCGCGGCCAGTAGCCCAAAACTTGTTTCCATTCAGTGGAAATCCAGTTTTTCAGTCATAGCCTTTGTCACCCGGAGGTGTCGGCCCAGTCAGCATTATGTTATGTGGTTAAGTTAAGGCCGACCTAGTAAAGGTTATTAGGCAAGTCAAGTCAAGTATAAATAGAGTGCGGGAGGCACTCTATTTCATCATTCTATTCTCTCTTACACTCTTGGGAGAGTGGTGCACTTGTGGAGGAGGAGAAGCTGGTGCTAGGTGATGTCTATCTCTTATGCTTGGGTTGTATCATTTCTCTATCTATCTCTGAGGAAGTTATTGGGGTTTTTCACCTTTATGGTTTTCCCCAAGTAAACTATGTGTCTCTTGTGTGATTGCATTATAGTGTTTATGTTTTATATGTTGTAGATATGCTCTACATGTTGTTCTCTCAGTTAAGATCCTAGATCAGATTGAAGTAAATTCTAAAAAACTAACATGGTATCAGAGCTATCCTGAAAGAAGGCATGGTATGCATGCATGACACTTGTTGCACTTACGATGCTAGGGCTTGATATAGAAAAAACAAGTCATCGTAGCTCTTTTGCTATAAATAAATTTTGGCGAGGTGTCAGGATCTGAAAATTGTAGACGACGAAGCTAAGATCCCCATGTACCTTTTTTCCAAAGGACAACCTCTATTTCGTTGTACTTTGTGATTTATGATCTGTACAATATAGGGTTTCTGCCTCTTCCAGATCTCAGTCAAAAATAGGTTACCTTGGAAAAAAGGTCATAACTTGGGCTAGAAAGTTCCAAATGAAATTTTGTAAATAGTGACAAGTAGTGCACAGACTGAAATTTCTTAGGTAAATTTTTCAAACACCGAAACTAAACCAGTGACACATGGCATGCCGAACAAGTTCGTTCTTCTGTTTTATCCTATAAACAGGTCATGTTGCGACACTTGGAATAAGTCTCTATAAGAGAATCCATTTGAGGTCAGACCTGTGGGGTTATAAATATGATAGGTCGGGCTATCCCAAGAAAATTTTTCAGACCCTGTGGATTGAAAAGTTTAGAGTTAAACTGGAAACAATCAGGTACATATTTCTGTCAAAACATAATTTATTTTTAGCACCTTCATTCATGGCTTCCGAAATTTAGGGTTTCGAAAAAGGTTAGAATTTTATAATCGGAGACTATGACTGAATGCTACTCATCAAAATCAAAATTTAGAGACCAATATTAGAATTTTTGGTTGGGCAGAAGGCCGGCCTTGATCAGACCCTAGTTCCAGACTTTGATCGGAAAAGTGGAAAATTAGGGCTTCTGCAAAAATGGGAATTTTTGAAATCTGTGACCACGGCTGGAAGCTCCTTAGAAAACTAAAAGATTAGAGATTTGGATCAAACCTTTTGATTGGGAAGAAGGGTGGGCTTTATCAAACCCTAGTTCGGGGTCATGTCCAGTGAATCTGGAAGTTTCAAAGGCAAATTTGAGGGGTGAAACTTTGCAGTTTTCAAATTCTGAGTATACGAGCTTGATCCGCTCATCAAGGCACATATTTCTATCCTTTCGGAAGTTTGAAATTCAAAGTTTGAATTTTTAGGGTTTATCTAACAAACCCTAATCCAACTCCAGATCCAGTTCCTGCAAATGAAGAGGATTGGGTTAATCCTAGAAGAGAATGGATTGGTCACCTACATAACTGAAAAAGTTCCTGTTTCAAAGGGAGATGAGGCTAAGGCCTTACATAAGAAGATTACAAGCAATCTTGACAGGTATGACTTATGTAGGTATGTTTCGAGATTTGTTCATGATTAAGTTTATGATATTGTTTTCTTCATCTTATTACGGTTAGTACAATCTTGATTAAATTTAGACTTGTCGTATCACCTTAATAAAATTATGAATGCATGATAGAAAATATTCATTGATTAGGGTGTTGACACTTATGATTGTACTAATGCATTATGGTGTTGTATGAGGTTTATGTTGTCCGCTAACATGAAAGGTCTACCAAGAAATACAAATCATGTTCTAGTTCAAGAACATATGATCACGATGACATGAAGACAAAGATTCATCCATTGTCATGTATCACGTAGAAGATCTATTTATGAGGTATGTATAACTTGGTTCTATAATGGTTAACCTATGAGATATGCAGGTTACTAGCACAAGCTATTGAAGAGAACAAGAAGACATCATGTGGGTATGTTAGACATAACTAGCTAATATACCAATCCAAGTATGTTTTTCCTATATCAAGTTAAAATCCTACCTTGTGTTAGGATCCCTTATATAAGTATACTTAGTATGATTGGTTATGTTTATTCATAAAGTTAGAAATGTAAGTAATCAAGGGTTTATGCATATTATGTCTCTTATCTTGATTGATGATTTAACTAACTAGAAGAGTTCTATGATCAAATAAGAATATGCATGAGTAAAAGAAGGCTTCCCTGAAACCTTGAATACTAATGCTTATTATCTATGTTTGAAATGATCATGACTATACATGTTTAAGATTATTGTGTATTAAGATTATACTAATGAATGTGTGATTATGTATGAGACCTTTGTAATGTCCCCATTTTGACCTCCTTTGTATTAAACCGTAAATGATGGAAATATTGTAATTTAATCATGGTGAGGAGCTCAAGGCCAAGGCCCCACCATTGATTTAGCGTTTCATGTATCGGCAATTAAAAATAGATGCCCATGGTTCTTGTGCGAGATGGGAACAATGTAAATAAGACACCATGTAAATACGAATTTTAATGGAAAAACCCACAACCGGCTATGCAATGCAACAAAAGAGATGGGGCATGACTCTATAAGGAAAAGGGAGGGAAATTATTCAAACCTTGAGCCAATGGTATTAATCCATGTGTCAATGGGGAAACCCATAAACCACCAACTACCCAATTTGTCTCATGCACCCAATCATTTAATTCTTCCAAGAAATTGGTTAAGGCAGTTAATGCCTTGGGAATGAAGAAGTATGGCAGCCAATTTCGTGCATGGGCAAGCCATCAACTTGGAAAAACGTGTTTTGTCTCCTTGGGCAAGAAACCACCCACGAAATGGTGCCCAAAGCCATTCTGAACAGGCAGCCTTTGATCATTCACGCAGGGGGAGTTAGCTAGGGTCTTTCCATTTACGTTTTTCATCTAAATACTGCATTTTTCCATGCCTGGGAGTCGTTTTTGCAGTATATAACAGTTGGGAGAGGGAGGGCCACGTTTTGAGGACTGTAGGGAGGTCGTTTTTGCCCGTGAATGTCCAAGGACGTTTTTCTAAAAACGGATTTGGCTTCCTGGGTTGTTCACCAACTTCCCATTTCGTTTTTGTGGGTTCCCACGTTTTTCTGGGTTAGTTGAAACCCCATCTCATGCATTCCACTGTGGAAAACGTTTTCCTCATGCCCAGCAAGTGGGGCTCTGCTGTTATGTGCATCCTTGTTCTTGGTTTGAGCCTGTGAGCTGAAGTGTTGGAGTGGTAGTGGATAGAAGTGGCTTGATAAACCTAGTGGGGGAGACAACCTCTCAAGAAGATCAAGAGGGCTTTGGTTACTCTTCTATGCATACCCTGAGAGCACTAGATAGGGAAGGTATGGCTTGAGGGACTGCTCAGCAGTGAAAAGAATACTTCCTTGTGCAGGGTGTGTAGGTAATGTGGGTGCCAAGCTAGATAGATCTTGCAAGGTTATCCCTGGCTCTGTGCTGGAGCTCACTAGCTTAGCAACTCTTCCTTTCCATCTCCTAGTAGCCTGATAAACCCAATTGTAGATTGGCTTGGCTCATCTTGGTGTATGCTTGGCTATGTGTGAGTCTGTTGTTCCCTGGTTCCTTGTAGAGATCATGCCCAGCTCGGGGGTGGCAGTGGTGCTGAGAGATTGAGGAGCACACTGGCCTATGGTTGGGTGGAACGTTGCAGTTGCATAGCCAGTTGCTTGGGACTGCCTTATTGAGATAAGTATTCTCTTGTGTAAATTGGCAATTAGGATTTGATGAATGTTATGAATGTATGTGGATGTATTAAACGAATTTGCTTCTGCTGTGTTTTTAAAAGTTTAGGCATTTCCATATGATCTTGTATAATTCTGCACAGATCTTTATTTCATGGCTGCCACAGAATCTTGAATGTGTGTTAGAGATCAACAGCATTTATTTGATTACCGTCGTTTTTCCATAGTATGCACATATACAGTTCTTGCATCAATGATTTTAATTCAAACGTTTGGGGCTAATTGCCCGGATTGAGCACCACGTCCTCCCTATCTCGTTGGTATGGTAGGAGGGGACACTACATTATGGTATCAGAGCTGCGTTGCAGCACTGGGCCGCTATGGGCCAAAACTGATAGTAAAAGAGAAGAGAAGAAGTTAAGTTTTTCTTAAGAGTTTGGGAAAAAAATTTGTTTAAAGTCTGTTTTTGAAAATTTTGTTTAAAGACTGTTTCGGTTAAAGACTAATTCGGAAAGAATTCCCGAATGTCTTTTGCAACTGCGGAAGCATTCGGCGAGTCGTTCCGAAATTTCGGAAGCGTTCCGAGAATTTTTCCGAAAATTTGCGAAGGGAAGTTTTTCGGAAGGAATTCCCTTCCGAAATTTGCGGAAGGAATTCTCTTCCGAAATTGTGGAAGGATTCCGTGAACCGCTCCGAAACAGCGGAGAAAAAAATTTCTTTAAGTAAAAATTTTTCTAAGTGTCGGCGTCGAACGGAAACTTTTTCGGAAGGAATTCTCTTCCGAAATTGCGGAAGGGATTCTCTTCCGAAATTTCGGAAGGATTCCGCGAATCGTTCCGCAACGCGGAAGAGTTCGGCGAGCCGTTCCGAAGTTGCGGAAGACTTTGGCGAATCGTTCCGCAACTGCGGAAGATTTCGCCGAATCGTTCCGCAATTGCGGAAGACTTCGGCGAATCGTTCCGAAGTTTCGGAAGCAATTCGCAAGATCGTTCCGCAAAAGCATTTCCATTTCCGAAAAAGTGCCCGAAATCGAGGAAGCATTCCGCGAACGGCTCCGAAATTGCGGAAGCCTTCGCCGAATGGCTCCGCAATTGTGGGAGCATTCGCCGAATGGCTCCGCAACTGCAGAAGCCTTCGCCGAATGGCTCCGCTCGGCAAATCGCCCCGCTATTGCAGAAGCGTTCGGCGAACTGCTCCGCAATTGCGGAAGCCGTCGCCGAACCATTCCGAAATTGCGGAAGCATTCCGCCAAGCGCCCCGCATTGGGGAAACTCTCGGCAAATCGCCCCGCCCATTGCGGAAGGCCAACCTCCCCGTGGTTGCGACAGCATTCCGTGAATCTCCCGTTGTGGCAAGATTCAACGAACCGCCCATTGAGGCGTGATTCGTAAAAAAAAAAAAAAAAAAAAAAAAAAAAAAAAAAAAAACGAGGGCGCTGCCCTCGACCCGCCCAGCCACAAGGGGGCAAGCCCCCTTGACCCCCTTGTTTTTTTTTCCCCTCATATTTCGTTGTTGTGATTTGATGAATTGTCAGTATGGCATTTTTCCACGTGCATGAAGTAAGTTATGAATTTTGAGAATATAATGCAGCTAACAATTGTGCTGATGAACACATTTCAGAGAGCCACGGTTACAACAGGGTAACACTGTAGTTAATACAGTTGGAAAATTTTGGATCTTGGTTGGGCCAAGAAAATGAACATCATGAATGATGCACAGGATCCCTATGAGCCTGAGACAGATGCCATGGGGGAGAACATACAGGTTGAGAATGCTGAAACAGAATCTAATGGGAGAAGAAATCAAGAGACCCCTTGCAGCCACCATGAGAAGCCCAAGGGTGGAGTTGCAAAGTTGTAGGGAAGATAATGAAAGGATGATTAAAGCTCAGGAAGAGCAAAATCAGTTGAATGCAGCTATGCTACAGAGTCTGACAGACATCCAAAGGCAAATAAACTCTGGGCATCAGATATCAAGCCTAGAACGGGGTGGGAGTAGCTCTAGAAGAAATTCCCGTAAGAGGGCCAGTAGTCCAAGAAGAGTTTCTACAGACAGGACATATAGTCCGAAAATCTCTTCTAATGAATCATCTGATTCGGAAAAATCCATTGAGGGTTCAAGCTCTTCATCTCACATGAGTAAGAGGAAGAAGCACCACAAGAACAATTCACATGGGGAATTTAAGAAGGCAAAACCTCCTACATTTGATGGAGAAGTAAAGTCTGGTCAAGAAGCTGAAGCTTGGCTTCTTGGGATGAGAAAGTATTTCCAAGTCCAAGACTACTCAGGAAATATGAAGGCAAGGGTTTCCATCTTCAACTTGAATGGAAGAGCATCTATATGGTGGGAACACACCAGGCAAGTGAAGAAGGTCAATGAAAGGAAGATTGGGTGGAAGCAGTTCAAGAAATACTTCAAGCAGAAGTACCTCTCTGATAGGTACTATGATGATAAGATCAAAGAGTTCCATGAGCTGAGATTGGGACAATTGACCATGGAAGAATATGCAAACAAGTTCTTGGAGCTGCTGAGGTATGTCAAGTATATTCGAGATGATAAGGTCAAAATTCAGCGTTTCTTAAGTGGACTGCCCCAGTCATATAAAGATAGAATTGAGTTTGATGAACCTCAAACTCTGGAGGAGGCCATAAGAAAGGCCAAGTACTGCTTTGATCAAAACAGGAGCAAACCCGAATTCCATAAGGCATGGAAGGATAAGAAAAACGAAAAGTTTGATCAAAGGAAGAAGGGGTTCAAGCCTCCTCAATTCCGGAATCAGCAAAGGCAGCCATCACGGGTTGTGACTAAGCCAACTAGGATGATGGGAGACAAGCCAAGAGATCCAAAGGAGCCAAGAGAACCACTTCAATGTTGGGGTTGTGGAGGAGACCACATGCTTAGGAATTGTCCACATAGGAATGGGAATGCAAATCAAGTTCACAACATCCAAGGAGCTGGAACTGTGGGTCAAGTGGCGAGGACAATCCCTAGAATCTATGCAGTAGTGGACGACCGCCAAGCAGATCATCAGTCAACTTTGGTTGAGGTTGAAGGTAAGATTGCTAAGCAATCTGTTTCTATTTTGATTGACCCTGGATCTACTCACAATTATGTCACTCCTAGAATTGTTGAGATGTGTGCTTTCAAGAAATTAAAGCATAGTAAATCTTGGTTAGTTCAACTAGCCACTGGAACCAAGAGAAAAGTTAGCGAAATAGTAGAGAAATGTCCATTAGAGATGGATGGGCTATTCACTTATGCAGATCTGAATATTTTGCCACTTGGTTCCTATGATATTCTCATTGGAATGGATTGGTTAGAAGCACACAGGGTTAAACTTGATTGCTACAATAAGACATTTGAATGCATGGACGAAGAAGGAAACCCAAGGGTTGTAAAAGGCGTTCCAAAGGTGACTTCTATTAGACAGGTTTCGGCCATGCAGCTGAAGAAGTTCTGTAGGAAGGGATTTCAATTGTATGCAGCCCACATTTTAGAGGCAACAGAGAATGAAACTCTGAAATTGGAGGACTATCGGGTATTGCAAGAATTCAGGGATTTTTTCCTGATGAGATTCCGGGACTCCCTCCAAAGAGAGACATTGACCTTACAATTGAACTTGTGCCAGGAGCGGCACCAGTATCTAAGACACCGTACAGGATGAGTACCCCGGAATTGCTAGAATTAAAAATGCAATTACAAGAGTTGCTGGAAAAGAAATACATTAGGCCAAGTGTGTCCCCGTGGGGAGCACCTGTTCTATTTGTGAAAAAGAAAGATGGAACACTCAGGTTATGTATTGACTACAGGCAGTTGAACAAAGTCACAGTGAAGAATAAATACCCATTGCCCCGAATTGATGACCTTTTTGATCAAATGAGAGGAGAAAAGGTATTTTCAAAGATTGACTTGAGGTCTGGTTACCATCAGGTAAGAATCAAAGAAGAAGATATTCATAAGACAGCCTTTAGAACGAGGTATGGACACTATGAGTTTGTAGTGGTACCATTCGGTCTCACAAATGCACCAGCTACATTCATGTGTCTCATGAATAATGTTTTTAGCAAATATTTGGACAAGTTTGTTCTGGTATTCCTAGACGACATTCTCATCTATTCTAAGAATGAAGAAGAGCATGAAGAACATTTGAGAATGACAATGCAATTACTAAGGGAGCATAAGCTGTATGCAAAGTTGAGCAAATGTGACTTCTATAAAGATAGAATTCATTATTTGGGTCACATCATCTCCGACGAAGGAATATATGTAGACCCTGAGAAGATTGAAGCCATTATGAATTGGCCAACTCCAAGGAATGTGACTGATGTGAGATCTTTTATGGGCCTTGTTGGTTACTACAGGAGGTTTATCGAAGGATTTTCCAAAGTTGCTAACCCGATCACTTCTTTGCAAAAGAAGGGGATAAAGTTTGAATGGTCACCAAGATGTGAGAAAAGTTTTCAACGGTTGAAGAATCTTCTTCCAAGTGCACCTATTCTGAAGATTGCAGACCCGGAAAAAGATTTTGTGGTGTGTACCGATGCATGCAATCAAGGACTTGGAGGAGTTCTTATGCAAGACAACCACGTGATATGCTATGAGTCAAGAAAGTTGAAGGAGCATGAGAAGAACTATGCTACTCATGATATAGAACTTGCAGCCATAGTACATGCTTTAAAGATGTGGAGGCATTACTTAATGGGAAGGAAATTTGAGTTAAGGACAGACCATTGTGGTCTGAAATACTTGTTTGATCAGCCAACTTTAAATGCTAGGCAAGCTAGATGGTTGGAACTTTTGTGTGAATTTGATTTCGAAATCAAGCACATAAAAGGGAAAGAAAACAAGGTGGCTGATGCACTCAGCAGGAAGGTACGTGAAATGCATGTGGCAGCACTTAGTACTTGCCAACCAGATTTGAGGCAGCAGATTGTTAACCATATGGTTGAGGATAAAGGGCAAATTGCAGCAGCAAAACCTTGAAACGAAGTATGAGGGCTATCATTTGGAAGAAGGAGGACTTCTTACTTACAAGAATAGAGTCTATGTTCCAAATGCGGCAGATTTAAGGAGAATTGTTATGGATGAAATCCATAAAGCCCCATACTCTGGTCACCCAGGATATCAGAAAACAATTGCTATAGCAAGGAAATATTATTTCTGGCCAGGCATGAAGAAGGATGTTGCTGAATACATTTCTAAGTGCATGGAATGTCAACAGGTGAAGAGTGAACACCAACATCCAACAGGTTTATTGCTTCCAGTGCCGATTCCAGAATGGAAATGGGAAGTAATCTCCATGGATTTTATTACAGGACTGCCAATGACTAAGAGACAGCATGATTCCATCATGGTTGTGGTGGAAAAGTTAACAAAGGCAGCACATTTTATACCGGTTAAGTCCACCCATAAGGACGATGCCATTGCATATATTTTCATGAAGGAAATTTTCAGATTACACGGGTTGCCTAAGGCAATAATTTCTGACAGAGATACCAAGTTCACTTCTAACTTTTGGAAAGGTCTCTTTGCAGATTTGGGTACACAGCTAAGCTTTAGTACCACATACCATCCTCAAACAGACGGGCAAACCGAAAGAGTAAATCGGGTGCTTGAAGACATGCTCCGCATGTATGTAATGGACAAACCATCCAAGTGGGAGGATTATCTACACCTGGTGGAATTTGCATATAACAATTGACAACAAGCATCGTTGGGAATGAGTCCTTATGAGGCTTTGTACGGCAGAAGGTGTAGGACACCAGTGACTTGGGACAATCCAGTGAACAGAATTGTACTTGGGCCAGAATTGCTTAAGGAAATGGAACAAGAGGTTGCAAAGATCTGGCAAAATTTAAAAGCAGCCCAGGATAGACAGAAAAGCTATGCAGATAAACATAGAATCCATAGGTAATTCAATGTTGGGGATCACGTATATCTTAGAGTGAGATCAAGGAAGAGTTCCTTGAAGCTCGGGAGCTGTGCCAAGCTATCACCTAGATATTGTGGGCCATTTGAAGTGCTCGAAAGAATAGGACCAGTTGCATATAGACTTGCATTGCCTGCTAGCACTAAAGCTCATAATGTTTTTCATGTCTCTTTGCTAAAGAAATATGTACATGATCCTAACCATGTTATTAATTGGGATGTGATCCAGGTGGAACCCGAGGGAGAATTCCAAGGTGCAATGGAAGCACTACGGTCCCGATGAGGCTACATGGGAGCTGGAGGATGCCATGAGGGTGGCATATCCATTTTTGTTCAATTTTGATGAGCACTGAGGACAGTGCTAATGTGTCATGTCCCAAATTTGGAATTGGGTCACAATGGCCTAATCACATTAGCCATATTCATTAGAGTTTGTAAAATTGATGTTAAGGGTCAAATAATTGCCAAGGAGGAAAATTACTAGTTTCCTAGATTTGGGGTGGAAGCTTTGGGATTTGGAATAAGGGGGATAATAAATGATGTTTAGACATTAGAAGGGTTCAAGTATTTAATAAATAGAGTGAATAAAGAAATTCAAGAGAAATCCTAAGTGACAAATGGTTTTGGAGACATATGGAGGATGTGGGACCCACACTAGCTTGATTTTTCATAATACATGGTATCTCTCTTTTGCAAATTCGAATTAATGGGAATGTGAACACTCTTGGGTGAGTTGGTAAGTCATAACACATGTCATTGAGCATATTAGGTTGAATTTGGAAGGATTGGTAACCTCCATGGAAGATAAAGAGTCAAAGTGAAAGTTTGTGGACACTTGGGCTAGATTCCCTAGCCCCTATGACACCAATGATGGAGAATCTATGACAACTATGACAAATTGCAGACCTGACCTCTGACATCTGACCACTATGACATGTCAGCCCCAAAAATAGGCTCAAAGAAGGCGAATTTGGGAGTTGGAGAAGCCAAAGAGACTCAAAATCGAATTTGGGAGAAGATGGAAGGTTGGAACTAGGAGACAAGTGGCAAATGTGGAATATTTCCTAAATGAAAATCTATTGAATCTATTGAGAGGATTTCGACCCTTAGAAGGCTAATGTTGGTTATAAAATGTAGAAATGAAGTATGAGAATGGATTTTGATCATTTGTAGAATTTGCAATTGCATTTGTGAAGAGGGAGAGCTAGTGGATGACTAGTTTCTTGCCTTAGCCAATTTCGAGGGTGAAAGATTCCCATCCAAGTTGGTAATTGGAAAGGCCATTCAGACCTTTCATTTGGAGCTTTAATGGAGTCTTTATTTGCAGGTGTAAGCTACAGGGCAGCTCATGGTTTCTTCTATTGCAGCTCACTCCTTCAACCATTTCCGGTTTTGATGGCATATTCTTGATCCTTGAGGGAGGGCGTTTTTGGTGAGCTATTGTACTCTTTGGGGAATATTTTAATGCCCCATTTCTTTTGTAATATGAATTAAATACTCTGTTCTTCATCTCCAAAAAGTTTCAGGTCGAAATTCCAAGTAGAAATGTATAAATCTCATTTTTAATAGAAGAACAATGCCATTTCCCCACTACCTTGTTGTGAACCAATGTGTTGATGATGATTTCGAATGAATGGATGATTCTCTGATGAATTTGTGATTAATGGACTGCCATGGATGTATTTTACAAGTTTCATGTACTGTACTTGAGCATTTGAAGTATTTTTACTTAGTTTAATTGCACTGGGAGAAGAAATAGTGCCATTTCCCCAAGGGTCGAATTGGTGATTTTTGCAGTTGAATGGGAGAGGGTTGGAACAGATATAATAATCAATTAATGGTGCACATGAGACCTTAATAACATCCTTAATACATTTCCTACCTCTGTTCATAAATTTGAGTGGCTTTGGAGGCATTTGGGAAGCCATTTTCAATACTTACCCCAGGGGGATTTGAACCCCAAATTACTAGTAAAGTTGCATACTTGGTCCAGAATCTTAAGAGAGTTTGCAGAGGTATTTTGGTGGCCATATATCATCCCTGAACATAATATTCAAGTCTTAATATCATTCATACACCTTCCTTGAAGATTTGAATGCATTTGGAGTCAATTCGAGACATAGAGACCAATACTAGTCAAAGGCAAATTACTAGTAAAGTTACCTACATTGACCAGAATTGAAAGAGTATTTGCAGAAGTGTTTTAAAGGTACAAAGACATCCCTAAAACACATATTTATGTTCTAATATCATTCATATACCTTCTCAGAAGATTTGGGATCATTTGGGGCAAATTTGGGACCTAGAGATCGAAACTAGTCAAAGGTCGAACCAAGAAAAAAAGTGGAAAATTGCAATTTTAATAAAATTCCTAACAAGGGACATTACAGTGGTATCAGAGCATGGTCCTTGCACCTATGTATTAGGTACATACATTCAAAAATAATTGGCATCCATGTCTTACTATTATGATGAATCCTATGAGTACAATTCTTATGAGGAATATGCAGATGCTTATGAGCAATATGAAGTAGAATGTGAATGGTATGAGGAAGAGGTGCCATCATGCAACACTTCTTACAATTTTAGGAGAAATGAAGATTATTCTTATGACTTTAGATCTGATGAATATGAGTGTGTCACACCAACCAAGGATAATTCTATGAGCGAGTTCCAAAGATGGAGAGAAAAATATAAAACCTTGCCCCAACAATATCAAAAATATCAAGAATATCTTGCTTCGAGCAAAAATACACAAAATGCCATGTCTTTTGAGTACTATGCTGAACATGTTTTTGAAAATAGGCCCAAAAATGAAGATGTGGAGTTAGTGAAGAAAGGTTTATGCCCTTCTTGTAAAAACCCTTGGAGCGAGTATCATTTATGTGTGCATGAAATGATGTCCTCCTTGAGGAGAGCTTTTGAGATTTATTCAAGAAGAGATTCCAAATATATTGATCCTAAGGAAAACAAGGGGAAAAATGCATCAGCTTGCTTTAAGGAGCAAAAGGAAGAGACATCACAAGAGCATGAAGAAGATTCTATTGAAAATATGGAAGATCATTCCGAGACACCTTCTATCTTAGACATGAACCAAAGAGCATCTACTGATGGATGCTTAAACTATGAAGGAGTGCCTACTGATGGGTGCTCACACCTCTATGTTGGTGAAATAGAGATCACTTTTGAAAGTGTTTCTACAAGTACAAGTTCCATTAAGCATGATAATGAAGACCTTGTAGCAGTTGAAGAAGAACCAAGATCAACTTCCCCATCACCACTTGAGCTTCATGAAGTTGGTCCAAGCAAAAATGAAGAAGATGAGGAGGTTCATTTGCAAGAGCCTCATTTTCTTGAAGGGTCCTTAAAGATGAATGAAAAAAAGATCCAAGAGTCCCTCAGCATTCTCCATGACACTCAAGCATTGGTGTCAAATTCTTATTGGAGAGCTACTTCATTGGAGGAAACATCCTTCATTGAAGACATGGAGAAGATTCAAAGAGCAATGTGCCACATCAAAGGTAATTTCATGTCTTTGCTTTTTGATAGAAACCATTTGTTTGAGCTTAATGAATTGTTACATGATGCATACTTGATGAATAATGAGGATATTCATAAGCTCACAATTCAAAATGAGCAACTTCTTGAAAAGTTGCAAGATACTTGTTTTTCCTCCTATGTTTCAGATTGTCAAATGGTAGATTGTTTGGAGGAATCTCATGACATGGTGGATCATGAGAAATGTGAAAATTTGAATGTTCTTGATGTGTTTGAAGATGAACTTGAAGAGATCCAAACACTTGATGTGGTGGAAGAGGAATTTGAATTGCCTCTTGATGAAGGTTATGCAATTTTTAAAGAAGAGCATGATTCCTCTACATTGGAACCAAACTATGACAAAGAGTTCACACTTTTGAAGGAGATGCATGATACTACCCACATGGATCCTTCCCATGATGAAACTCCTGAACTTTTTGATCATTTGGGTGAGTTAGTACATTCTCCTACATCCTACAATTCCATGTTTTGCAGTATTAGTCTCAATGAAGTATGGGTGAAAGGATTCTTTTTGATGGTGCCACATGAGGATTATGGAACTCCTAGATTTAACTTTTATGATGACATGGTTGGAGCACATTCTTATTCACATTTGCAGCAGCATAATTTGTCACTTTATGATGATTCACATCTACATGGATGCACCTATGATATGGATTTGAGTCACTTGAATACTCATGGTTTTTCTTACTCAACACTGGGTTCATTTGATGTTAGAGGAACTTCATCCAACACTTGGATGAATAGATTTATGATGGGAGAACATTTTTGTTGGCAGCCACATACTTTGTTACATCTTTATGATTCTCACATTCATGGATGTATGGGTGAGACTTCTTTGAGTCATTTGAAGTCTCCTTGTTTTTTCTGCTCATTATTTGGTTCAGATTCTAGTGGAGATTCTTCATTCACTTCTTGGATGAAAGAATACATGGCTGAATCTTTTGATGCATATCACATCCTTTTGGAGCAGCATTATAGGACATGGGACCCTCACCTATGTCATTGGAGCAGATTTGATGGGTCACTTGAAGCTTGTATGCACTTGGAAAATGGTGGTCTACTTGCTTGGAGGTATAAGCACTTTCATGACTCTTTGATGAAGCATATCCTTGATGTACATTTTCATTATGTTGTTATGTACTTTGATGATATATATTTGGTACTCATGATGTTTGGAAGAATGCATACAAGAAAATGGGATCCAGGAATCCTCTTATCTAATGGTGTAGGTTGGAGAGCACTCTTAATTGTTGGGGTGCAATACAAGCAATGGGACCCTGGAATAATTTTTATCTCATTGGTTTCATTTTTTGGGGGGAAGCAAGCAGCATGGGAGATGGATTCCCCACTTAATAAAGTGATTTTAATAATAGTAGTGCAGCAGCAAGCATGGTGGTTCCTCTCTAAAATATTCATGGAAACTCAAAGACTCAAGGTTTGGCAATTCAATGGCAACTTCAAAGAATTATACAGAAAGCAGGTTCTTCAACACCCATGTTTGAAATTGCTTGAGGACAAGCAATATTGGGAAGGGAGGATTTGTCATGTACCAAATTTGGAATTGGGTCACAATGGCCTAATCACATTAGCCATATTCATTAGAGTTTGTAAAATTGATGTTAAGGGTCAAATAATTGCCAAGGAGGAAAATTACTAGTTTCCTAGATTTGGGGTGGAAGCTTTGGGATTTGGAATAAGGGGGATAATAAATGATGTTTAGACATTAGAAGGGTTCAAGTATTTAATAAATAGAGTGAATAAAGAAATTCAAGAGAAATCCTAAGTGACAAATGGTTTTGGAGACATATGGAGGATGTGGGACCCACACTAGCTTGATTTTTCATAATACATGGTATCTCTCTTTTGCAAATTCGAATTAATGGGAATGTGAACACTCTTGGGTGAGTTGGTAAGTCATAAAACATGTAATTTAGCATATTAGGTCGAATTTGGAAGGATTGGTAACCTCCATGGAAGATAAAGAGTCAAAGTGAAAGTTTGTGGACACTTGGGCTAGATTCCCTAGCCCCTATGACACCAATGATGGAGAATCTATGACAACTATGACAAATTGCAGACCTGACCTCTGACATCTGACCACTATGACATGTCAGCCCCAAAAATAGGCTCAAAGAAGGCGAATTTGGGAGTTGGAGAAGCCAAAGAGACTCAAAATCGAATTTGGGAGAAGATGGAAGGTTGGAACTAGGAGACAAGTGGCAAATGTGGAATATTTCCTAAATGAAAATCTATTGAATCTATTGAGAGGATTTCGACCCTTAGAAGGATAATGTTGGTTATAAAATGTAGAAATGAAGTATGAGAATGGCTTTTGATCATTTGTAGAATTTGCAATTGCATTTGTGAAGAGGGAGAGCTAGTGGATGACTAGTTTCTTGCCTTAGCCAATTTCGAGGGTGAAAGATTCCCATCCAAGTTGGTAATTGGAAAGGCCATTCAGACCTTTCATTTGGAGCTTTAATGGAGTCTTTATTTTCAGGTGTAAGCTACAGGGCAGCTCATGGTTTCTTCTATTGCAGCTCACTCCTTCAACCATTTCCGGTTTTGATGGCATATTCTTGATCCTTGAGGGAGGGCGTTTTTGGTGAGCTATTGTACTCTTTGGGGAAGCTTTTAATGCCCCATTTCTTTTTTCATATGAATTAAATACTCTGTTCTTCATCTCCAAAAATTTTCAGGTCGAAATTCCAAGTAGAAATGTATAAATCTCATTTTTAATGGAAAAACAATGCCATTTCCCCACTACCTTGTTGTGAACCAATGTGTTGATGATGATTTCGAATGAATGGATGATTCTATGATGAATTTGTGATTAATGGACTGCCATGGATGTATTTTACAAGTTTCATGTACTATACTTGAGCATTTGAAGTATTTTTACTTAGTTTAATTGCACTGGGAGAAGAAATAGTGCCATTTCCCCAAGGGTCGAATTGGTGATTTTTGCAGTTGAATGGGAGAGGGTTGGAACAGATATAATAATCAATTAATGGTGCACATGAGACCTTAATAACATCCTTAATACATTGCCTACCTCTGTTCAGAAATTTGAGTGGCTTTGGAGGCATTTGGGAAGCCATTTTCAATACTTACCCCAGGGGGATTTGAACCCCAAATTACTAGTAAAATTGCATACTTGGTCCAGAATCTTAAGAGAGTTTGCAGAGGTATTTTGGTGGCCATATATCATCCCTGAACATAATATTCAAGTCTTAATATCATTCATACACCTTCCTTGAATATTTGAATGCATTTGGAGTCAATTCGAGACATAGAGACCAATACTAGTCAAAGGCAAATTACTAGTAAAGTTACCTACATTGACCAGAATTGAAAGAGTATTTGCAGAAGTGTTTTAAAGGTACAAAGGCATCCCTAAAACACATATTTATGTTCTAATATCATTCATATACCTTTTCAGAAGATTTGGGATCATTTGGGGCAAATTTGGGACCTAGAGATCGAAACTAGTCAAAGGTCGAACCAAGGAAAAAAGTGGAAAATTGCAATTTTAATAAAATTCCTAACAAGGGACATTACATAATGTAAGGGGAGGGGAATATAATGTCCCCATTTTGACCTCCTTTGTATTAAATCGTAAATGATGGAAATATTGTAATTTAATCATGGTGAGGAGCTCAAGGCCAAGGCCCCACCATTGATTTAGCGTTTCATGTATCGGCAATTAAAAATAGATGCCCATGGTTCTTGTGCGAGATGGGCACAATGTAAATAAGACACCATGTAAATATGAATTTTAATGGAAAAACCCACAACCGGCTATGCAATGCAACAAAAGAGATGGGGCATGACTCTATAAGGAAAAGGGAGCGAAATTATTCAAACCTTGAGCCAATGGTATTAATCCATGTGTCAATGGGGAAACCCATAAACCACCAACTACCCAATTTGTCTCATGCACCCAATCATTTAATTCTTCCAAGAAATTGGTTAAGGCAGTTAATGCCTTGGGAATGAAGAAGTATGGCAGCCAATTTCGTGCATGGGCAAGCCATCAACTTGGAAAAACGTGTTTTGTCTCCTTGGGCAAGAAACCACCCACGAAATGGTGCCCAAAGCCATTATGAACAGGCAGCCTTTGATCATTCACGCAGGGGGAGTTAGCTAGGGTCTTTCCATTTACGTTTTTCATCTAAATACTGCATTTTTCCATGCCTGGGAGTCGTTTTTGCAGTATATAACAGTTGGGAGAGGGAGGGCCACGTTTTGAGGACTGTAGGGAGGTCGTTTTTGCCCCTGAATGTCCAAGGACGTTTTTCTAAAAACGGATTTGGCTTCCTGGGTTGTTCACCAACTTCCCATTTCGTTTTTGTGGGTTCCCACGTTTTTCTGGGTTAGTTGAAACCCCATCTCATGCATTCCACTGTGGAAAACGTTTTCCTCATGCCCAGCAAGTGGGGCTCTGCTGTTATGTGCATCCTTGTTCTTGGTTTGAGCCTGTGAGCTGAAGTGTTGGAGTGGTAGTGGATAGAAGTGGCTTGATAAACCTAGTGGGGGAGACAACCTCTCAAGAAGATCAAGAGGGCTTTGGTTACTCTTCTATGCATACCCTAAGAGCACTAGATAGGGAAGGTATGGCTTGAGGGACTGCTCAGCAGTGAAAAGAATACTTCCTTGTGCTGGGTGTGTAGGTAATGTGGGTGCCAAGCTAGATAGATCTTGCAAGGTTATCCCTGGCTCTGTGCTGGAGCTCACTAGCTTAGCAACTCTTCCTTTCCATCTCCTAGTAGCCTGATAAACCCAATTGTAGATTGGCTTGGCTCATCTTGGTGTATGCTTGGCTATGTGTGAGTCTGCTGTTCCCTGGTTCCTTATAGAGATCATGCCCAGCTCGGGGGTGGCAGTGGTGCTGAGAGATTGAGGAGCACACTGGCCTATGGTTGGGTGGAACGTTGCAGTTGCATAGCCAGTTGCTTGGGACTGCCTTATTGAGATAAGTATTCTCTTGTGTAAATTGGAAATTATCATTTGATGAATGTTATGAATGTATGTGGATGTATTAAACGAATTTGCTTCTGCTGTGTTTTTAAAAGTTTAGGCATTTCCATATGATCTTGTATAATTCTGCACAGATCTTTATTTCATGGATGCCACAGAATCTTGAATGTGTGTTAGAGATCAACAACATTTATTTGATTACAGTCGTTTTTCCATAGTATGCACAGATACAGTTCTTGCATCAATGATTTTAATTCAAACGTTTGGGGCTAATTGCCCGGATTGAGCACCACGTCCTCCCTATCTCGTTGGTATGGTAGGAGGGGACACTACAACCTTGAGGATAACACAATGATGATACTAATAAACATGCATAGTGATTAAGGATGGATATAAGTTCAAGGACAGTTAATCCAGGAAGCAAAGATCAAGAGGGAGCACACTCCAGGTGTTCCTGCAAGGAAACAAAGATCAAGAGGGAGCACACTCCAGTTGTTCCTGCAAGGAAGCAAAGATCAAGAAGGAGCACACTTTAGTAGTTTCTGGAAGGATGCAGATATTCAGAGGGAGTTTACCACTTCTCACAATCCACATCAGAATGGAGTTGCAGAAAAGAAGCAAAGACTGAAAGGGAGTCAACCCAACAAAAAAACAAAGATAAGTATTTGAATTATCATTCCTTGCATATTTTATTGTTTAAATAATACTGTTCAATAATGTATATACTCATGTTCCTAGAATTAGGTTGTGTATTATGCATATTAGAATAGTTGCATTGATGAACATTATACTACTAATATACATGGGTAAGTGGCCTATGGCACTGTACAACATTCCATTGCTACTTATCCAGAATGAAACCTCTTTGCTGACATGTTGGGAGTTGTGCACACTTTTAACAATGTTCTGGTAGAGATTGGAAGGCATCTAGAAAGTTACGGGATATGGATAAATGTTGTATTGAAGCATTGGCTAAGATAATTGCATGACTGTATGACATATTTCTTTATGTGTAAGAATTTGTTCTTAAAACTATGAGATGTTTTCTAATCATGCAATTTAACTTGTTGTGTAGGAAAGATCATATACCATCACCTACAAAAGAAGGACTACAACATTTGTTCAGCAACAAAGTTATCTATTGAAAATATTGAAGATATTGAAGTTCACAAGATCTGGGAAGAATGCCATGATCAAAATGCATGGTATAAAATCCATGGGATAAAAAGGAGCACTTTCTACAATTATAAAAGCATGTTCTTGAATGGTGATGTGAGAGCCGTGCATGGTAATAGTGGCTTGGAAAAACCTAAGGCAAACATTGTTGCATTGGTAGCTACTATTAATAAAATTGTAGAAGATGATTAAAAAAAAATCCACATCATACACGATTAATCAGTGAAGATGGAAAAAGGACAGCTGTGAAATTATTTCCATCTAATATGTCCCATGGTTTGTTGTGAAAAATGGAAAATGAAGAAATCGAAAGTATTAGTTTGCCTCCAGTACCACAATCCTTCTTTAGCAAGGTGATGAGAGAAGATTTTTGAGATGTTAAAATTTCTAAAGCAAACTCTTTTGCAAGGTGTAATGAGAGCATTACAATATAGGATAGGCTAAAGGGGACCACTAATCTAGCTGAGGTGGAAAGGTTGCGAGGAAATAAGGAAGATCATAATAAATATATCGCAAGCTGTCGCCAAGTGTATTATTCTCACAAATTAGCTTCACAAAAAAATCCAAAGACTTTTATGAGTATTGTTCATGAAAACATGGATAAGTCAAAGACTTCCATTCCAAGGATGGGTAAGAAGGAAGAATATTTTAGTAATGTTATGAATCTTCCCATATCATTGACTGGAATGTTGACTCATGGGAACAAGACTAGGGGATTTGGAAATTTCAACCTCTCATTTTTAGAGATGGGATCGAATTTCACTTTGACATCCCTGGCTAAATGCTTGAAGAGTCTTGAAGAACCACTGGTTGATAAATATGGTGATTTTCTCTACAAGGCAGAACATCTAAGTACCAATTGCATGATGCTCTATTGCAATCATAGTCATATGAAAAGTGTGTGATTTAAAAAAAAAATGTAGTACAACATGATATATTGTGTGTTGATGGTACTGATCAATGCATGCGAAATATAAAACTAACACCCATATTGTTGTTGCAAATGGATAATTGTTTCAGCGATAAAAAACCGCTTTGTATTTGCATAATTATCTCTTTTAACAACAAGGAGAGTGTTCAAGATTGTTGAAGTTGGATTCCTCCCGGTTGGACACACCCATGAAGACATAGATGGAACTTATGGAAGGTTATCAGTAAAGCTAATGCGCAAGGATATATTTTCACTCTCAGAAATTATGGATACGTATAGGACATGTGATGATCAAAATTTCTATGTCCCTTATCTAATTGACGAACTTTATGATTTTAAGAGTTTTGTGAAACCCCACCTTTTGGATGGAAATGCCAAGATCATTGGTATCAAAAAATGCCAGTTTTTTAAATTTCAACTCATATATAACATTCCAGTCATGCAATGGAGGGAATCACTTCGAGATGAAGCTTGGTCAATTCCTATTCATCTGTGGTGGTCATTTATAGATGGTGGTGTAGACACACTGGTGGGGCAACCTAGGTTATTAAATCTGCAGTCAAAAATACCTTCAGACATTGATGAAATAAAAAAAAAAATCGAAACATATATTTCATTCTAGAATCGAAGGATTGAGAAGGGAGGTGAACAATTTTTGCGTCCCAAGTTAAATTAATGGGAGGCTATACATAAAGCTTTGGATAGTCCCTCTAAGAGTGTTGATCATTCAACAACTAACTTTTGTCCATCGACAAGCCATGATATTCATAGTAGTGAACCTACAAGATCTGAACATGAAATTATGGATGCTTATTGAAGGAAAATGTTCCTGCTTTGCAAGATTTCTATATTGGACCAAAATGCAACAAGCATAGAGATGAATTCATTCCAAGAGTGAATGTTGTAAAGGGCCAAATGGTCATTGTCCAATCACCAGATCCATATTGTGCAATATGGTTGGGTAGGGAGATTGGTAATATTTATCAGGATTCAAATGCTAGTACTCTTGGGTCTTACAAAGTAGAGGTGCAATGGTGGAAGCCAACATGAGCATCGAAGGATCTGAAGGTCTTGTACAAAAACTGCTTAAATAGAAAGCAACAATGGGTTGTTGGTGCAGAAGAAAATATGATGATCAATGTAAATAGCATCAGATGGGCATGGTCACCAAGGCTAGGATGGACAGGAAACAAAATTAGTATAAACGAGAAGGGCCTTGCAACAGTTAACGCACAATGAGAATAGATGGGGCATAGTGTAGAGAGTGGGATGAATGTTGCTATGGATATCGTTTGATGGGATCTTAGCACAACAAATTTATATATTTTTACAATCCTTCTAGTCTATCTATCAACCTGGTTGGGCGAGCAAACGTTGAGCATATGGAATGTCCACGAGCCTCTAGGCATTTGAGGAAAATTACAAGTGCGATGCAGAATACACCGTTTACTAGTTACTATTGTGTAAGTAAGTTGTGCCTATACAGATTATGCAGATAATTCCTGCCTCATTTGGAAACTACTAAAATTATATATCTAAAAAGATATATATTCTTGATTTTGTATCAAAAAAGAAACAACAACCGATAAACTTGTTATTCAAACAAGGACTAAATATTATAGACATTGCACTTTTCACCTTAAAATATTGTACATTTCCAAATGAAAATTGCACTTTTCAAATCAAAATTTGCATTTTTTTATTTGAAATTTACACTTTTTGAATCATAATTCATAGTTTCATAATAAAAAACTGCAATTTTAGGGTTCATAAGTAGTCACAAAACACACTATTCGAATAGAAAAACGCACTTTTCAAATCCAATATTGCCACTTTCATAACCTAATTTTGTACTTCAAAAAGGTTGGTATTGACACTTTCAAATTCTAAATTCACACTTTTTTAGTCCAAATTTTTCCTAATAAGTCCATATTTAATGAAATGGGTGTTAGGTCCTACGATTACAAATCCTGGAAATTTCTACTAGGTATGTATCATTTCCTCTTCGTGTATTTATACAGAAGGAAATGGATTGGGAACCAATCACTAATCAACTCAGAAGCAAGTTAAAAAACTGGACAAACAGATTTAATCCATGGCTAGTAGAGTTACTCTTTCAATCATACCATTGTATCAAAGGATGTATTGTGATAGAATTCAAAAAAAAAAATGAGCATAGTTAAGGATGGTTCAATCCTAAGAACTGGAGAAAGGATGTACTGTGATGGAATTCCAAAGAGAAAATGAGCAGACTTAATGATGGATACATGCTATGAAACGGTGAGAGTAGACATACAAAAATAACAAATATGGAAAAAATTAAGGTGTAGTTTCTGACAACACGAGTTACATTGTATCCATTCTTATGACAACATGGGTTACGTTCAATCTCATGGCTAGCAATTAAAGGGGACTTTTATCTTAGATTGCTCTTAGAAAAGAGAATTGGTTGCTCCATCAAGAAGTAGTTGTTGTATTCATGAAGAGGTGGATGCGAATCATCTTCTTTTCCAATGCGATTTTGAAGACAAGTCTAGGATCTCTGGAATGAGTTCAATAGGCACTTCTCTTTTTCTGACCTGAGATATAATCCTCCCTTTAACATCTGGCCCTGAGATTGCAACTTGATGTAACCCATGTTGAAGGAAGCCAAACCTTTTAATTTTTTTCCACATTTAATTCATCTCCCTCCAATTCTTAGGATGTAACCATATTTAATTGTGTTTATTTCCTCTTTGGAGATTCTAGCACAATACAACTTTTCCTTCTTTTGCTAGGATTTTTCTACTTGGCAGTTTCCTTTGTATGATGTTATGGTTTTACCCCTGAAGAAATGACCCAAAACACCATGGAAATCTGAATGATTAAAACAATTTGTACTATTATGACCATGTTTTGTCTTTAAGTTTCTTTGTAGGAAGCATGGAACATATGTACATTTGATGAATTTTTTTTTTCAAATGAACAAAACCAATCGGAAGGATCAAAAGGACAAATCTAGAAATAACAGAAATCAATTGTAAAATAAAAAGACTTTACAATTCTCCAAGGCCAATCCAGAACTAGCTGAGGACGAAATTATATTTAGGGATTATCAAGGGACCATCATTGCAATCTACCTAGTAAAAAGAACTAATTACCAAGAAGAAATGGAAGCCCTTGTAATGGGCATCTTGGAAGCCTTAAAATCCAGTTTCAAGAAAATATTTATAGAGGGGACTCCAAAGTGGTTATAATTCATCTCAATTGAAAAAAATCATCAATCTTCATGGTAATGTGTAGTTAGTCCTCTTGGATTAGACAAGCTAGTGTTTTTTTTAACTATGCAAGTTTGAACATGTTAGGACATGTTTTTGTAACAAGAAGACCAAACCAGAGTCTTCAGCAAGTTATCCACATCATTAGTATCATTATTGTTAAGATTCAATATGCTAAGATAGATAACATCAGTATTACATTCAATTTCACAACAATAGCATATACAGGATCACTGAAAGAACAACAAGCACAACAAAAACACAAGAGACACAATTTATCCTAGGAAACCCTCATAGGGTAGAAAACCCAGCAAATATTCCTCAATATAGATGACCAACAAATAAAAAATGTAATCCCCAAACATGAGCTCCTTCTCCTCCATAGCAGATCTCTCTCTCTCCTATGCACAAATCACAAGTGAGTGAATGAGTGTGCGAGTGTAATAAATGAGGAACACACCTCCTCTATTTATACACTACTCTGACTTAACTTACTAACTAGGTCGGCCCCAACTTTTACCATTGGGGACTTAAACACTCCATTACAACTGAATTTGGGATGACCCCACTAGGGAATTCTAATAACCCAAGTTACCACATTCCGATGGAGGAATAAACATCTCTAGATATACAATAACATCTTCATGGAGGAATGAAACATCTCCGGAATAATAAAGTACAAATATAATATTCTTAGAAGTTACAATATTTCAACACTCCCCCTTAATGAGAATGATATTATAACAACATCTGCAGGAGCAAGGAGTCATCAACTACATGATACGTGATAAATCTATAAATCATTGGAAGCTTTCTTCAGACATCATCAGTAACTCAAACAATTACTGGAACATCTTCAAGAAATTCAATACTGGAACATCAACATCTTCAGTACCGAGTCTTCATCTTCTGCAGCACTCGAACAGCTATAGTAACATCATTGTCTGGATCTCTCAATCAACATCATCAACATCTGCATCCTCTCGATAAACAACATCAACATATGGATCTCCGATCAAATGCATCAACATCTGGATCCTCTCGATCAACAGTATCAACATCTGGATCCTCTCGATCAACAACATCAAAATATGGATCTCCCTATCAACATCATCATCTACATCTCTCGATCAATAACATTATCTGGATCTCTCGATCAACAACATCATCATCTGGATCTCCAATCAACAACATCATCATCTAGATCTCCTGATCAACAACATCTAGATCTCTTGATCAACAACATCATCTAGATCTCTTGATCAACAGTATCATCATCTGGATCCTCTCGATCAACAGTATCATCATCTGGATCCTCTCGATCAACATTATCATCATTTGGATCCTCTCGATCAACAGTAACATCATTTGTAACACACATGATTTTTCCTACCGTAATTACGGGATCACTGTCAATTTCATCACAATCATTTAAGACTATCCTTCCTTTTGGAATTACTGGATTTACTATCTAAGGATGATTACTCCTATCACAATCATTTAAGACTATCCTTCCTTTCGAAATTACTGGATTTACTGTCTAAGGATAATTAATCCCATCACAATCATTTAAGACTATCCTTCCTTTCGGAATTACTGGATTTACTGTCTAAGGATGATTAATCCTATAACAATAATTTAAGACTATCCTTCCCTTCAGAATTACTGAATTTACTGTTGTTGACTTGGTTTTGCAACCAAGCTTAGTGCTATGGGCACCTGCTAACTAGTAGCAGCAGTTTCAATATTAAACAAAAACAATAAACTAAATCTAAAACTAAACTAGCATGTGCATATCATTTTGAATTAAAAAACAAGAACAAGAAATAGAGAAAATAAATTTGTATTGAAAATGGGGGCAAGCAAGTGCTTGCAATAATAATACCTCCAAGTGATGAAGGTGTTGAGTAGCTCCAATGGTGAGCCGCTCCAATCTCCAAAGGGTCCTTTCTCCAAGGTAGCTACAATGGCCAAAAGCTCAAGGGAGATTTTGGCAGCATGAGGATAGGAATATGAATGGATGGATCTGAAATGTGGAGCCCCTACTACCTTTCTATAGGTTTTGGTGGTGGGGAATACCATTGTGGTTTTGTGGAAACCAATGGTATTGACCAACATGGTTTAGTTACTTTTCTCTCATTTTTTCTTTTTTGAATAAAATTAATATTTTTATTCCCTTTTTAATATTTTTGGGAATTTTGGACCCTTTTTTAGGGTTTTTTATGATTTTTTAGGAAAAATAATCTTTGTGAGTGGGAAAAGGGGTGTACTAAGGTCTTTTGGTGACCTTTTGTTGGCTTTAGAGGCTCAGATGGTGGAAAAAGTGGACAAATGGGTCATGTGAATAAGGAAATGAGCTAGTGAGCACTTTTTAGGTGTTAACAGATTGCCCCCTGATGTGTGAGGGTAGGAGCTCATCGTATGGCCGATAGACATCATAGTTCTTTTGTCTTTTTTCTGGGGTTTTGGGGAGGAGAAGAGACCGATTGGAGACTGGAACCACGGCCCTTGGAAGCTGCAAAATAAACAATATTACATGGCCTCAATATGAATGAGGAATAATCTCTGATAATGGACAAGGCGGGCATTCCCATGCTCGTATCAAGACATATAAAAACAATTAGTCCCAAGAAGGTGGACCTGAAAAATACATAAAAATCCACTGGTACATCATAATGGTCCAGAGGGGACATTGTTTTGGGATGTACTCATGATCATACATGATTGATCTCAATAACTGATACACTGGAATAACTGCAACAACCGTTCTGAATAAGGTCTCAGAAGGGTTGATGAACTGCTAAAACTGAAGGTGTCCAACATCTGTAGGGACTCAATGACTGTGAGCCATCTCTGGGAAGTATATGTAACTGTATACTTGAGGGAGTATAAAACTACGGTACATCTAAATACTGTCGCCATGCGCAACCTAGATATCTATAGAAAAAAGTGTAATTGGTTGTATACATAGGTAGACTCTCAAATGTGGAGGAGTTGGGTGGTATCTGGGGTCTTCGACTAATAACTGAACGGACCGATGCCCTGTGCGAGTCTCAACGATGCGATCAAGTTGTTGAAGTCGAGCATGTGAGAAACAACCATTTGGAGAAGCATTGAGGACTCTTCTCGAAATGATTCGTAGGCACTCATCATAAATGGTGATGAGTCCAAGACACAGGGACCTCTAGGTCTATCCTCTGGAATAAATTTGGTTGTCGTCGACAAAGGGAGACTAGCAACTAACAAGGAAATGATGTTTTCTTGATAGGAGCATGAGGTGTAGAAATGAAGTGTGGTAGTACTGATGGTAGCACTGACATACTTCTGGGGATGGGAAGTAACTGGGGTCATATAGTGGGTAGACTCAAACTTCCTTTGTTCAGAGCATGATGACATGGTTGACCTGGCAGCGTAGGGAATTGACTTGTAGGTGTGGGTATCATTGCTTTTAAGGACTGAAGGGTATGTATTGACTCTGGGGGGGTCAAACTGATGGTTGCTGTCGAGGGATTCTCAGGGTGACATACTGCAGAATACTTTGAACAAAGGCAACCAAAATGGGGAAGCTGCCATATGAGTAGACGTGATCTGTTGTGGCACCCAGAAGCACCATTGGGTCCTTCTTCATAGTTTTAATGAGCTTCAAGAAGGGATAAAAGTGTGCTCTGAAATGGTACTGTCCTGTGGATTTTGTGAGCCCAGGACTGTTCGTGCTCATTGGTGCTTTCATTTTTAAGGAGTCTGAAAACGATAAGAAGACTCTGCAGTGGTTATAATTACTGTCCTATTGGTTTTATGAGCCCAGGAGGGTGATTGCTTTTGGTCGCTTTCATGTTTAGAGAGTGTGAAAGCGGTAAGTGGACTCCATTGGTGTTCTTTTTCGTAAGTTAGTCTCCAAGGCCCGAAAAAGCATAAAATGATGCAAATGGAGAACTCTTCTAGCCGATGTGACTACAGTATTTCTTTTTCGTAATTAGTCTACAAGGTCCAGAAAAGGGGTAAACTTATACCAGGTAGACGCCCTTTTAGATACGTTTAGCAAGCATGAAAGGAAGCAAGGTTGCTCGGTGATCTTTTCATTGTTTTAGGAGTCAGAAAAGAGCTTAACAGAAATTCCCTAAGTGCCTTTTTCGTAAAAGGGATTGCTCGGCCCGAAAAAAGGGATAAAATTATACCGAACAAAAGGTGATTGATTATAGCGAGAAAAGGTCTCAAGCATCATCACGAGTGCAGAAAACTGAATCTGGTGACATAAAGATTGTCAAGAAGGGGCAACAACCAATGTGGCATGCAAACCGAGGCGATGGGTGGTCATGGGAAAAAATGCCCAAAAAATCTGGAAGTGAGGGAGAGAAATGATCTCAAGCACCATCACGAGCGCAGAAAATTGAATCCGGTGATATAAGGTTCATAAAAAATGGACGACGATCGATGTGGCATGCAAACCGAGGTGACGAGGGGGTCTGGGAAAAAATTCCCAAAAAATCTGGGCGTGAGAGCGAGAAATGATCTCAAGCATCATCACGAGTGCGGAAAACTGACTCCGGTGATATAAGACTCGTCAAAAACGAACGATGGCCGATGTGGCACGCTAGCCGATGCAACGAGGGGGCATGGGAAAAATACCCAAAAAATCTGGAGGTGAGAGCGAGAAATGATCTCAAGCATCATCATGAGTTCGGAAAACTGAATCCGATGGTATAAAAATCGCCAATAAACTGACAACAGCCGATGTGGCATATAAAACAAGGTGGCATGGGGCATGGAAAGAATGCTCGAAAGGTTTTGGTGAGAGTGAGAAATGATCTCAAGCATCATCACGGGCACAGAAATATGAATCCGGCGGTGCAAATGGTGCAAAAAACGGAGGTCATAAGGACTCTGGAATGGTCAAAGCAAATAACTAGGTTAAAAAATGGCTACAAATGAAGGTGACCCCACCAAGCCAAGGATGCAGTGGTGGGGAGAAATGATGACCCGCGGGGGCGAAACATTATGTGTATCAAATCAACTCAAATATACAAGTGACACGTGACCTCAAAAATGGTTGAGATCACGAATGTGGAAAAGTCAGCAGGGTTAATGACCTGCCCCCATGCTATGTGCATGGGGCTTGTGATTGTAGATCACATATGTGTTGGTTTGAATGATGGGCTCATTGAGGTGTTGAGATAGAGGTGCTGGGGTAGGGTCAAAATGATTGATCATGCCCCCTATCCCAGGTTCGAGGTAATCTATTATGCCCCCTAACTCAGAGGTGTCAGTGCGGTGCAGATCCTATCTTAGAGAGGGATCAAGAGGGCATTGACCAACTACTGCAAGGGGGGTGTACCATGAGGCTGTGGGCCGTGGTGGCTTACTGAAGTGATGATATGATGATGGGGGATTCCCTTTGTGGGGTGGATGCCCCCAGTATCTCTGACGAGAATCACGATGATGATGAGTAGGCAAGGTTTTGGGCTTGCCCCCATGTTGTGGACATGTGGTTTCCTCATCGATTTGAGAGGGTTGAAGATGTGTGTCAAAGGGATCAATGGAAGGGGTTGACCGAACAGAGGTGTATCCAGTGGAAATCATGTAAATGGTGTTAGTCTCTCCGGATGGGGATGCTACAGGAGGGTAGATCTCCTCAATTGTGGGGGGTTCCGTCTCCAAGTCCACATTATTCATCTCGTAGAGAGCTGCTCTGTAATCTAGGATATCAGGACAGTGATGTGAGTAATGGCCGTAAATACTGCATATCGCGCAGGGGTGGTTGGTACGCAGTGATTTATCACGAGGCTTGGGGTTTGGGTCGAGTTTGACAACCGGGATGTTGGGGTCATCGTCAAGCATTTGCATGTGTTCCTGTAATGCAGGTAACTGTGGGCATTGATGAGTTGGATGGCCTAACTCATCACACAACGAGCATTTAGGAGGAGCACGAAACACGGGGGGAGTTTTAACTACTTTGGGTGGGGGTACTGCAGTGTATGGTTGTGGGCCTCTGCCCCCAGTGGGCCTGATGAGAGGAGGGGGATTCATAGATGACGAAGGAGTCATGACACCGGGAGGTGGTTGAGAAGAAGTGACAATGGGTTGCACCGGTTGCAGGATGACATTTGGTGTCAGCGAGGGAACGGGAGGTGAAATATACCACACGGGTAATCCCAATGTTAACCCGGGGAGACTAAGGGTAGCCATGACCAGAGCATTTACTACGCCCGAGGGAGGGAATAGAAAGGGGATGGTGTGGATTGGTGTAACACCAATGTGACTAGGGACCAATGGTGGTTTAGGGAACAAGGGTGGCTGATTAGTGGATGTTTGTGTATTGTGGAAAAGAGTACAGAGGTTAGCGACGTGTGCCTCCGGTGACGGTGGTCGAATAGATTGGAATGTAGAAGTCATCGGCGCGTCAGAGTATAATCCAGTTCTGACTGTGGAGACGAACGATGTGGGTGCATTCTGAACTGGTTGTTCAATCATAGGGAGAACATTTGTAGGTGCAATGGGAGAGTATGGGTTTCGACGCATTTGGAGATGCATGTTGGATGATGACATCATAAGGAGATGATGAGTATTTGAATCCATTGGTTGGTTTGTGTGTGCAGCATATGTGATTTGTTGTTGTGGTGCTATGGTTCCTTGAGGAGGATCCAACAGACGAGTGTTCACCACTCCTTGTGTGGGCAAAGGATTCTGCAGCACCATGGGTTGTGGTTGAGGAGGTGGCGCTGGTTGTGCCGCGTGCCCTTGGTGTTGGGCGTCATCAGACCACAGTTGGCGTGCTCACCCCAAATGGGGGAAAGTGTGTGTATAATGGCCGTATACCCCGCATATGGAACATGGGTGGTTTGTTCGTATATTGGGGTTCTTAACCTGTTTTGGTGGTCGATCAGGGTTTTGGTTGGCAGGGGTATTGTTGTTGTTGTTTTGATGTTGGGGCTGATTGTGTTGTGTGTACACTTGCCCTTAAGCAGCGAGAGGATTTTGGTTTGTCGCAAGTGCGGGAGTAGGTTGCGGTGCATAATAAGTTGGTGGGGCTGGAGGTGGTCCAGTTACTTGCTGGGGTTATTGGTAACCCTGAGCTATTGGAGGTGTTGGGCTAGCTGTTGCAGCTCGCTGTGGGTAATACATTGGTTGAGGTGTGGCTGGGGGGGCGTACGCGTGTGGTGCATGACCAAAGCACTGAGGTGGACATGAGGGTCCGTGGGTATGGTGGTGATGTGCCATGGGAGCATATGAATTGGTTTCTCCAGATTGAGATGTAGCCCGCGAAAGGTCGGGGCCATGGCTAGGACGTGCAATGGAAAAGGGTTGGGGATGTGAGGCAATACCACCAATGATGTCATCTGCGGCATGGGATGCCCCCGACGCATCATGTTGGGATGAATCGCCCTGAGGGGCGTCCGGTATAATGGTATACAGATAACTCGACTGGTCGTAAATGAGGTCAAATTCTTGAGCTTTTAGGATAGCTTCTTCCTCTGACTGGGGTCTTTCAAATGCCACATCCTTGGCAATGAGAGGGAGGAGGGATTTTAGAAACCAATCTAAGAAGATGTGGTCATTTAACTTGATTTTGCAGAGGCTTCGGCGTCGACGCCACTCATGAATGTGGTCAGTGATGTGGGTGGCTGTGTTCTATCTACAAGACAGTAGGATCTTGACTCCCGCATCATAGCGGACAGGTAACTCGAAGAACTGCAGGAAGGTCGAGGCAAGGGAGGTAAAGGTGGCATGCGTCCCATGGGGCTGCTCGATATACCACTTAGCTGTAGAGCCAGTGAAGGTGCGTTGTAAAAGTCGGAGGCGGACAGAGTCATCCACTATGGAGTTGGAGGAACACCATAGATGGAAGGACATGATATGGTTCTGGGGGTCCTCACCTGCCTTGCCCTCAAACTTAGGGATGTCGGAGGGAATTTTGGTGGGCATGAGAGGCCATGCAGGATCGTGTCTGATAGGATCATTGGTGATCCTGGCCAAGTTCGGTAAGTTCAGACTTGCCATGTACGGTAAGCTAGCAGATGGATGTGGCGTAGTTCCTGGGACATGACTAGTCATGATGGTATGATGTAGGGGTCCAGTAGTGCCTAAGGGTATGCTAGGTATTGGAGGTATGTGTCCTCCAATAGCTGTGGTCTGGTATGGACTAGTGTTTCCGAGTGCAACATGGGTTACACCGGGGTTAGGAATAGTAGTGGTGATTCCTGGAATCTGGTTTGTGGAAATGAAAGGGGTTGTGGCCCCTATGTTGGGCATTCCTATAACAGGAGGTGGCCCTGTGTTGGGCATTCCTAAAGGTGGAGTGTTGCCCATATTAGGCATGCCTAGGGGGGTGGTTGTTTCCATGGATGGCACCACAGTAGAAGGGTCTGTGGACATATCTCCTATGGTGCTGGTAAAAAGTGGGTCAAATGGTGTTCCAGCCATAAGGTTGGTTGGCAATAACGCAGTGGGGTTTTCAGATTCTGCCTCAGAATCAGATGTGAAGTGAGGCGTGTCAGGATCGGATGACTGTATGGTTGACCGACGATGTGTCGAGTCAAGGGATAAGGCTCTACGTCGGTGACGTGGAGAGCCAAGTAGACTGAACTCTGGGAGTTCACCCCGAAGACGACGAGAGCATCTAAAATTCTCAATGGTGAGAAATAAGTTTTTGTGTAAAAATCTGTGTAAGATGGTAATGTATAAAAAACTCAAAACCCTAATGCAACCAAGGGTGCAAGAAGGGGAGTGAAAATGAAGGCTCTCAGGCCAAAAAATCAACCTCAAAAAGCACTTATTATAGCAGTTGTGCTATAATAAGTGGAGGGATGCAACAAAATGGTCAGAATACCAACAGGCAAACAACTTCTAGAGAAAAGAGGTGTAACTAGACCAAAGGTGGATTGTATCATGCAAACACCTAACTAAAAGTATTGTGAACCAACAAACGATATTCTCTGCAAGGTGATGAAATCCAAGTCAGACAATATTGAGTGTTGAATCAACGGCTAGATATCCCCCTACCAGGAGGGACACCGGGTAATCAATCCTAAAGAATGGAAACTAGGATACTCCGTTCATGACACGTCCAGAAAAGGTAAATCTTCCGTTTGGTCCTTTTACCGCAATATCCCAATAGAAGGATATCCTGAGAACTGCGAATGGTAGCCCTTCGGTTACTGAATGGATTTCGGTATTCCACTCAGGCTTCCGGAACCATCCTCGCGACTTCAACCCTCCTAGGGGAGAGGCCTTCCGATAAACTGGTTATGACCGTGCCAAAAAATACTAGGAGATTTTGGTTCCCTAATGGACAACAGCTATGTCTCGGATGTAATAACTGAGGGGTATTATTGGAACACCTATCCCCTCAATACTACCTAGCTACAAAGTTCTTTTAAGTGTTCCCCAAGTGGGGTTAAAAGTTGGTTGAAGTTAGGGTATATTTTAAGGCTCAGTTTAAATTATGTGTTTGAGTGGGTGCACATGTGGTATTTTAAACTGAAATTGAAAAAGTAAATGCTTTGCAGAAAATATTCAAAAAACAAAGGATCTTTTGAAATAGTAAAGCAAATAATATGACTTTTTCAATAAATGGAATTTAAATGCTTTGCAAAGACTATTCAAAAACAAAGGATCTTTTGAAATAGGAAAGCAAATAATATGACTTCTTTAAGAAATAAATGGATTTCTTTTTCAAAAAATTGCTATGGGCAAAATATCAAAGAAGTAAACAGCAAAATTATAATCTAGATAAAATGCAAATAAATCCTTCTTTCAATTTCTGAAAATTTTTAAAAAGAATTTTTCAAAGGTGCATTCTAAATAGTAAAATTTTCCTATGGCTGTAAAATATGCAGGAATTTTAATACTGTAAAAACTGCTAATCTGAGCAGAAAATACAACAAAAAATTAATTTTTTAAATGAATCGACCGAATGAAAAAATTGGCATCGCGGGTTTTGACAAAATAGCCACGATGGACCGCGTGGGTTTCTGCTGCACAGTCGCGATGGGCAGTACGGGTTTCAGCCGCGATGTGCAGCGCGGGATTTAGTCACACAGTCTCGATGTGCAGCGTGAAAAAGGTCCGCAAAGCCGCGATGTGCAGTGTGCTAACTGGCTGCGAAGCCGCGGTGAACCGCGCGGAAAAGAGCCACGCAGTCACGATGAGCCGCGCGACTGTCGGGCAAAAATCCGCGAGGCAAAAGCCGTACACGGACGCCAAAAAATGAACCCGAAAATTGAAAATTTCGGGCTATTAATGGCAATAAAATGGGCCAAGATCTAGAACAACAATGGATCTGCTATCTAGGGTGGCAGATCTATGAATTAAACTAACTAATACAATAAAAAACTAAGATCTAAAGAAAAAGTGAGATCTAGAAATCGAAAGCAGCGGAGTCGCCAAAACTTGTTGGCTTGGTTTTGCAACCAAGCTTAGTGCTATGGGCACCTGCTAACTAGTAGCAGCAATTTCAATATTAAACAAAAACAATAAACTAAATCTAAAACTAAACTATCATGTGCATATCATTTTGAATTGAAAAACAAGAACAAGAAATAGAGAAAATAAATTTGTATTGAAAATGGGGGCAAGCAAGTGCTTGCAATAATAATACCTCTAAGTGATGAAGGTGTTGAGTAGCTCCAATGGTGAGCAGCTCCAATCTCCAAAGGGTCCTTTCTCGAAGGTAGCTACAATGGCCAAAAGCTCAAGGGAGATTTTGGCAGCATGAGGATAGGAATATGAATGGATGGATCTGAAATGAGGAGCCCCTACCACCTTTTTATAGGTTTTGGTGGTGGGGAATACCATTGTGGTTTTGTGGAAACCAATGGTATTGAACAACATGGTTTAGGTACTTTTCCCTCCTTTTTTCTTTTTTGAATAAAATTAATATTTTTATTCCCTTTTTAATATTTTTGGGAATTTTGGACCCATTTTGAGGGTTTTTTATGCTTTTTTAGGAAAAATAATCTTTTTGACTGGGAAAAGGGGTGTACTAAGGTCTTTTGGTGACCTTTTGTTGGCTTTAGAGGCTCATATGGTGGAAAAAGTGGACAAATGGGTCATGTGAATAAGGAAATGAGCTAGTGAGCACTTTTTAGGTGTTAACAACTGTCTAAGTATGATTAATCCTATCACAATCATTTAAGACTATCCTTCCTTTTGGAATACTAGATTTACTGTCTAAGGATGATTAATCCCATCACAGTCATTTAAGACTATCCTTCCTTTCGGAATTACTGGATTTACTGTCTAAGGATGATTAATCCCATCACGTACATTTTGAACCAAACGTTTAGGGACGATGCAGTCCTACCACGTACATTTTGAACCAAATGTTCAGGGATGATGCCATCCTATCATGTACATTTTGAACCAGATGTTCAGGGATGATGCAGTCCTATCACGTACATTTTGAACTAATTGTTCAAGGATGATGCTATTCTATCACTTACATTTTGAACCAACTATTCAGGGATGATGTAGTCCTATCACGCACACTTAGACAAAGTCTAAGGACCACTTTTTAGATACATATGTCTACAGATCAATTCAAGGACCGAAGTCCAAGGATGATGCAATCCCTGTCATCCACTAGGGACCACTTCTCGGAGACATATGTCTACGAATCAATTCAGGGACCAAAGTCCAGGGATGATACAATCTACTCTCGTCCACTAGGGACCACTTCTCAAAGACATATGTCTAAGGATCAATTCAGGGACTGAAGTCTGGGGATGATACAATCCCCTATCTTCCACTAGGGACCACTTCGCAGAGACATATGTCTACAGATCAATTCAGGGACCAAAGTCCGGGGATGATACAATCACCTCTCATCAACTAGGGACCACTTATCAACCTTATCGTTGATATTTTCGACATCATTGTCAGGACAGGTAACCTCATCATCGACCTCATCGTCGGAATAGGTAACCTTATCATCGATACCTGTATCCTCATCATCGATACAAGTATCCACATCATCAATACAAGTATCCTCATCATCGATAGAAGTATCCACATCATCAATACATGTATCATCATCATCGATACAAGTATTCACATCATTAATACAAGTATCCTCATCGATACAAGTATCCACATCATTAATACAAGTATCCTCATGATCGATACAGGTATCCACATCGATACCAGTATCCAAATATCATCATAGACCATATCACTCCCCCTTTCGAGGAGGGTCCTTCTGAACTACACCAAGCTTGTCTCGGAAATACTCAAACTTTACTCAAGACAGAGGTTTGGCCAATACATCAGGAACTTGCTCGTCAGTGCTCACATATTCGAGCTTTATAGCTCTTTTATGCACCATATCTTGTATATGGAAATATTAAATTTCTATGTGCTTTGACTTATCATGGAACACTAGATTCTCAGTCATCTTGATACAACTTTGGTTGTCACACAATATCACAGTGGGGTCCATCTCCAAGTCAAACAATCTTGATAACAATTTCTGAAGCCATATCGCTTCACAACTAGCAGATCAAGCAGCTATATGTTCTTTTTTAGCTATGCTGAGAGCCACACTAGATTGCTTCCTGCTAAACCACGAGATCATGGTAGATCCCAGACAATAACATCCGCCCAATGTGCTCTTCATGTCTGATACACTTCCTGCCCAATCGTACCTCATCACATGCTTTGCAGATATTAGGTGAACACATGTAGGTTCTACTAGATACTGAATAAAGGTGTTCACAACAAAGCATATATCTGGCCTGGTATTCATCAAATACATCAATGATATAATAATCTGTATGTACAGAGTCACATCTACTAACTCTAATGAGTCATCAGCTAACAGCTTCAAGTTGGAATCCATGGGAGTGGCCATGGTTTTGCATTCCAACATATCAAATACTTTCCCTGGTTGAGAAATATTCCTCCTGGGACTTGCTATACTTCGAGACATAGGAAGTAATGCATCAATCCGAGATCTTTCATATCAAATTATGTAGCTAGCTTCTTCTTGCTTTCCATGATCTGTTTCTCATTCCCTATTAGAAAGAGATCATCCACATCTAATAAGAGTATGACAAGTTCATCATCCTTAACCTTAAGATAAAGGTTAGGATCAGCTTTACTTTTGGTAAAGCCCAAGCTTGTTAAGAAGCTATCAATTCTCCCTATGTGACTGAACATCATTCACACTCTGTATTGAGTGATCTTCTGCATATATATCCGTGCCATCTCTCATTAGATGGGTCTATTGATATGAGCCTCAAGATCATTCGAACTCTATGGTGAGTTATTTCTTCCATCCATCTAAGAGAAGAATGTCATCTATATATAGAAACCATCTTCAACCTTGTAGAAAAGGTTGAAATCTACATCACCGTTGGTGATCATTAAGCTCATCAAATGACTATCGATCCTGGGTACCCATACAGAGCTTTCTTCAATTACACCATTAAGAGAATGGTCTTATCTAGCCACTTGGAGCAAACATCTCGTCATGATCATCTTCCTCTTCCTAAGAGAATCTTCTAGCCATGAGCCTTCTATATTATGTTTGATTTGTAAGTCTTCTTGTTGAACATCCATCACTTGTTTGGTGTTAATCATCCTTCTTTTGTAGATCATATCACATGATCTTTCCTACAAATCAAACTTAATTACATGATTAGTAATACTTCATAATCATCAAATCATGTTGACATGATAATCTATAATGCATACATATATGATTCACATAGTTATGCAACTATCTTGACCAATACTTTGGCACAACACTTTTACATATCATGTATGCATACAGTGGTTATCTAGATGCCTTCCATCTCTACCAGAACATACTATCAAGAGTGTGCACAACTCTCAGAAGGTCAGCAAAGAGGTTTCATTCCAGATAAACAACAATGGAATGTTTTTCCAACTTACCCATCATATGCATATTAATAGTGTACTGTTCATTGCTATAAGAATGCTTACAATATGCATTATATGTTCTAGGAATAGAAATATGCATACAACTATTTCAGAGATACAACTCAAATACTTATCTTTTATGTTTGTGTGGTTGACTCTCGCTTGATCTCTATATTTCTTTCAACTTATATTCATTTTGTACCACTATGCATGCTTAAGTGTGCATTAGTGTCATCCTCATGATCTCATACATAATCATACATTCATTAGTATAATCTCAATACTATCAAAACATTATGATTCTAAATAATCTTAAGTATGCATGGTTATGATCATTTCATACACAGGTATACTTACCTAAGATCCTAACACAAAGTAGGATTCTAACTTGATATAGGAAAACATACCTATATTATCATGCTTGGTTATGTCTTAACATACCCAAACAATATCTTATTTGTTCTCTTCAATGATTTAGAGACCTTGTGCTAGAACCTGCATATCTCAGAAGTTAATCATAGTAGAACAAAGTCATACATACCTCATAAGTAGAGCTTCTATGTGGTCAAATACTATGGATGATTCTTTGTCTTCATGTCATCATGGTCATAGAACTTGATTTGTCTTTCTTGCTGTACCTGTATCTTGTTAGCAGCCAACATCATCCTCATACAACACCACAGGTGCATTAGTACAATCATAAGTGTCATAACCCTTATCAATGAATGTCTTCTATCACTCACATCAATTCTTTATCAACCAATCATAATTGTACTAACCTCAATAACATAAAGACAAACATATTATGAACTTAATCAAGAATCGGATTTCAAAACATACCTGATGAGTAGTCTTCACTATTGGGGTAAAACCCTAATAATTAAAGGTAGATTACTTTTAAACATGTTGTATAGGTTCATGGTGCTAGGATAATAAATATCAGTTCCATTTAAAACTGCTTTATTGCTACCCTATGAGTCTCCCAACTTTACTAGGGTTTCTTCTTACTTGGAAACTCTAATTTTCAATCTCCTTCCTCCCACAACATTTTGATGGAGGATAAATATCTATGATGAATGGATTCTAAATACATTATCAAAGCTTCCAATGTTGTATTAGGTGTCTCCAACATTGTATCAGGTCCTTCAAGACCTAAAAACTAAAAACCGTAAGTGAGAGCTTCTTCCTCCTCTTCTTAGACTTCCTCCATTAAGCCAATTCAGATGTGCTATATTGTTTCTAGTGTATCTCTTTAATTTAGGATCTTTAGGGTCTAAAATTTCGGCCTGTGGTAGCCTTACTTGTCATATTTTGGACCCCATAGGTCTGATATTTAATGGATTCTTTGAGAAATATTTATGCCAAGTGTCGCAACATGACATGTTTATGGGATGAAACAACATAGAGAACTTGTACGGAGTGCCATGTGTCACCCTTTCAACTTCGAACTATGAAACCTGGACCTATAACACTACAGTCTGTGCCCTGCCTATCACATTTTATGAAATTTCATTTGGAGACTCCTAGCCCTAGATATGACCTTTTTCCCTAGGTCACCTGTTTAGGATTGCATTCTGGAAGAGGCAGAAACCCTAACTTGTATGGATCATATCTCACAACGTACAATGAATATGAGGTTGAGATTTGAACACAAGGTATAGGGGAATGTTTTGTTAGGCATGTAGAAGTTTCAGATCCTGAAAAATTTTCCAAAATGTATTTATAGCGAAAATGCCACGATGACTGGTTTTTTCTGTACAAAACCCTAAGGTTTTTTCTGTACAAAACCCTAACTTTCAAATTGTCGCAAGTGAAGCAAGTGTCGTAAGTGCCATAAATTGCCTTCCTTCAGGCTAGATCTGCTATCATGTTAATATTCAATATGATAAGATAGATAACATCAATATTACATTCAATTTCACAACAATACTATATACATGATCACTGAAAGAACAACAAGCACAACAAAAACACAAGAGACACAATTTATCCTGGGAAACCCTCATGGGGTAGAAAACCCAGCAAAGCTTCCTCAATATAGATGACTAGAAAATAAAAAGATGTAATCCCCAAACATGAGATCCTTCTCCTCCATAGCAGATCTCTCTCTCTCCTATGCGCCAATCACAAGTGAGTGAATGAGTGTGTGAGTGTGATAAATGAGGAACACACCTCCTCTATTTATACACTACTCTGACTTAACTTACTAACTAGGTCTGCCCCAAATATTACCACTAGGGACTTAAACACCCCATTACAATTGACTCTAGGCCGACCCCACTAGGGAAGTCTAATAACCCAAGTTACCACATTCCGATGGAGGAATAAACATCCGTGAATATACAACAAGGTCTTCACGAAGGAATGAAACATCTCTGGAATAATAAAGTACAAATATAATATTCTTAGAAGTTACAATATTTCAACAATTATTCCAGTAATCCTAGGTTGCATAAGGCGGTTGAAACTCAACTTTTTATATATGGATATACTTCCTTAACCATAAGGAGAGAAATAAAGAACAAATGAAAAGTCTTTGCAGGGATTTTTGAGACCAGAATGGGTCTTTGATAACTAAAAATGAATTGGTAGAAAATAAATAAAATATTTTTAAACAATTTTCCATAAATGAAAACTAAAAAAGAGTATTAGGGTGAGCACACAAAGTTGCTCCCAAAAAGTGTTGCAACGAGGCCGTGCTAGTAGGGAAGAAAAAACTCGCGCATGCACCTAAGGAAGCGCGCACACGCCACTAGGTTTGGTAGCTAACCAGGGCACGTGCGCGCACGCTCCCGTGTTAAGATAATAAAAAAAACATGGAAAAGTTGTTGTAATTATTTCCATTGCGGTCAAGCATGAGTCATCCATCACATGCATGGCGCTACGGACCACCAATTTCACCATATTTCCACTCAAAAACTATCTCCATCCATCCACCAAGTGCATTGGATAGGTAAGATCCATGTTTTTTGTAGTTTTATTCATTTTTGTTGTCTTTTTATTCATTTTTTGTAATTTTATTCATTTTTGTTTGTTTATTAAATTTTGAATAATTCACAAATTAGTAAAATAATAGAGAATTTTTCAATTGCAGAGTGTAAATGTACACAATGAATGAGCAAAATGTTAACATGGAGTCTGATGGAACACAAGAAAACACAAATCTTGGAACCAATGAAAACCCTCAACAAAATCCAAATGCCCAAGAAAATGAAAACCCCCAACAAAATTTTGACCAAGATGACTTTAACCATTATGTAAATGAAATGAGAGTGCACTCGAGAACTAAGAAACATAGGGGAACCATCTCGAGTGTCCCTTGCTACCTCAATTGAGAGCTCAATTGACTCCCTCATCCATGCACATCGCCAATTGACTGACATGACTGAATATAGAGATAAGACGTGGGAGTATTATTCCACGAGCTTTTCCAAGGAGGAAATAAAAAATTTGAATATTACAAAGGCCCAATTGTACAGTATGTTCACTGATCCAAGAACACAAAAATCGCCGGAAATTAGAAATCCACATGTATGCATGGATTGGTGTCATTTCAAACCATGGAGAGACAATTGGATGCATAGCTGGTTCATGGTTTATGATAAACCTCCCTGCAATAATAGGGAGGTTCCACAGTACTTCCTTCGGCAACTGTGGGTTAATTTTGTGCTCAATTTACATGTCAACTATTTTGACATAACCGAGTTCCACGGTGTTGGGCATGGCTCTTCCCAAGATCAACCTTCTGCTAGGAGGAACCCACTGAGAGGGCCACCAGCTCCCAGGTGTGATCCCAAACCCTCTCCCCAGCCGCCTCAGTTACCCCAAAAACTTGATTAGATCGAGGGTGCAATGAGGATTGTTGCACATGGATTACTTAGACACGCTGCCTTTATAGCAACTACTATAGTGGAGAGACAGATTGACCCTGATGGAGATGCAGGTGCAGGGCCTTCACGATAGATTCAGGATAGACCTGTGACCAATGGTAGCCATGTTGGTCCTTCTAGTTCGACAGGGACAATGCCACATATTTGTCCCCATTGCAGGCACACTTTCCCTGGCCCAATCGAGGGATGCTATATGGATCAGGTTAGCATTTTTTTTAATGTGTTTTCAATCATCAATTGATAATTTGTAAAGTATTTTTTTTTTACTTAAACTATTATTTACATGTACAACTATTTAGAGTTGAGATGCCATCATGGGAGAACGTAGCATCTCCCAACCTGGATGCAGCAATGGCAGCTGCAATTGAATTTGCGACACCTCACATGGACTTATTTTCAGTACCTTACACAATATTGTTATTATTTATGGCATTTCTATTTTTATGTACTTATATTTATGGCATACATGATGATAGTCCGTACGATATTTTTTAATATTTTGATTGACTGAATAATTACTTGTTTAGTATGCTCATAACGTGCATGTGTTTTGTTGTCCATAGGTATGCACGGACTACGATGATCATCCATCTCCATCAAGGATCGGAAGATCACCATATACACAGGTACAATGTGTAGTTAAAAGCATGCTTTTAATTTGAAATGTTACGACATACTATAGTTTAATTTAATTTTTGTTTTCTAAACTATGATATTACAAATTTGTATGCATGGGCCGCCAACAGCTGCATGCCACTTTAGTCCCACGTTTCCAACCATCTCCCATGAGTTTCCCCCCTCACTTCCATCTAGAAACCTCCCTCCTTCGACCCCCTCCTTTCCATCCACTCTCCCCTCTCCATCCATACTGTCCCCTCTGTCCATCCTCCCCCATTCGTCCATGCCCCTTGTTAGCACGAGTTTTGTTCTGAGAGATTGGAACGGTTCAGAGCCCTAAGGATAATGAATAGGAGGCTAAGTTTCTGAGTCATATGACCAAAAGGAATATTTAGTGAGACCCCTGCAGGTTTGTTTGCAGGCCTGGAAATGGAGAATATTGAAAAACTTAAGTTGACCTTGCAAATGTGCAAAACATGTGAAAATCCACTTGAAGTAATGTGTGGGCAGAGATGGACGGAGCAGATCCACGGTAGCGGAGATCAACGTCTATAAGCAAGTTTGCAAGGGTAAGGTGCATGGTGGAATATGGGTGGAGGATGGTTAAACCGCAGGCAAATCGATGGATAGATCGACAGATGGAAACATATCAATAGTTGTTAGATGGTTCGCCAATTTGACGTGCGCAGGCAAATGGGCTTTTCAGATTTGCAAAGTTTTGGTAGGGACTGCATATCACAACAGTGTAGATCTAGTGGGGATGAGATCTACGACAGAGATTGAGTTCACAATTTGAACATGCATGGGGTATCAACATTTTCCAAATATGCGAACTTGGTATGGGCCACACCGGTGGACGGTCAAGATGCGGACAAGATATAAATTGATGGTTGACAACGTTTTGGTGAGTCTGATGTGGCAAGAAGGAGGTATGTGAGTGGAGTGAAAGCCGCAAAGGATTGTGAAGTTAAAGGGTGAAGGAGGTCTACGGCTCAGGATTGATCATGCAAGCGGAGGGATCAGAGGACTTCTTCACTGCGACAAATGCAAGGGTGATAAGGGAAAATAAATAATATAAAATACAGTTGCATGAATCTGAGTATCATTTGTCCTGTGCATCGGAAAACGACAGAAGGCAACTGTGCAGAAGAAGACAACTTAGCTAGACTCTTAGGCCAGTTGTCGATAACCAGGTAGGATTCCTGTCTCCATACAAAACTATTCAAATGGCTGAATCGTGTGGAGTAGAGCCCCCTAGCTCTGAACACTAGAGTTTGGACGAGCTATTGGAGGATTAAGATGTAGAGGATTATGATACAGTCTTAACCAGTGGAACCATTGAAACAGTGAAGGATAGGTTGAAGTTGATTAGGGAACAAATATAGATGTGCATAAGGTTTACCAGTCCTTTTTCCATTTATTTACAGTCGACCAAACTCCAAACTTTCCCGAGTTTGTCGACTAGTGCGCCACCCATTACTCCTTTGCCAAGAGGGAAATTAAGGATGCATCCAGTTCAAAGATCCTATGCCCAGTCAATCCCCTCACTATTACAAAATCCCTGTCCATCCTAGATGAGTTATGCCTAAAACCCAAAGGATACAAGGAAGAATCCTTGATTCAATATTTCAGACAATCCACAATGGAAATGAAGCAGAGTTTCTACAGGGCCTTCCTGCTACCTATTGTCCCATTGCAAAGCCAAGCTTTCCCAGTTGAAATCCGTCTCTTTAATGAAGAATCCAAATGAGTGTTATAACTATGTTAAGCCAGTTCCTAGGTTTATATACAGACATGTATGTCACTAAGCCTTTAATAAGCCTATGGTTTGTCCTCGGCACATGTCCACTTGAGCCTGAGGATCCCAGTCAGTCCCTCCAGTGTGCATGTCTTAGGTTTGATGAGGCCCTAGCTCAGAATATCCATTCTCAGCTAGTGGAGTTCCCCAAAACTAGAAGCTTCAGATTCCAGTCATACCTGTTGAGAATGTTCCTGTCTTTTAATGAAGTGAACTTACAGATGCCCAAGATGATGCTCAATAAGGAGACACTTATAGACTACACTAAGTTCATGAACAACATCATGTCTGAATCCTACAATGTCATCTTTCAAAGGTAACTGCCCAGGGTATTAACATAAATGAAAGAGATGCTGCAGCCTTCTCCAGACAAGAGGATAGGTGACTAGTTCCTCTCAGAACACAACACCACAATCAGAGTTCATGGGTTTTCCCATGCACCCTATGTGCTTCCAGCTTCTCTAATCCATAGATTATTTCTACTGGAGTTCATCAAACAGAAGCTGAGAGTGGAAATTGAGCATTTATTGGATGACAAGAAGGCTTCAGATATCACCTTTCCATGGGTTGTACGCCCATTCATTGTTAAAAACAAGGATTCCATGTCATCCATTTAATGTATGGTAAGAGAGATGGAATTCCAAGCAAAGGAAGCCATCAATTATGACCCCCACTACATCATCTCAGATAGAAGAAAAGAAAGTAACATAAAGGGTTTTATACATTTTGAGCATTTTGAGCTTGTAGGCATGGCAGAGACTGCTAACTGGTTGGAGTACCCCAGCAAAGGGAAGATGGATGTAGATGTACATGATGAATCTACTTCTCTAGAGCTGACAATCATACCCGCACTTCCTAGCTCCTCCATCCTAGTCCCAACGGTTGGAGAATTCATACCCCCTGCCAGAGGCTCTGGGGAATCCAACAAGGTGGAAAAGATTGATGTCATGGACATAGATAATGACACAGAAAGAGTTCCCAAAAGGAAGAAAGTAGAAAAACCTAAGCAGCATATTGTACAGGTGTCAGCTGGTTAAGGAAGCAAGAAGCAAGTGAAGATTAAGCTGCCTACTTTCGAGCTCAAAGAATATGTATTCAACCAAGCATCCACTGAACTTGCTACACCAAGAAAGAGTGGAGTTGAACTATTGGATGCGTATAAAGGAAGCACAGAAGTAGCCTCAGAGGAGTCTAAGATGTATGAAGAGGTGAGACAGATTTCCAATAAGGATGTGTCTTTGGTGACCAGTAGGAGCCATGCCCAGAACACCTTGAACTTTTCCTTAGTCACCAAGAAAAAAGCCACTGAGGTAAAGGTGAACTTGGAGGATATCCCTCTTCCTTATATAATCGATTTACACAAAGAAACTGGGGAGGTTATCTATACCAAATTGCTAAAGTATTCCCTAAATCTATCTAAATTACAAGTCAGTAAGGGAAAGGTTCAAAATCATCTCAGACTAGAGAGAGTGGAGAACAAATCCCACAAGGCAGAAATTAAGAAGCTGCAAAATGCGTTGTTGGCTACTAAAATACAGGAAAACAAGAAGGCCAGTATACAAAGGTTGTTGGATGAGAAAGATAACACCATTCAATCATTGAAAAAGAAGCTAAAATTCCCCTCCACCCAGGTGGTGGAAGTCTTTGAATTGACAAAGCTAGAAAAGAAGAGAGAAAAGCTACAAGAGGATCTAATAGACTGCAAAGCTAGGTTGTTGAAATTTGAAGAGAAGGAAAAGTTGTGGCTGAGTGACATGGCTCTCATGGTGTAGAGTGAAAAGAAATGGAAAGCAAAGTCTGATGACCTTGAGAAGAAATTGCAAGAGAAGAGCAATGAGCTAGAGAACATGGCCACACCGTCCTCCATAGAATTGGGTCACTTCTCCCTTATGGGAGCTATGGCATAGGCAAGTCTAAAAGACTTGGAAGTGGAAAGGTTAAAGAAGTAGAACACAAATATGAAAACCTTCATGTCAAAGGTAGAGTAGGGGAAGGAGGCTTGGGAAACCAAGTACCAGGAGATGCAGGTCAAAAATGAGGAATTGGTGAAGCAGGCCATAGTTCAGACCTTCCTGCAAGAAGTAAAGCAAGTCATTTGGGATGACGTTACTATAGAGGCAGATATGCTAAGGCCCTACCTTGAATTTATCCTAGACAAAGAAACTATAACCAAGCTAGCTAAGCAGAGTATGGTAGCAGCAAATGAAAAATTGAATAAAAATCCTGTGGAGCATGCTGAAAATGCCATAGAATTCTTGAATGGCTTGACTAAAGATGAAGTAAAGGCAACAGGTATAAAGGATAGATTGTACACCAGCATCTAGGTCAAGAGAGTGATAAATAAGCATCAACAAGTGAAAAATATTGAGGCCATAATTGATGTTTTATCCCAGCAGGTGAAGTACTTCAGGGATATGTTTGACCCCTTGTTTAAGAAGGACATGCCTCTCTTTTGGGAGGAGGATGGCACCATGAGAACACAGGAAGAATATCAGGGCAAGTTATGGGAGTGTAGATTGGATCATGAAGGATTTGCTGACATGGAGTAGCCTCTAACAAGAAAAATAGTGGTAGACAAATTGACAAAGGATTTTGAATTTGGAATGATCTTCAAAGAGGCATGTGCATGTCTTCAGAGCTACTCATACAGGGATCATAAAGAATTATGGGTAATGTTAAAAGAGGTGGCCACGTCAGAGTTGCCAGCTGTTATCAGTAGAAGCTCGTGGAGAAGTATGGAAAGGTCAAACTGACACCACATCCATGAAGATTATGAAGGACGTGGAGATTAGGGCATGAAGACTTAGTTACTAAGGGATTTTTTTTATTTACTAGAGTTTGTTACCAGCTAGTAGATGCTCGAGGGAACTTGTAAAGGCTATTATGCCTACCTGTCAGCATTTGCTACTTTTTGTTGTAACTAATTCTCATAGAGGATGAAACTGCATGTGTAGGTGTCATCTCAAGTAGTAACAACTTCCTGTTGGAATGATTCAAGCCTAGGGCTAATGATACCTATATATACTCATATGTAATGAAGAACAAGGGTTGAAACCTGTTGGAACCCATGAGGCTTTTGGGCTGTGTATTTTGAGACGTTCCTTTAATAAAATTGGTAGAGCTGAGCAAGTATTTTGATGCAGAGATTCTTGTGTTATTTGACTTGCAGTATGTACCCTCTTTTCTTTATGTGAATGTTTCCTTGTTATCAACTTCACACTGTTTTCTTTCATGTTTGGATAAGTGTATATTCAAGCAAAATTCATATGATTATGCTTTGTTTCTTTGCTTCCAAGCATCCACAAACCCGTTTCTACTAAATTTAATGCATAATTCATTTAATAATGCTCTGTGTTGATGGATTGTTCTTATTTTCTTCCTTATCACCAGACAAGTAGCTCTTTGACTGTAAATGAGTACCTACCCTTCCTCCATCATGAATTATTTGCAAAGCATTGCCACTTTATCATCATAAGTGTTTTTGAATCCATTGCCCAATGAATATTCACCTTGTTTCGATTAAACAACAAATCTGAGTTTAATTTTAATCACATATCTGGCCTTGCTAAACAATTGGTGAGAGATCCCTCTATGGAAAGGAAGAAGCCAACTCCCTTTCCTAAATTGGTTCTGTGATTACCTCAAAATGCCCTTTCCCACAACCTTGAGGATCATTTTGAGTGCTAACATATTGGCGTCATTGCCGGGGAACACAAGTCATAATGTCCCTCGGAGAAACGACAAATATTTCGAGTTTTTATAGAGAGAAAGGATTTCTGTGGGCAAACAAAGATCTCTGCATTTGAGGAAGGTTGTATATTTTCCCTGGTGACTCCACTCATCAAGATTTCAGTTGAAGGTAACTCCACTGGGGAGATTGGCGACTCCACATTGATCCAAAGAAGGTTATAGAAGAGATCCTGGCTCCTAGAAAGATCCATATGAGAGGTATTCCTATTTAAGAAATCTTACTAAGTGTGGAAAACCTAGAAATTTTGCTTAGACATAGAAGTGGGAAAGATAAAGCTAGGACTTCTAATACTAAAAGATCTGTGTCTGAAAAAGAGTTGTATGGTTTTCATGAATTGGATTTAGAAGTAAACATGGGGAAGTCTATATTAAGGTCAAAATCAGAATCAAACCTAGAGTAAACAGAGGTAAATCTAAAAAACTTTGAGTCATACTTGACAGATCCTGTGTGGTATAATTTGCAAAACCCTGTAAATTATGAAGAAAGAAACCTAGTTTTCAAATTTCCCAGCCTCATAATACCATCTTTGTTAACAATCCTCTTCTAAACCCTACTGGGCCACAAAATCCACCTGTTGTACCACCAAATCCACCAAGACCAATGGCAGCCAGGTTTGCACCCTTGGCTCTGCCAGCTGTTTTGCATGATCTCCCTCAAAATTATTCATAGAGAATTTCCTTATTTGATGGAGATGGAAACTTTACAACAAGGCAACATATGGATAGGTTTGAATATTTTATTGACCTAGAAGAAGTGGACTATGATAATGCGAAGATGAGATTGTTTGCACAAAGTTTGTCTGGGGAAGCTAAGAGATGGTTTAAAGATCTACCAGTAGCATCTATCCCTACCTTTGAAGCTTTTCAAACACTATTTTTGGATAGGTGGGAAGCAAAGAAGAGTCCCTTCCAAATACTATCTCAATATGACCATTTGAAGAAGGGAAACTTTGAGTCTGTCCATGAGTTTTCTAGGAGATTTATGAGGGTGTACAACTCAATCCCAGCTAATATTAAACCCATAGTAGGTGCTGCTAAACTTCATTATGAAAATGCCTTTAAATGAGTTTTTTATGTATGTTGAGGGAGAGCAAGTCACCTACCTTTTCAGCTATGTTAAAAGATGCCCTAGAGGTGGAAGCAAATATGGTGGCTTCATGGAAGTTTATAAGTAAGATAGAGGTAGATAAGAAGAGACAAGAAACCCAACCCTCTGCCTCTACTTCCTCCTCTACAAGTGATGTAAAGTTTGAGATGATGATGAAGACAATGGAGAAATTAATGGAAAGGTTGGCCCTAGATAACAAACCACCTAATAGAGAGCAACCTGAAAATCAAGTGAGGAATCCAAATTTTAGAAGGCCCTTTCCTCAAAGAAATCAAAGAAACCCTGAAGATTAGCAAATCATACCACCTTTCCCAGAAAATATGGTTGATGAGGAAGGACAAGAAGACCCAATCGAAAACCAAATTCATCACTTTGATGACATTGACCTTGAAATATATTTGACTAAAAAAGAGCATGATTTCTTCACCCAGGAGAATGGTAGTCCTATTTTAGAGTTAGATTCACACCAATATCAAAGAGGATATCAGAATGCCATTGATGATTTTCAGAGAAAATTGAAGCTAAGAAACCATGATATAATCACAAATAAAGGAGTTCCATTCCTAACCAGCCTTCCAACACCCAGCAAATTTTAGAAAAGCAGGAAGATGTTGTTGTACAGGATAACCCAAAAAATAAGGAACAATAGCCAAAGGAAACTAAACAGTCAAGGCCAATTGATGTGTACAAACCAATTTCATCCTTCAGTCTGAAAACAAATTTGTCAAAGGTTAAAATTTCTATCCCCTTTAATGAGTTGTTGAAGAATAATGAATATAAGGAAGAAATCACTAAAATGGTCAAGAATCAAGGTGAGTGCTAGCCAGATATTTTAGAGGTGACAGATGATGCTCCCACTATTGTCTTTGGACCCAAAATTTAAGATAAATATGATGAATAAGTCCCCCATTTTTATTTAAGTTTGAACATCCATGATATGATTTTACACAATGCAATGCTGGACTTTGGTGCATCTCATAATCTGATGCCAAAAAAAGTAGTGGAAAGTCTAGGGCTGGAGGTTACTAGGCCTTATAAAGACTTGTTTTCCTTTGATTCTAGGAATGTCAAGTGTCTAGGATTAGTAAAGGATATGGTGGTATCTCTTGCACAACTCCCAGCCAAAATCATTGTGATGGATGTTGTAGTAGCTGATGTTCCTGCAAAGTTTGTTATGTTGTTATCAAGATCTTGGAAATCGAAATTAAGAGGAACTATGCAAATGGATTTGTCATATTCCACTATACCCCTGTTTGGAAGCAATAGAAGGTTATACAGAGAAAAGAGACTAGCATATGTGGTCAGCAGTCAGGACAAACATGAAAATCACCCTATTTATGTTGTTGACACTTATTTGGGATCCTCTATATTTTTCAATGAGGGGACATGCACTGACCCTAAAGTCCCTATACAGATTGAAGTTGAGGACGATGGAGAGTTTGCAAGAAGACAAGAAGCCTTGGAGAAGAAGCATAATGAGGAAGGGCTGTGGACTATGTACTTTGATGGGTCCTTAATAAAAAATGGAGTTGCTGCAGGTGCTTGGATTATATCCCCAAGAAGAGAATTCAAGGCTTTGTATTATAAACTGACTTTTGAATGCAATAATAATGTGGCTGAGTATGAAGCTTTGTTGCTGGGTTTGCAGGCTTTGAAAGATATGGGAGAAAAGAGAATAGAAGTGTTTGGGGATTCAAAGCTTGTGATAAACCAAGTGAATGATAGCTACCAGAAAAAACATCCCAGAATGAGGGCCTACAGAAATGAAGTTTCGGACATGTTTGGCAATTATTTTACAGAGCATAAAATCAGGGTGGTACCCATAATCAAAAATCAAGTGGCCGATTCTTTGGCCACTACTGCTGGTGGTTTCAAGACTCCTATATATTCTCTGAAAAAAATATAAAGTTGAAGTTATAAACATACCTTCAATACCTGATAACTCCAAATATTGGCAAGTTTTTGTTTATGATATGCAAATAAAGAGGTTCTTGGAGATGTCTCACGAATTTGTGAACACTCAAATTGATACAGAGAATGAAAATTTGGAGTGCTTCCAATATGGTGAATCGGCTGAAAGTGAAGAAGCTGAAAACAAAGCTTGGCATAATACATTAGGAGGAAAGGATATAATTCAATTGAAGAGTAATTGCATCCCTAGATGCCTAATTCCCCCGGAGAAGCTATTTGATCATAACGATGTGGCCAAAGACCCTAAAATGAAACCTAATGATGATGCCGTTGAAGAGCAAAACCTAGGGACTGAAGTAGAACCACGAGTTGTAAGGATGTCCAAGAAGCTACTTGAAAAGGAGAAAGAAGCATACATCAATATGTTGAAGAAATATACATATGTTTTTACTCGGAGATATGAAGACTTGAAAGAATATGATACCTCCATCATCCAACACACCATTCCAATTAAGCCCGGGGAGAAGCCTTTTAGACAGAAATTAAGAAGAGTAAACCCCAAGCTATTGCCTGTAATAGAAAAGGAGATCAAGAAATTGTTTAATGTTAAAATCATTGTGACTTTGAGGTTTTCAAAGTGGGTAGATCACTGGGTTCCTATCAGAAAGAAGAATGGTGAAATTAGGCTCTGTATTGACTTTAGAAACCTCAACAGGGTTTCATTGAAGGACGATTACCCACTACCTAAGATGGAGCACATTCTGCAAAGAGTGGTAGGGTCTGAAATAATTTCTACCATGGATGGTTTCTCAGGTTATAACTAGATCAAAGTGATCCCAGAGTATCAAGAAAAGACTTCCTTTACTACACCCTAGGGCACATTCATGTATGCTAAAATGCCTTTTGGACTGATGAATGCAAGAGCTACATTTTGTTAGTTTTGAACATTTAATTCAATATGTGTTGGAGAAAACTCACTATGGCTTGGGAGACCACTACAAACAGCTGACTACAAGAAATCAACTCAATTCTTAGAACTATGCTATTATAAATGACAATGCTAAGATAATGGAGAATGTAACCAACCTCGATCCAAACGTTTGATGTAGATCCTCGTTGGAGCTTTCCGATCCGTGCACTTGAATCTGCAAATTAGTCTTGGCAACCAATATACAAAAAGTACATCTAATATATAAACGACATTAACATCATCAATAGCAATGGCCCACGATATAACAAGTAAATGCTACCCAATGTAAGATAAACAACATTTACAACATTAATGGACAAGAATATGAGTATTTCTATTAATGAACAAGAAGAAGTACAATGTGATATGACCTGTTTCCGGCAACCAATCTGAACCGAGATCTGGATCAATCCACTTGTGCCTCAACCACTTCAATCCTCCATGAATGGAAAACTCAAACTAGATAGGATTTTGGAAGGTGAACATAAAGGGTTCACAACTACAAGGATCAATCAATGTAGACTCAAGATAGGGAAAAAATCCACTAGATTTCTCTTGCTCTTCTTTCTCCTCCCGTCCATAAGCCATATGTGCTCAATATATAGTCCTCTCAAAGGTAAGTGAAAGGACACATCGAGACATTTCGTGGGAAGATGGAGAGCCAAAGGTCACCCAATGACCACTTTTTGGGAGTAAAAAGTAATAAACTAGTGGTTTTTACCATTTTACTTGATCCCTGCGGACTATAGTGATGCAACTCGCGAGTATGCCTACTATAGTGATGCAACAAGTGGGTAGGAATAAAAATAGGGCAAAATAGTATCTCTGAAGGATATAAGTGGATCTGAGTCAGTGAAATGGATCCTACAGGCCAAAGAATGCTTATGCTCACAGGGTGGAAGATTACGTTGTCACAAATGCCCCCTAATGTGTGAGGTCAGAGACTGATGTTACGATGGCCGAAATACATTATAAAACTAAAAAGTGGAGTGATGGAGACACAAGTGGAAGGAGCAGCTCACTCATCATAATACATTAGTATGCCTAAATACATGTTGATAGTACAACAATCTGATACAATGGCCATGAATAGGCAGTACATGGTGAATACATGTCATAAGTGATAATAGCCATGATCCCTCTCCAATAAGATATGGTCTCCTGCTGAAAAGGAAACAACTAGTGCAAACTAGAGGTCCAAACTGCTGATATCTGAGAGGTGATATCTCAGATGTAAAGTCAAAGTCATAAGTAGCATACTTAATGCCACTATCGCCTAGGGTCTTCTACACAAGTCTTCAATGGTGCAAATCCCATCAAGTGAAATAAGGAGTTGGCGTCGAACCTAATGTGACATCATATGATTACCAGTCAATGATGTATACCGTTAATAGACGCGAGATAACCCACCGATAATGAAAATGGGCATCAAGGCACAGAGCACAATCATCAGAGTGTGAATAAATGAGTTGAAGTCGAACACTAGGATGAATCCATCGATCAGGGGACATTGATGTATTCCCAAAATTGTCGATGGCGAGAGAACCTGCCATTAAGGACTGCAAGCCTCAAGGTACTCAACCGAACTCTAAGCCTCAAGTCTCGGAATGAATGGATTGAAGTTGACGGAATGAGACTTTCTGTAAGGAGGGAATTAAGGCATCCCCCATGAACCACCACGAGGTACTAGCTACGCTGAAGGATTTCGAAGAACTCAAGTGAAACAGATTGACTCAATAAGGATGGCTGACATGCAATAGTCAAGAGATCTGAGGAGTGGCTGACACTGGGCTCAGGAATTCCTTTGAACAAGAGCATGAGCAGATGGATAGACTTAGGCAGCATAGACTCAACATAAACTGTGCAATGCAAGAGGCATTACAAAGGGCTCCATAATGACTGGAAGCTTAACCAATCGATGGAGAAACTGAGAAACAAGTACAGCTCCTAAGGTCCAACTATAGTCCCGACTCATAGTGTATGGAGTGGAATGAATGCTCTGTTCAAAGGCAACATAACAACTTCCAACAAGAAGCAGTAACCATAATCCCGCCCGACTTTTTGGAATATTTGATTTTTTTGGTCTTTTTCATATTTGGAAAAAGCTTGAAAAAGAATAAAATTGCTTATAGTACAACAAGTGAGGAAATGAGTGTCAAATAGCGAGCAGACTAGTTCCAAGTAGTGGAACATACCTATGATCAATGCAAGGAAGTGCATGCAGGATGTGGACACTCGGGGGGTGTGTTACCTCAGGGTCAAAAGGTCATCAGATTGTGAAGGGAAAATATAAGCTCTGTAGGGCTCAGCAGGGAAAAGTGCTTAGGCACCAGGCTAACAACTGAGTAAGCGGGAGCTGGCATAAGGCTCAAGCGGCAAGCAGGATGATGCAATGCAATCACAACATGATATAACTAAGGGGAGTCCTTAAGGGAGATGGCCAGCATAAGACAAAGTAGAGTATGAGTCTTTATCGCAATGTCATGGTGTAACTACAAAGGACTCCCAATCCTAAGGACAAACAACTGCATGGGCACCAGAATGCACAAAGGGGTTCTAATTAGGGTACCCATGTTCGGAAAAGCCCTACCGCCACATAACGACACTTCCATAGCAGTGTGAAGGCTCTGTGTCGATTACAAAGCGGGGTCGCACCTAGGGTTTATGAAAATGGTCAATAGGTCAAATGCATAATGCACATGGAAATGACATCTAACCTATATGCCAGGTGTGAAACGTACCTGCCGTAGGTGTGAAATGGTCCAAAACAACTTTCGCTGAAGAAATCCGATTAAAAAATACTACTCCAAGACATTATATTAGTCCAAAATGGCATAAAACGGTAAAAACTATAGACAAGTGGGTCCTGAAAATTATAAATAGTAATAAAAAATTACAATTTACAATTCATTTTTACTATTCACCCATTTGGAGCTTTTGGATATTTTTCACCTAAACGTTCAGTTACCGATTCTGGGAGCTACAAGCGACCGTTCATCGAACCGTCCAGAGCATCTTGGTAGTCTCATCCATACCTTTCATTTCAATGCTTTCATTTTAGTTTTCAGCGGTGGGATTTTTTGTTTGGCCAAGCCCTAAATGGCTTCGGTGCTACCCGTGGGCTATAGTTATGCGGGTCGCGGGTATGGCAAGATACTTGCAATCAATGCACAGATTGACCGTGGGTACCTGCACCTATATACAAGTTATCCCATGAGTACAGTTGCGTAGTTGGATTTTTAAAAGAATTTGACCAAAATGTTTGTTTGTCTACACTCCAGGATGGTTCTAGACTGGAGGGAGAGGGAGCATGACCAAGTTGATGAGGCCGTGAGCAACGATGTGCAAGCACAGCAGGAATTGCAAGCATGTGGTTTGTACAAATTCTTGAGTATAGGGGGTTTGAGGACCCAAAACCTATTACTCCGGTGCTTGATTGATTATTGGGATGTGGATGCACAAAAATTCAGTCTCAACGGGAAAATCCTCACCCTGGAATTGGAAGATATCTACTTCATAACAGGTTTTTCCCGACGAGGTGAGATGGCCAGTCTTTGGTCTCGTACTATGGGTGGTGGGATCACTGTCCATGATTACATAGCGCGGTATTGTCCCGCAAACACACGAGCGGTGGGAATTCAGGTGCCCATCAATTCCATAGTATATTTGAGCATGAAGATCATTGTGGCTACCTTAGTGCAGATCACTAGATCCAAAGCCCTGCACTAGGCATCCAGGCCGGTGATGTTCTATGCATCACAATGCATGCAACCTAGAGTATTTGATTGGTGTTCCACACTACTGGGGTCTATGAAGACCCAGTTGACAGAATGCAAAGAAGGGAAGGCCAAAAATTTTGGGTATGGAAGTATCCTATGTAGCTTCTTCGAGAGAGAGTTCTGAGGCTTAGTCCGAGGGTGGATGTCCATCCTCATAGCCTCCGTGATCCAGCCCTGACCCGGTGGGGTGAGATCCTGACACAACAGGGTGGTGGCAGTTTGGCATCACCATATACTAAGGAGTTCTTCCTCTGGTGGAATCAGCAGGTCATTTCCATAGAGGACTACACCTATGCAGGGATAGACTTCCGCCAAGATAGGAACATGCCACTCCCACTAGACGCAGCATTCAGAGACATTGGTGAGTACTCTTTTTGGTTTTTGTTATTAAATTTTTATGGATTTTTTATTATAGATGAAATGCAAAAATATTTTTGGTGGTAGTATCATATGATAATGGTTGACTGTTTGCTCGCATACAAATTCCTAGTGAGACTCGATGGCTTCTTGAGACATGGTCATTGGGGTAGGGGTGATGAGGCAGGTGATGCTGCAGCAGGGCGCACTCTACAGAACTTGCGATGCAACCTAACACGGATGGTTTCTAGGGTTCCACAGATAGAGGTGGCACGACTACCTGAGGCAATGCAACGCCATGTAGTGGGGGTTCTTGGTGACTAGGTGCAGTTATTGTAGCGGGTGGCCAATGCAGTTCAGTATTACTATGAGACACATCCTGTCGGGGCGGCAGCTAGGCCTCCTCAGAGGAAGTAGATATTCTAGGATCTCATTTTTTGTATCGATATGTATATTTTTAGGGCTACGGGCTCCAGTTTTGTATGACACTACCATTTTTTGGACATATTTATATATAAAAAACTTTGGTTCTCCGATTCTACTATATGTGTGTATGTACAAATGTATGAATGTCTTCTTATATTTGTGTTCTTTATGATGAATGTGACAAATGCCAATCTAATACATAGTTAGCGTATGCATCAAATATATGATTAACACTTCTCGGAACATGTATGTATGTAATTGAAACAAAATGGTGTTCCAAGAGTCTTACCCTTAGGAATTTCCGTAGTAGCGTAGGATCTCGCACACGGTAATTCCCATTCAACTAAGACACAACTAGTTGTGAATCCAGGTGGACTTCTAAAGAATGGATGCCACGAGAAATATCATCCCAAAGTAGCTCAAAGACGGCACTATACTCAACCACGTTGTTAGACGAGGGACTGAGACAAGCACCTCCTGAAGACACAACTAAGTGAAAATAAGCCAGGCAGCAGAAGCAAGCTACTACGTATGACGGCTAGCACCATCCACGAAACCTAAGAATGTAGGAGATTCCGCTAACATCTGTCAAGCAAACGGAAGCTAATCAGTAGACCCAAAAACCAAAAGAAATCTAAACTATGTACAGAAGCAACTATACAATAGTATACAAAAGTATTAGCCTGAACCAGAGGTTCAACTGTAATACCGCTTGAGGTAGAGCCCATTTCTAGGCTCCTTCAAGATAGTCCCCTCATAGTCTTCTAATTCATAGGCTCCTTTTTCTAAGACATGCCTCACGATGTAAGGACCATGCCACATGGGGTTAAACTTGCCTACCCCCAGGGGTTCTTTAGCTTGGTCATATAAGAGGACCAAGTAACCTTCAACATACTATTGGGGATGGACATACCTCTTATATTGAACCTTAACACAATGTTTGTTGGCATCTATAGCCACAACAACATCTCGACGTTGCTCATCAAGTTGCTCAAGGTGGATTAAACGTTGCTCAAGACCCGTCGTATCAGGGAGGAGCTTTATTGCCAATTTAAGCGAAGGGATCTTGCATTCAATCAGTAAAAGTGACTCCACACCATGTGTTATCACTCAGATTTTCCTTGGGTTGTATCAAAGAAACCCCGAGGTAACCTATTTCAAACCAATCTTTAGACTAAAAAGTTGGCCTCTTTCAGCCAGAGAGGGCTCTCTCAGCAAATCTGCTATCCAATGTCACCACGACAACAACTTCACAATAATCTCAATGTCCAAATTATGAAAGCCTCTCTCCATATGTAGCTTTTGTCTTTAGCCAAAAAATATTCAACACTTTTCTTCGTAAGTTTTGGCTTAGGTAAAAAATTGTTAAGGCTTTTCTCGCTTTCGACTTGGGTTTAAAATCCTCTAGGTCCTTCATAAAAAGATTTAGTTCACAAACACCTAGAACCATTTTTTTGCAACTTTGGTGTCTACAACTTAAGACAATTACTCTTTCTTGGGCAAGCTCGAAACCCCTCGTCATTGAGAAAAATGTTCCAATTTTGCATTGCCAATGCTACTAGAAGAATATTAATCACAAAAACTTTTGAGTGTTAATAGTTGGATCCTACTGGGGATGCTGTCCTCCCAGTGAGGCAGTAAAGAACATCGTAGACTATGTGCCTGACCATTGGGCGGCTCCCAACTTTGACAACTGCAACCTGTAACCTGTACCTGATCCTTCATTTGAAAACTGAAACTAAAAACTGCTAACTGTCGAAAACTGAAAACATACATGCTGGAATTAAACTAAAAACAACACTGTAGATACTGAAAAAAATGTTTTCGAGGCAAACTTATTCCTCCTACCTATCTACTCTGCTGAAATGCGACAGCTGAATCAAATGATACAAAAGTGCCAATGAAGCCAATCTAATAACTGACCATTTGCGCGAATCTGGCTTGCATTCCCTTTGAGCAAGTAAAGAAGACAGAAAACAAACCACTCCAAACATTCTCTGATAATGAGTTCATGTCCCACAAATGCAAGAAAAATCATTTTCCCCTTAGACTGTAGTAAATCAACATAAGGATCTTCAACAGTTTGAAATATTACCATGTCTTGAGACTCAGCGAGAATGCCAATACCTCTTTCAATTTGACCCACAAGACTATTCAACTGTGGATCCATAAGAGTGCATAGGGGGGTGTGACCTTCTGATACCTGAGTGTTGACTGCACCCTCCTCAAGCATGAGTAGTTCTGGTTCTCTTTTTGGCATGCCATCTATCCCATATTTATACGTATCTACATCATAATCCAAAGCATCTTCAAACAACAAATATCCTTCAAGATCATTAATCATGACAGCCCTATTCTCTTGATGGAAAGAAATGGTGTCTAACAGCTGATCCCCTGGCGAAGAATCATCATCATAAATAGGTTCCTTCAAAGGATCGTCATGACCTGGGTTGTGTGAACAATGCAGATCTAACATAACTGGGGTTGTAATATGACCTTTCAGGAGCTGATCTATTTCATCTTCAGATAGAGGAGAAATTTTGGAAATGCTATGGAGGTGCTCACCTTTCTTGTTTAAGGAAAAATTAGCAGCATCATCTAAGACCTGTTCTATTCCTTGTGTTCTAAGAGAAGTACTGATGTGTTGTTTTTTAAGTGAATCAAATAAGACAGATTCCTCTAAAACCACAGCTTTTGAAATAGTATGACATGGAGAAAAGCTTATCTGACCTTCTTCTGAATCACAAGACCACTAACAAGACTGAAGAAAATTCTCATCCATCTCGGGAGAAGAGATACAAAGGCCATCACCAATTTTATCCAAAATCTTAGAATTTAAAACTTGTTCTTCGTCATCAAACACAACAGAAATATCATTAGTTTTTTCAGTAAAATCAGGTGCAACAATCTCTTCTTGATATAAAATTTCTGAATGTGAAAAAGAAACCTGATTTTCTGTTTGGCACCTTTCTTCCCTATGGGAAACTTCTGCTTCCTGGAACTAATTACACACTTGCTTCTCCTCTTTATCATCAATTTCAAAAAAAATTATGGAGCTTTCCATCAGAGAGTTTTGTTTTTGATTAGAAGCCCTAATTCTTTGATTTATCAATTCAAATGAAGAATAACAGAGGGGTAGACAGTCACTTTCAGCATGTTTATTTTCAGATGTTTGATCATGGATAGTGATCAAATTTCCTTCACTAACTGCCCTGGAGCTTATAAAGTTTTCAGCCAGTGCAATATCCAAGCAATCTTCTTCATACTCATCAAACTTAGGTGGACTGAAATTTTCTTTAAAACCATCACTAACAAAAATTTCAGAACGCTGATTGTAATTTACATAGAACAAGTCAGAATTACCTTCTTCTGGCATATCACCAGGCTGATCATCTCTCTGTACATCCTGGGAAAGACTAGAATGCAAAGAAAATTCTCCTTGTTCATACTTCTCTTCAAATCTAGATTCTTCTTCAATCCTTTCATCATTATCTTTGCTCAATAATTTCTTAGACATTCTAAGATTATCTTCAACTTCTAAAGCATGAACGAAGATATGTTGTAAATTGGAGGACCTTCTTTCCAAGAGACAAAAAGATAAATCAGAAGGAAGAATAGATACATAATGTAACTTGGCAGCGTTCTCTAGGGGCTGAATTTCTTTTGGCATATCAAAATCGGCATTGGTGAACCTTCTGTTGAAACTGGACATGACTTCCCCTTCCTGCATTCTCATGGAGTAAAATTCTGAAAGGAGTAGATCCCATGGCCTCCTCTTACCCCAAAATTTCAAGAAAACATCAGAAAACCCCTGCCATGTGTCTATAGACTCTGGCTATAAATGGCGAAACCATTTCTTCACATCTCCCTGGAAAGATTGAGCAAAAAACCTCTTACAAACATCATCCTGATCCACTTCAAATAGATCTAGAAAAATTTCAAAGCCTTGAAGATGTTTCTTAGCAGTAAGGCCTTTGATTTCTCCATCGAATTTAGGAAGGTATTTATGGTATTTAGGAGGATAATCATGGAGAACAGGGGGCAGCTTCAAAGGACCATATCTTAGGTGAGATATGAGAGGTAAAGGAATATGTTCAGGGAGAGCATTTTCAACCTCACTCTCATGGGATTTGCAAGGCTAGCTATGAATCCTGTATGGTTCATATGAAGAGATGGGGTTAGCTCTAGGTTTTAAAGGAGGATATATGAAAGAGAGTCTCTTATGACTTAGAGCTCTTTGGTGGAACAAAATTTTCTTGATATATATACATAGAGGTAAAAGGAGACTGATACAAAAGAACAAGAATTCTTTGAATAAATTGATGTTTTGATACCTGAACCTTGATTTTTCCATGTTTAAGGAAGCTGAGTTCGTTCTCTAGTGGAATCCACCAATTGAATTGAATTCTTGAGTGGAGTTGCCAGGTGAATGGTACAACCTGTTCATTGTCTGACTGTTGTTCACCATCAACATTCAGATCTTCACTTTGTCATTCATACCCAGGGAAAATGAGACCTTCTTCCCCCGGCAATGGTGCCAAAATGTTATCACTCGGATTTTCCTTGGGCTGTATCAAAGAAACCTCGAGGTAACCTATTTCAAACCAATCTTTAGACTGAAAAGTTGGCCTCTTTCATCCAGAGAGGGCTCTCTCAGCAAATCTGCTATCCAATGTCACCACGACAGCAGCTTCACAATAAACTCAATGGCCAAATTATGAAAGCCTCTCTCCATACTTAGCTTTTGTCTTTAGACAAAAAATATTAAACACTTTTCTTCATAAGTTTTGGCTTAGGTCAAAAATTGTCAAGGCTTTTCTCGCTTTCGACTTGGGTTTAAAAATCCTCTAGGTCCTTCATAAAAAGATTTAGTTCACAAACACCTAGGACCATTTTTTTGCAACCTTGGTGTCTACAATTGAAGACAATTACTCTTTCTTGGGCAAGCTCGAAACCCCTCGTCATTGAGAAAAATGTTCTAATTTTGCACTGCCAATGCTACCAGAAGAATATTAATCACAAAAACTTTTGAGTGTTAACACCGTGAACTAGCTAAAATGGTGAGAACCTGGTGGCAATCTTGACTACGGTTCGATACGCCCGCAAAGCAGAATATAACATGATGTGCCAGTTGGTCTTGCTTTGTTGGATGGTACATTGGAGAATGGTCTTCAAAGACTTATTGACTGCTTCTACTTGACCATTCACTTGGGGATAATAAGAAGATGAGTGTTCTTGACGAAACCTAAGGTTGAGACACATATCCTCCATCATCTTGTTCTGAAAGTGATTGCCATGGTCAGTGACAATCTCTTTCGGAATACTGAACCGAGTGATAATTTGATTGGATACGAAGTGGGATGCTGTAGCACCATCGGCTTTAATGGTAGGAAAGGCCTCATCCCATTTGGAAAAATAATCCACGGCCACTATGATATGGTGATGGCCCCTAGCCGAAGCTAGTTTGCAATCCATGAAATCCACCCCCATTTAGTGAAGGGACCGATGGTGACGACCGGATGAATGGGTGCTGGATGCGAGCGTATGTTCCGATAAAACACCTGGCAAGGGTGACATCTCTTCACAGCATTAACACAATCCTTAAATATGGAAGGACAAAAAATACCAGCTTGCATAATACATTGGCCTGTAGCAAGCACGGATAAGTGACTGCCACACGCCCTAGCATGGCAATCATTAAGCACCTGCTCCAATTCTTCGTGAGTTAAGCAATGACGGAGGATAGAATCCTGTCCTCGGCAATACAGAGTGTCACCGACAATAGTATAATCTTTAGCGTGATGTTTTACACGTCATTGCTCATCTCGTGAATAGTGCAGAGGAAACTTCAAAGTTTGGAGATATACAATGACATCCCCATACCAAGGGTCCTCGGACGAGATAAGAAATAAGTGCTCATCCACAAAGGAATCTTCATGAATGACATCCTCATGAACTCTGGGAAGGTCTGACATAAGCTCAGCAAATACCAACGATTTCACCAACTTCGCCGAAGCAAAATTGAGATCGAATTCCTGAAGGATAACAATCCATTTATTGTACTTTCCCCCGATAAGGCATCATGATAGCACGAATTGAAATGGATTGATATGCGCGACAATTGTGGTTATTCTAAGCAGAATGTAATGTCGTAATTGTTGGACTGAATGAACAGTCGCAAGTGCCAACTTTTCCACATGAGTATATCTTAGCTCAGCGTCTACTAGATTTCGACTAAGGTAATAGATAACATGCTCGACAAGTGCATCATCTACCTGAACCAAGACCATGCCAATCATCTCTTAAGACACAACCACATAAAGGATAAAATATCGTGCGAAGTCTGGTGGACTAAGCACAGGGGCCGATACCAAAGCTTTCTTAAGGGTGTCGAAAGACTGCTAGGATAGCTCATCCCAGATAAAAGGTGTGTCCTTCTTCAATAAGCACGCAAAACCTTTGGTAATATTAGCATAATTCACTACGAAACGGTGTAGAAAAGTGGCTCTCCCTTGGAGGCTCTGAAGTTGTAACAAATTGCGCGGAGGAGACAATTGAAGTATTGCCTCAACTTTGAGAGGATCGACTCTAATACCCTCTTTCGAAACTATGAAGCCCAGAAGGTGACCCATGCTTACAACAAAGATGCATTTGTTATGATTCAATCGAATCTTGTATCGTATACATCGTTCGAGAATCATGCAGAGGTGCTTGGGGTGGTCCATCCTCTTGCGAAAATGGCTGGCAAGATCATCTAAGATAACCTCCATAAATGTTTTAAGATTGTGAAAGGCATAGGTCATGGCATGCTGAAATGTAGCTCCGGCATTTTTAAGGCCAAAGGGCATTTTTTGATATGAAAACGTTCCCCAAGGACAAATAAAAATTGTCTTATGTTGATCCTCGGGTTTGATTTGAATCTGGTTATATCCAGAAAATCCGTCCATGAAGGAAAAAATCTCACTTCCGGTGCAAGCATCCAAGATTTGATCTATGAATGGTGTGGGGAAGTTGTCTTTCGGACATGCACGGTTCAAATCTCTAAAGTCAGTGCATACACGGATCGTTCCCTGCTTCTTATCCATAGGAACAGGGTATAACACCCATTCGATAAGGGGAACGGGGTAGATGAAACCAGCCTTGAGCAGTTTCTCCACCTCTTCTTTGATAGTGGTTGCTTTTCTAGGGTTCACAGCATGTAAGCGTTGTCGAACCGGTTTAGCATTGGGATACGTTCTAATCTCATGTTCAACAATGCGGGGGTATATTCCTGGCATCTCCTCATATGACCATGCGAAAGCTTTCAGGAGTTCTGTAAACAATTCAGTCTAAATAGCAATCTCCTCAGGAGTGCAATCATCACCGATGTAGACATTCTCAACTATTTCGGGAGTACGAGAGATATTGATCGACGTAGTTGGTGAAATGTTAGACATATTCCCTTCTGCAAAAACATCATGCAACTCCAAAAGAGCCACAGGGTGACCAACCATCTCTTCTAGAGTAACTCTTCTCGTTTGGTGAGCTTGAGTTTGGGAAGGAAATAAGAGTGATGGTGCATATCTTCCCAAGGTCTCTCACTACCACACATGGCCTCCATAATAACTTCATCAGAAGACAAAGTATCATCAAGGCAATCATGGGAACAAGATGAGTTGGCTGCCCAAACCGGTAGCATAACGGGATCTTCCTCGACTGTCTAGGAAGAAGAATGATCTAGCTCTACAATGGCTTGTTGAATATGATGGTAAGCAAGCTCAGCTACAAACAGTGGCATAGACATTCCAACATGCGAAATGTTTCCAGACGTGGAACTCGTGGACGGTAAAGTCCACGGATCATCAAAATAGGAAGTTCAGAATGACATATTATGCGAAGGAGGAGACGCATCATTGGTAATGGTTCCAATAAAATTCACAGGTACGGCAAAATCATAAGTTCCCATCAATGAAGGGTATGTGCCAACACCCATGTTCCTAGTTGCCGGCTGAGAATGAGTAACTTGCGGGACTATGGATCCCATGGATGCTGTGGAAGATGAGTTAATGTAATCCAGCTGTTCAATGGTCACTATCTTGCCTTCATGAGGAAACTAGATAAATCTAAATACAATGGACGCGATAGCTTTAATGGTATACATCCAATTCCGACCTAGTAAAAGGTTGTAGTTGATGGGCGCATCAACCACCTTGACTTCAATAGGCACAGACTTACCTCCCAAGGAGACAACAATGGAAGGGATAATTCCATGTGGCTTAAAAGAGCGACTGTCGAATGTAGTGAGCATGGTTCTAGACGCAAGTAGGGGAGGAGAGCCAAGAGCTTTCCAACAAGTTAACGACATTACTGACGTAGAGGAACCTTCGTCAACCATAGTACGTTTGAAAAAACTCTAAAGGAACACCACTTGGATTTGAAAAGACACGTGGTAGGGTAAGCGAGGTTGGGCATCAGTAGTTTCGAACTTGATAACAGTGGGATTTCCCCCATCCTGAACTCCTAACGCACTCAAAAGAGCACGCTTTTGAGAAGGACAGGCTTGCAAGACTTCAAGAGCCAACATGGCACACGAAGTTTGGCCCAAATCTTCTATGATGGAGTAGTTATGGGCGACTCGAGCATTAGGATTATGCGTAGAGTGCTTAAGAACACCTTTTGGTATCCACGACATAATAAAGGGCTTCTCGATATGCAAGGAATTGTCAGGAGGAGGGGGAGGCTCACTCTCCAAATAGGGTTGTGGTGCGTCATAATCGCGCTGACAAGTGGCAACACTAACCTCTAACCAAACCATGTTCACACATCCATAACCACCAATATTGGAAGAAGACGTTGTCATCTCAGTAGGTCCATAACCAGTGGTGGGAGCATGCGAAGCCATGTTTTGGTGATGAGGTAGGGGATCCTTCAACACAGCTAGGATCTGTTCCAAGTGCTTCGATGCTTCTTCAATACAAGGACATAAGTGAGTAAGATGGTCTTCCCCACATAGCTTGCAAGGAAACTTCACCTTACACCTAGGTTTACGGTCCTCACCAGCATTTCTGCCTTCCCGAGGAGGGTTGGAATTATCCTTATGGGGGGTATTGCGATTGCTATGGTTATTCCCATTGTTTCCACCCTTACGATTATTTCTCCCCTTTTTCTTACCACCAGGTTGCTGGTTACCTGATTGGTTTTTCATTTGCACACTATGTACATCGGACGATGGGGTGGAAGTGGACAAGGTCTGAACCTGTCCAGGAGTAGACTGGTTTAGCGACAAATTTTGCATTTGATTAGCTACCAGATCTACGGGGTGAGTGATTGCAGATCCTATGATGCCATCGGCATGTAGTCCAGGAAATAATGTAGGCTCATGACGTGTGCGCGGTGCATTAGGGATGATGTCATACAAAATGCCAGACTGAGAGCATAATAAGTCTAACTGCTGGACTTTCAAGATAGCTTGTTCCTCAGTCACAATGCTGGACATCGAAACATCCTTAGCAATGTATGGGAGTAGAGACTTGAGGAACCATTCCAATAGGAATTCTAGAGGAATGTTGGCCTTCACTAACCTCTTCCGCCGACGCCACTCTTGAACGTGGTCAGAAATATGCGTGGCCTTGTTCTGACGGAAGGTAGATAAAAGTTCAGTACCAGTATCATAGCAAACCAGCAACTGGAAATGATCTAAGAAAACCAAAGTGATCTTGTTAAAACCCCTATCGGTGTTTCCATGCAACTCGACGTACCACTTCGTGGCTGCCCCCATGAGGGTGCATTGAAATAGTCACAATCTAATGGAATTGTGATTCAATGAGTTGTAGGAGCACCAAAGGTGAAATGTCATGACATGATGTCTCAGGTCCTCACCACCTTTTCCTTCAAACTTAGGGATGTACGAAGGGAGCTTGGTAGGGATTGGGGGCCAATTAGGGTCGTGACACACCGGATCGTTTGTGAGCTTCGAAAGATATGGAATATTCAAGTGTGCAAGGAATGGGAGCTAAGGCTGGAAAGCTTGATTATAAGCCCCCATAAAAGGTTGGTTAAACAAAACTGTATTATAAGATGGACCAAAATCTTGACCATGAGGATTAAACTGGTGATAATAAGGACTTGACAGACCATAAGCTTTCCCATGGCCATAGGATTGATAACCTCCTCCTGCCTGACCCATTTGAGAGTAAGCAGGTATGTGTGTGTTTTGGGCACCATATTTTAGTGGTGGGTTGTACTGGTGGCCAACACTGACTATGTTGTAGTAAGGGTTGCCACCATGAGTATGGGGCATATATGTACTATTCATAGTGGGAACCGTGTTATAATAACCATAATGGTATGGTATATTCCCACCCCCAACATTAGGATTAGCTTGAGCAGTCGTGTGGTGACCAGAAGCATGAGATGTATTCCCAGCCCCAATATTGGTGTGACTAGTAGTAGGGATGGTGGTGTTATGTCCATGTGGATAGATATATTCCCTCCCCCTACATTGGCATTACTAGTGGCAGAAGTGGATGCAAAAGTATGCAGTATATGTCCACCCCCGTGGTTAGGAGGAGCATTAACATTCATAAAATTAGTCATGCATTGACATGTGGCAGCATGTGTATTAGGTGGTGGATGGTGAGTCATGTTTCGAACAACGTTCCTATTAGGTTGGGAAATCCTAGGAGGTGGTCTTATTCCAACATTAACATCGTTAGGAGGAACATGATTAGTCCCCATACTATGTGTGTGAGTGGACAACGTAGTGCCCCCAGTGAGGGTAGTGCCCCCAGTGGGTATAGTATGGCTAACACCATGGCTAGTGCCAGCGTGACTACCAAACGTAGTGGAAGGTTCAATTGTACTATAACTAGGCATACCAAAAGAGAGTGCGGTTGGGTTGATCGTAGGACCAGTGTCGTCATTAAACTCTGGCATCCTGTATCTATAACTGCATGGAAACGAAGGAATGAATGTGTCATCATGTTCTTCATCCTTGGGTAAAGTTGGCATTCTATGAAGATAATTATCCAGATTCGAAGGATTGAACGGATCTTGTTCAAGTGGATTCGGCCAAATCGAACCAGGTTGAGTCTCAGGTAGATCACCTCCCCACGCCTCATGAGGAGTATGGGGATCGAAAGTGTGTCCAAATCCACCCGATGGAACCGAAGGTTTTCCTCATTATTACAATGTGTAGTAGTCATGACATCTTGGACGTGTGTCTTGTAAGAATCCAAAGATTCAGAGGGAGCCCTCCGGCGTCCCCTAGAAACACGGCGTGAAATCTCGGTAGGATCTAAACAAGCCAACCGATGGGATCGACGGAGAGTAGGGCTCCGCGCCACAATATCTTCGGAGAGAATATATAATCAAAACGTCACCTAAAGGCCGACTATTGATCAAAAGCACACACCTAGAGAAACTACAACCAAGAGCAGACAAACAGAGTGGCTAAATGAGCTCCCGACACTAGAGCCGATATGTCTCTCCTAGGAGAGGCTTGAGACTCCCAAACTATAGCTGGAGGTAACAGAATTAGTTATAGAGACACCCAGGCTTCACTGCGTGTACAAGGTCAATTCCACTGCACAAACACAACTGTGATGTCCAATCCCTATCTGGCTCGGGACACAAACAGCATAACCACTGCAAGTACCCTGTGCGATACCTAGGTAAGGCAACTATGGTAACCGCAATATAACCAATGCTCAGGGGGATAGTCGCAGGTGGGATCCATCGTATGGGCAGGGTAGCTAAGCCCGAAGCACAAGAGGACGAACCTCCGGTACCCCCAGATATGAACAAATCCTGGAAATATCTCCCATGTTCAGCCGGTATCAGAGCGATATCCCTTCAACCAATCTCTCGTGACCTCGTGCTTAACTCTAGCTTGAGTAGAGCTTCCTGAGAACATCGATATATACCATGGATTCCTCCACTCCCTAGTCAGACACCTAATGTTTCGTCTAGTAGTCTTGGATTGTTAACTCACAATGATCTATTCCAAGACTCTATACCTATGCTAGTTGGTGTACCCTATAAATAAAATCGGTCTAATCAATTTTAAGATTAAGCGTTAATTTTAATGGCTGTGATTACTCAAGGGATATGATCGTGAAACTAGTGATGTGTAAGACTCAATAGTATGCAAAATCGTCAAAACCTAGACTCATCTATCCAATGAAAACAATGCCACTGATATGCACAATCAGAATCTAAATGAAAGTAGAAAGCACTCAATGCAAGATGCAATACATAAAAGTAAATTTTTTTTTTTTGTATTTTCTCTTATAAATAAGAGAAAAATGCAAAACTATGTGTATTTTTTTGTATTTTTCAATATATGGAAATGAAAAATGCAAGCAAAATCCTACTATCTAGTCACTGATATGCCAAGGAGATCACTAAGACAACCAAGCATATACTAAACAATAAGACTCAGCCAAAGGAATGAGCTCAAAAGGAAAAAACAAACAAGGCTAAATCCAAAGATGGGTAAAAAACCAACAAGGCTCAACCAAGAGAAACGAAGAGTTCTGGTCACAACCAAGGCATGAAATAGTCAAGAAACATGCCAACAAAGACTCAGGATGAACCAAAACCAACCCAACAACAACCAAAGGTCATAAACCAACAAAAGTCGGAGTTGTACGCTATTGTCGAAGGAATACCTACGGGTATATGCAAGCAAGCGAGTATACGCGGGCAAAGCTAAGCTAGCCCGTGGGTGAGGAAAGGAAAATTGGAAAACATAGAGTCTAATGGCTCAGAAAAAGCAAGTTTTCTATAGTGTATCTCAACGGTAGATAAGTGACATAGAGCTTCGACAAACAACAACTCTAATTATGGACTAATGCTCAAAAAATTTCCCAAACATGGATGTTTTCCCTAGCGGAGTCGCAATTTCTGTGTTGGAGAAAACCCACTATGGCTTGGGAGACCACTATAGATGGCTGGCTACCAAAAATCAACTCAATTCTCAGAACTATGCTATTATAAATGACAATGCTAAAATAATGGAGAATGTAACCAACCTTGATCCAAACATTTGATGTAGATCCCCGTTGGAGCTTTCCGATCCGTGCACTTGAATCTGCAAATTAGTCTTGACAGCCAATATACAACAAGTATATCTAATATATAAATGGAATTAACATCATCAATAGAAATGGGCCATGATATAACAAGTAAATGCTACCTAATGTAAAATAAACAACATTTACAACATTAATGGACGAGAATATGAGTATTTCTATTAATGAACAAGAAGAAGTACAATGTGATACGACCTCTTGCTAGCAACCAATCTGAACTGAGATCTGGATCAATCCACTTGTGCCTCCACTACTTCAATCCTCCATGAATGGAAAACTCAAACTAGATAGGAGTTTGGAAGATGAACATAAAGGGTTCACAACTACAAGGATCAATCATTGTAGACTCAAGATAGGGCAAAAATCCACTAGAGTTCTCTTGCTCTTCTTTCTCCTCCCATCTATAAGCCATATGTGCTCAATATATAGTCCTCTCAGAGGTAAGTGAAAGGACACATTGAGACGTTTCTTGGGAAGATGGCCACAGGTCACCCAATGACCGCCTTTTGGGAGTAAAAAGTAATAAACTAGTGGTTTTTACCATTTTACTTGATACCCGCGGGCTATAGTGATGCAACTCGTGGGTCCGCCTGCTATAGTGATGCAACAAGTGGGTAGGAATAAAAATAGTGAAAAATAGTATCTCTGAAGGATATAAGTGGATCTGAGGCAGTTGAATGGATCCTACAGGCCAAAGAATGCTGATGCTCACAGGGTGGAAGATTACATTATAACACAATATCTAGGATCTTATCTGAGAGAATAATAAGAATAACATAATCAATCAAAAGATACAATAGACACAAATCATTAGATCGGGGAAACCATAAAAGAGAAAACCCCACAACTTCCTTAGAGATAGAATGAGCAATAGCACAAAACCCCAAAACAAAGAGATAGTCCTCCGCAGCTCCTCCTCCTCCACTTGTGCACACTACTCACTTGTATGAATGAGTGAGTGAGTGAATGATGAAATGAGAGAGTCACACTCTCTATTTATACTTTACTTCACTTGCCTTTTACCCTAACTGGGTTGACCTCTCCTAGGAGGGTCTAATAACCCATCACAACATGAGTTAGGGCTGACCCAACTAGGGGAGTCTAATAAACCTATCAAATACAATAATGACCTTCCCGATCGGAGGAATGAAACCTATCCATCAAAAGTACAATGTCATATGAGTACAATATAAAATATACAAGTGAAATACATTCTAAAGTTACAAATACATCAATAACCCCTATTAACTAGGAAGGTATTCTCTTGACACAGTTCATCAGCACAAGTTTTCATCACTGAACGATCATCAAAGCTGGATCATCATCGTCACTGTTGTTTCTATCTCGATCATCAATATCCAATCTACTCGTCGTAGGAAGTTATACAAAGCCATCCCTTTTTCATGTTGGATATAGGCCTAGCCTCCATGTAGGTCTTCATCATCTCTGCGAGCAAGCCATCAAGTATGTACATCTTAGGACCAATTACACTGCCTCTGCAAAACCTGCAAGATATCCCAAGATTGATTATATGCCACTGCAAAACTTGAAGAAGCATCCCAGGACTGATTATATGCCTCTGCAAAACCTATGTACCATATAGTCACCTCATCGTCTTCAGATCATCTCATCGTCCATGGAGCACAACCCAGATGTACACAACACAACACTTACATCTACGCCATGGGAAGACATACCTCAACCATGAGAGAATGGCACAACCCTTACATCTATGCCATGGGAAGACACACCTTAACCATGTGAGAATGGCACAACACTTATATCACAGCCATGGGAAGACACACCTCAACCATGCTCAAATGGCTTAGCACTTATATCGCAGCCATGGGAAGACACACCTCAACCATGCTTGAATGGCTCGGCACTTATATCAGCGACCATAGGAAGACACACCTCAACCATGTCGGAATGGCCCGACACTTATATCAGCGACCATGGGAAGACACACCTCAACCATGTCTTAATGGCCCCAGCCTTTATATCTACACCATGGGAGGAAACACCTACCACCATGTGAGAATGGAGCGTGTGCATCTGCATCTTTCAGACTCCTCACTTCCTCTTGGAAGGAACCTCGATCTAAAGTACACCAAGATTCTCTCTGAAGTACTCAAACTTCACTCTGGCCAGTGGCTTGGTCAATACATCAGCTATCTGCTCGTCCATCGCAACATACTGGAGCTTCAATGCTCCTCTCTGCACCATATCCCTGATATAGTGATAGTTGATCTCAATGTGCTTCAACTTGTCATGGAACATCGGGTTCTTAGACAACTTCACACAACTCTGGTTGTCGCAATGTATACAAGTCATGTCCAACTAGAGATCAAACAAATCAGATAGTATCTTCCTTAGCCATACTGCCTCACAACTAGCCGAACAAGTAGCGGCATACTCTGCTTCGGCTGTACTCGGCTCCATGCAAGATTGCTTCCTTCTAAACCAAGAGATCACACCTGATCCCATACTAAAGCAGCACCCCGAAGTGCTCTTCCTATCAATGGAACTACCTGCCCAATCTGAATCAACATAACCCTCCAGGTTAATCTTCTAATTCGCATCATACTTGAGCCTATAATCAACCGTACCCTTTAGGTACCTCAGAATATGCTTTGTAGCAATCAGGTGAACATGTCTCGAATCCATCAGGAACTAGCTCAAAGTTTTCATAGCAAAGCAAATATCTAGTCTCATATTCATCACGTACATCAAGGACCCAATCATCTGATGATATGTCATGGCATCAACCGACTCTGATGAAGCATCACTCAATAGCTTTAGGTTCGATGCCATAGGTGTGGCCATGGCCTTCCAGTCCATCATCCCGAACCGATTCAGGATCTCTACTACATACTTCCCTTGTCCAAGGAATATCCCATCTACATTCTGCTACACCTCCATGCCTTGAAAATAGTTCATCATACGCAAGTCCTTCAATTCAAACTCAGAAGCAAAGTTCCTCTTTGTATCAACAATCAATCCATCCTCACCTATCACAAACAGGTCATCTACATACAGTAGGAGTATCACTGGATTGCCTTCCTCAACCTTGTAGTAAAGGTTGGAATCCGCTTTACTCTTGGTAAATCCCAAACTAGTCATGAAGCCATCAATCCTGCCATACCATTTCCTGGGTGCTTGTTTCAAACCGTACAAGGATTTCTTTACTTTTCACACATGAGTCTCCCTATCATGTGTCTCAACCCCGAGTGGTTGCTCCACATATACTTCCTCTTCTATGTTGATGTATATGTAACTTTGGAATGTATTTCATATATGTATATTGTACTCCTATAGAGATGGTATTATTCCTCTATACGGAAGTGTTTTTATTGCTATAGAGATGTCATTATTCCTCTATATGGAAGTGTCGTCATTTATATTGTAAGTGTCGTAACTTATACTTGATAAGTTATTAGACCACCTTGTTGGGGTTGGCTCTGTATAAGTCATATGGGTCGAAGGGTTATTAGACCACCCTATTGGGGGTCGTCCATGTGGGTCAAAGGGTTATTAGACCACCCTATTGGGTGTCTGCCCAGTCAGCATTATGTTATGTGGTTAAGTTAAGGCCGACCTAGTAAAGGTTATTAGGCAAGTCAAGTCAAGTATAAATAGAGTGCGGGAGGCACTCTATTTCATCATTCTATTCTCTCTCACACTCTTGGGAGAGTGGCACACTTGTGGAGGAGGAGAAGCTGGTGCTAGGTGATGTCTATCTCTTATGCTTGGGTTGTATCATTGCTCTATCTATCTCTAAGGAATTTATTGGGGTTTTTCACCTTTATGGTTTTCCCCAAGTAAACTATGTGTTTCTTGTGTGATTGCATTATTGTGTTTATGTTTTATATGTTGTAGATATGTTGTACATGTTGTTCTCTCAGTTAAGATCCTAGATCAGATTGAAGTAAATTCTGAAAAACTAACATGGTATCAGAGCTAGCCTAAAAGAAGGCATGGTATGCATGCATGACACTTGTTGCACTTACGATGCTAGGGCTTGATATAGAAAAAACAAGTCATCATAGCTCTTTCGCTATAAATAAATTTTGGCGAGGTTTCAGGGTATAAAACTTGTAGAGGGAGAAGCTAAGATCCCCGTGTACCTTTTTTCAAAAGGACAACCTCTATTTCGTTGTACTTTATGATTTATGATCTGTACAATATAGGGTTTCTGCCTCTTCCAGATCTCAGTCAAAAATAGGTTACCTTGGAAAAAAGGTCATAACTTGGGCTAGAAAGTTCCAAATGAAATTTTGTAAATAGTGACAAGTAGTGCACAGACAGAAATTTCTTAGGTAACTTTTTCAAACACCGAAACTAAACCAGTGACACATGGCATGCCGTACAAGTTCGTTCTTCTGTTTTATCCTATAAACAGGTCATGTTGCGACACTTGGAATAAGTCTCTCTAAGAGAATCCATTTGAGGTCAGACTTGTGGGGTTATAAATATGACAGGTCGAGCTATCCCAAGAAAATTTTTCAGACCCTGTGGATTGAAAAGTTCAGAGTTAAACTGGAAACAATCAGGTACATATTTATGTCAAAACATAATTATTTTTTAACACCTTCATTCATGGCTTCCGGAATTTAGGGTTTCGGAAAAGGTCGGAATTTTATAATCAGAGACTATGACTGAATGCTACTCATCAAAATCAAAATTTAGAGACCAAGATCATAATTTTTGGTTGGGCAGAAGGCCGGCCTTGATCAGACCGTAGTTCGAGACTTTGATCGAAAAAGTGGAAAATTAGGGCTTCTGCAAAAATGGGAATTTTTGAAATCTGTGACCACGGCTGGAAGCTCCTCAGAAAACTAAAAGCTTAGAGATTTGAATCAAACCTTTTGATTGGGAAGAAGGGTGGGCTTTATCAAACCCTAGTTTGGGGTCATGTCGAGTGAATCTGAAAGTTTCAAAGGCAAATTTGAGGGGTGAAACTTTGCAGTTTTCAAATTCTGAGTATACCAGCTTGATTCACTCATCAAGGCACATATTTCTATCCTTTCAGAAGTTTGAAATTCAAAGTTTGAATTTTTAGGGTTTCTCTAACAAACCCTAATCCAACTCCAGATCCAGTTCCTGCAAATGAAGAGGATTGGGTTAATCCTAGAAGAGAATGAATTGGTCACCTACATAACTGAAAAAGTTCTTGTTTCAAAGGGAGATGAGGCTAAGGCCTTACATAATAATATTACAAGCAATCTCGACAGGTATGACTTATGTAGGTATGTTTCGAGATTCGTTCATGATTAAGTTTATGATATTTTTTTCTTCATCTTATTACGGTTGGTACAATCTTGATTAAGTTTAGACTTGTCGTATCACCTTAATAAAATTATGAATGCATGATAGAAAATATTCATTGATTAGGGTGTTGACACTTATGATTGTACTAATGCATTATGGTGTTGTATGAGGTTTATGTTGTCCGCTAACATGAAAGGTATGCCAAGAAAGACAAATCATGTTCTAGTTCAAGAAAATATGATCATGATGACATGAAGACAAAGATTCATCCATTGTCATGGATCACTTAGAAGATCTATTTAAGAGGTATGTATAACTTGGTTCTATAATGTTTAACCTATGAGATATGTAGGTTACTAGCACAAGTCATTGAAGAGAACAAGAAGACATCATGTGGGTATGTTAGACATAACTAGCTAATATACCAATCCAGGTATGTTTTTCCTATATCAAGTTAAAATCCTACCTTGTGTTAGGATCCCTTATATAAGTATACTTGGTATGATTGGTTATGTTTATTCATAAAGTTAGAAATGTAAGTAATCAAGGGTTTATGCATATTATGTCTCTTATCTTGATTGATGATTTAACTAACTAGAAGAGTCCTATGATCAAATAAGAATATGCATGAGCAAAAGAAGGCTTCCCTGAAACCTTGAATACTAATGCTTATTATCTATGTTTGAAATGATCATGACTATACATGTTTAAGATTATTGTGTATTAAGATTATACTAATGAATGTGTGATTATGTATGAGACCTTGAGGATAACACAATGATGATACTAATAAACATGCATAGTGATTAAGGATGGATATAAGTTCAGGGATAGGTAATCCAGGAAGCAAAGATCAAGAGGGAGCACACTCCAGTTGTTCCTGCAAGGAAGCAAAGATCAAGAGGGAGCACACTCCAGTTGTTCCTGCAAGGAAGCAAAGATCAAGAAGGAGCACACTTCAGTAGTTTCTGCAAGGATGCAAATATTCAGAGGAAGTTGACCACTTCTCACAATCCACATCAGAATGGAGTTCCAGAAAAGAAGCGAAGACTGAGAGGGAGTCAACCCAACAAACAAACAAAGATAAGTATTTGAATTATCATTCCTTGCATATTTTATTGTTTAAATAATAATATTCAATAACGTATATACTAATGTTCCTAGAATTAGGTTGTGTATTATGCATATTAGAATAGTTGCATTGATGAACATTATACTACTAATATACATGGGTAAGTGGCCTATGGCACTGTACAACATTCCATTGCTACTTATCTAGAATGAAACCTCTTTGCTGACATGTTGGGAGTTGTGCATACTCTTAAGAATGTTTTGGTAGAGATTGGAAGGCATCTAGAAAGTTACGGGATATGGATAAATGTTGTATTGAAGCATTGGCTAAGATAATTGCATGACTGTATGGAATACTTCTTTATGTGTAAGAATTTGTTCTGAAAACTATGAGATGTTTTCTAATCATGCAATTTAACTTGTTGTGTAGGAAAGATCATATACCATCACCTACAAAAGAAGGACTACAATAATTGTTCAGCAACAAAGTTATCTATTGAAAATATTGAAGATATTGAATTTCCCAGGATCTGGGAAGAATGCCATGATCAAGGAGTACTAGTCGATCATGATTATGTTTGAGATGTAGTCCCAAGACTGGAAGGGGAGTCTGTAGTGACTTCCAAGAGGATCTACAAGATCAAGCATGCTGCAGGTGGTAGCATAGAGACTTTTTGCTTCTATAGCCAGATACACTTCCATTAGATCAATACTTGCTCTAGCTGCAGTGATGAAGTGGAAGATACACCAGATGGATTTCAAGGAATCTTTTTTGAATGGTGTAGTTGAAGAAGAAGTGTATGTGGAGCAACGACTTGGTTCTGAGACACATGACAGGGAGTCATATATGTGCAGAACTTGGTATGGTAGGATAGACAGCTTTCTATCTAGTTTGGGATTTAGCAAGAGTAAAGTGAATTCCAACCTTTACTACAAGGTTGAGGAAGGCAATCCAGTGATACTACTTTGGCATGTGGATGACCTATTTATTACAAGGGAAGATAGATTGATTTCCAACATGCAGCGGAAGCTTGCTTCCAAGTTCGAGATGAAGAACTTGGGGATGATGCACTATTTGTTTTTGGCATGAAGGTGTGGTAGAGTGCAGATGGAATCTTCCTTAGACAAGGGAAGTATGTAGTAATGATCCTGAAGAGGTTTGGGATGATGGACTGCAACGACATGGCCACACCTATGGCATTGAACCTTAAGCTTCTGTATGATGCTTCATCTAAGCCGGTTGATGTCACTATGTATTGTTAGATGATTGGGTCCTTGATGTACCTGACAAACATGAGACCGGATATTTGCTTTGCAGTGAACACATTGATCTAGTTCTTGACGGATCCGAGGAGTGTTCACCTGGTTGTTGTAAAGCATATTCTGAGGTATCTAAAGGGTACAGTTGATTATGGGCTCAAGTATGATGCGAATAAAAGGTTTAACCTGCAGGGTTATGTTGATTCAGATTGGGCAGGTAGTGCTACAAATAGGAAGATCACTTCTGGGTGCTGCTTTAGTATGGGATCAGGTGTGATCAATTGGTTTAGTAGGAAGCAGTCCTACGTAGCCCTGAGTATAGCCGAGGCAGAGTATGTTGCATCCTGTTCAGCTAGTTGTGAGGTATTATGGCTCCGGAAGCTACTGTATGAGTAATTTGATCTCCCGTTGGAGGCTACTGGTATCTTTTGTGACAACCAAAGTTGTCTGAAGCTGTCTAAGAACCTAGTGTTCCACAACAGGTCGAAGCACGTAGAGATCAAATACCACTATATCGGGGATATGGTGTAGAGAGGAGTAGTGAAGCTCCTGTATGTTGCGACGGATGACCAGATTGCAGATGTATTGACAAAGCCACTAGCCAGAATGAAGTTCAAGTACTTCAGAGAGAGGCTTGGTGTTCTTCAGATCGATGACACTTCAAGGAAGAAGTGATGGAGACATTTGTTGTAGCCATTCCAAGCATGTTGGAAGGAGGATCCTTCACATGGATGTGGATGTAAGCGTTGGATGATGAGCATCAGGATGATGTTTTAGTTTCTGCTCTATATGATTAGTTGGATCATTTATGTATGTATGCATCATGTTGGATGTTGGATATGATCAATTGGATCAGTTATGTATGTACACATCATGTTGGATGCTGATGGATACATTGTGTGGATCATGTATCTTTGTATGATCAGGTAGATCATGTATGTTGATGGATACATTGTGTGGATGATGTATCTTTGTATGATCAGGTAGATTGTATGCTAATGGATACATTGTGTGGATCATGTATCTATGTATGTATCAGGTAGATACATTGTATATGTTGATATGTATCAAGTAGATACTTGGTATGCATCAGTTGGATGCATTGTATGTTCAGGATGATCATGGATGATGAGCTTCTCCAGCTGACATGCATCTGGACGATGCAATGATGATGATCAGGATGATCATGTGTACATTAGGATGATGTATGGAGAGTATCAGGTTGATACTGTGTGGCCGTGGACAGTTTGTGCATATGAGCATGTCTGGGAGATCCTATAGGTCGGAGTTGTGTACTCATAATAGCCTGGGATGCTCTTTCGAGACATTGCTCTGGGAGGACATATAATAGCGCCCTAGGAGATCCTTCAGGTCGGAGTTGTGTACCCATAACATCCTAGGATGCTCTTTCGAGGTTTTGTCCTATGGCATATAATTTGATCATGGGAGATCTGGATAGGATGAAAAAGGCCTCAAATGCTTCAGCCAGGTTTTGCCATGACCACATGTAATTTGCTCCCAGGAGATTTGGATAGGATGAAAAAGGCCTCAGATGCTTCATCCAGGTTTTATGGTGAGATCACATGTAATGTTCTCCTGGGAGATCTGACAAGTAGAGCTATGTGCTCGTAAAAGCCTGGGATGCTTCAGCCAGGTTTTGTGATGCGTCACATGTAATGTGCTCCTGGGAGATCCAACAGGTAGAGTTGTGTGCTCGTAATAGCCTAGGATTCTGCAACCAGGTTTTATGATGCACGTAATAAGTCCTGAGGATTCCACAGTATGGCCAGTGATGATGAAGACCTGCAGGTGGTGGGCCTACATCCAGTATGAAAAAGGACTAGCTCTGTAGAACTTCCTATGACAAGTAGATCGGAGATTGATTGAGATAGAAACAGCAGTGACGATGATGATGATTCGAGGACAATGATTCGCTGATGATGATCCAGAGAAGAAGACTTGTGCTAAAAGACCTGTGTCGAGAAATACCTTCCTAGTTAAGAGGGAGTGTTGATGTATATGTAACTTTGGAATGTATTTCATATATGTATATTGTACTCCTATACAGATGGTATTATTCCTCTATACGGAAGTGTCGTCATTTATATTGTAAGTGTTGTAACTTATACTTGATGGGTTATTAGACCACCCTATTGGGGGTTGGCCATGTGGGTCAAAGGGTTATTAGACCACCCTATTGGGGGTCGACCCAGTTAGCATTATGTTATGTGGTTAAGTTAAGGCCGACCTAGTAAAGGTTATTAGGAAACTCAAGTCAACTATAAATAAAGTGCGAGAGGCACTCTATTTCATCATTCTATTCTCTCTTACACTCTCAGGAGAGTGGCGCACTTGTGGAGGAGGAGAACCTGCTGCTAGGAGATGTTTATCTCTTATGCTTGGGTTGTATCATTGCTCTATCTATCTCTGAGGAAGTTATTGGGGTTTTTCACCTTTATGGTTTTCCCCAAGTAAACTCTATGTCTCTTGTGTGCTTGCATTATTGTGTCCATGATTGATATTCTATACATGTTGTTCTCTTAGTTAATATCCTAGATCATATTGAAGTAAATTCTGAAAAATTAACATCATCCACCAAAATACCAAAGGAGAAGTCACCCAAAAACGTTCCCCCGACAAAATCAGTCCCCCTCACATTTGTTACAAAACCTATGGAAGTGCAATCCTTGCATTCTGAACATTTATGTAACAACTTAAATTTTCACATAATAAAAGAAGATTGATTGTCATTTGTCATAATATGTTCTACACTTTTCGAAGTAGAAGCCGGTATATCATTCATCTCATTCTCTTGAAGAGAAGATCCAATGTGGTTAACGATCTCAAATGTAGGCCATTAAATATAACCACCAACTGCCTCTAACAATGTATCTGCACCTTCTGATGGATAGGGAAATTGAAGTCCTACATTTAAAATCATGGTAACGTTTATAATGATACATCCATCATGACTACTGATATTTTGACATATTTTTAATTCTGGAAAAGAGATTCCTTCATCAAATTTAAATTCATTCAAAACGAGATCCACACATTGTTGAGAACCAAAATCCATTTTAGAAACGATTTCTGAAATACAAAATAACAGGAGCACATTAAAAATAATATTTATGTTAAACAAAGAATAATTTTTTCCACTGGTATATATTATCAAATAAGTCAATTCTCTACAGGTTAATAGAATTATTGTATGCTACCATTCTCCATAAGAAGATAAATGAGAAAACATTCCTCACTATGAATAAAACATTCATAGCTCTAGTAACAACAATCTCATGTAGATTTACTAAGCTATTGTTTTTTGAGAAGGAATCAATTTCAGAAGGAGCGGACAATCCTTCCTAACTGGATACAATGTAATTGTTGCTTAGAATAAATCCATGAGATAGGAGGTGTTGCTAAATGCTCAAAAGGTACTATGTTATTTTCATTGGAAGGCGCTCAATGCGATGATGGATGAATGGGTGTCTAATTCTTTGACGATGGAGTGATCGTTCGTTCTTAAAAGGGTCCCTTGGACCATAGAGGTTGGAAATATTTATCGAGATAATATATTATTAGTAATATTTAAATATTATACATGAATTTTCTTTATGTATTTGAATTATGAATTCTATTAGGTGGTATCAATAAAGGACAAGCATCCTTAACCATCTAACATGCATATGTATGAATGGAGTGCACGAGATTTGAATAATTGACGATTTCAGTGAAATCATATATGATCTACTACATTCCTCACCTCCAAAATTAAACCACTCGGGGAAGGAGTGGCCTCTCTTTTGCTGAGAAAATTCTTGATATATTCACCAGAATCATATATGATTTGCTGAATTCTCGAAACTCCGAAATGGACCTACTTGGTAAAAAGACGACGACTCTTTCTTCTGGCCATCTACTTTCCCTAACCCCGAAATGGAAACCCTTGAGAAAGGATCGGTCACTCTTTTTGAGATAAGAATCTTCTCTAAAAGGGTCCATACATATAAATATCAATCGTTCCTTTTATGTTCTATCCCCATGCTCCTCGCATGGGTGGACGCTCTTAAAATGATTTACATCTTCACATAAATCATATATGTTCTTTAGAATTACTAAAAATCCACAATCAGACTACTTGGGGATAAAGTGGCAGCTCTTTCTCCTTGGCATCTACTTTCACCACCCTAAAATAGAACAACTCAAGGAAGGAGCGATCGTTCTTTCTCTAAGAAAATTCATACTTTCCAAGAAAATGGACAAAGAAAATTTCCAATGATATTTGTTGTTAAAGTGTTGATATCTACTTTCCACACCCCTAAAAAAGAAACCCTTGAAGAAGAAGCAGAATGTCTTTCTCCTTAGCATCCACTTTCAACACAACAAAATAGAGCAACTTGAGGAAGGAGCGACCACTCTTTCTTTGAGAAAATTTCCACTTGCCAGTAAACTGTTTGAAGCAAGGTTCCTATGAAATTTGTGGTGAAAGTGATGGTAACTACTTTCCCCACCCCTTACAAATAACCCCTGAATGAAGGAGATTATGCTCTTTTTTCTCAGCATCTACTTCAAACACCCCAAAATAGAACAACTTGATGAAAGAGCGATCGCTCTTTCAATAAGAAAATTTCCACTCATCAGCAAACTGTTTAAGGAAAAAATCCTACAAAATTTTTTCTTAAGGTGGTGATATATGCTTTCCCCAACCCTTAAAAAGAGCTCCTGGAGAAAGCAACAGTTGCTCTTTCTCCTCAGCATATACTTTCAACTCCCCAAAATAGAGCAACTTGAGGAAAGAGCGGCCACTCTTTCTCTAAAAACTTTTCCACTTGCCAGCAAACTGTTTGAAGCAAAGTTCCTATTTAAATTGTGTTTGAAGTGCCAATGTATAATTTACCCACTTTTAAAAAAGAATCCCTAAGGGAAGGAGTGAACGCTCCTTCTCCTCAGCATCTACTTCCAACACCCCACCATAGAACAATTTGATGAAAGAGTGATCTCTCTTTCTCTGAGAAAATATTCGCTTTCCAGCAAACTCTTTGAAGAAAAATTACTATGAATTTTGTTGTTAAAATGATGATATCTACTTTCCCCACCCAAAAATAGAAACCCTGGAGGAAGGATCAAAAACTCTTTGTCCTCAGTATCTACTTTCAACACCCCAAAATAGAACATCTTGAGGAAAGAGCGGCCGCTTCTTTCTCTGATAAAATTTCCACTTGCCAGCAAATTGTTTAAAGCAAAGTTCCTATCAAATTTGTGATTAAGGTAGAAATATATACTTTCCTCACCCCTTAAAAAGAATCACTGGAGGAAGGAGTAGATGCTCTTTCTCCCCAGCATACACTTTCATTAGCCAAAAATAGAACAACATGAGGAAAGAGCAGCCTCCCTTTCTCTGAGAAAATTTCCACTTTCCAACAAACTGTTTTAACCAAAGTTCCTATGAAATTTATGTTTAATGTGTCGATATCTACTTTCCCCAACCATAACAAAGAGTGCTTGGAGAAAGGAGGGAACGCTCTTTCTCCTCACTGTATTCTTTCAAAACCCCAAAATACAACAACTTGAAGAAATAGCGACTGCTCTTTCTCTAAGAATATTTCCACAGTCTTGCCAACAAACTGTTCGAAGCAATGTTCCTATGAATTTATTTTTAAAAGTGTCGATATTTAATTTTCCCAATCTTAAAAAAAATCCCTGGAGGAATGAGCAGACACTCTTTCTCCTCAGCATCTACTTCCAATAACCCAAAATAGAACAACCGGAGGAAAGAGCAACCTCTCTTTCTCTGACAAAATTTCAACTTGCCAACAAACTCTTTGAAGAAAAATTTCTATAATTTTTGTTCTTAAAATGTCGATATCTAGTTTCCTAGGGTGACACGTGGAATGCTCCGATGGTGACATGCGGTGCATTTACAGAGCGACGCGAGGTAGGTGACCTGTTGCTGAATTCCGACTTCCGCATTGGAACAATCAAACGTCAGGAGTCAGGATGACATAAAGTAAGTGCTTGGTTGCTGATTTCTAGCTTTTACACCAGACCAGTCGGAGGTCGGGGTTCAGGATATCATAAATTCAAACATGTATGTCGACTTCCAGGTATGCCGACTGCTAGTATGCAAATATTCCTTTTAATTAAAAAAAAGCACAAAAAAATTATTTGAAATTAATTAAAAAATAAAGTGTAAATAAACTTGGTTAAAAATAAGTAAAATTTAATATATTGATATAAATTGTTTTATATCCATACAATATATATCAAATGTTAATATTTAAAGCTCTTTAAAAATGTAAAGTTGCATATTAAATGTTAATATCTAAAATTTTAAAAAATTGTGAATTTGCACACTTCCGAAAATAATAGTATAAAATAAAGGAACATAAATAAGTTAAATATGTTTATTTTTGAAAAAATAAATATAAATTACAATATAAATAAATAGGATGTGAGTTTGTTGAATTGTTTTTATTGTTTTGATATCAACATTTAATATGATTATTATATGAACCATTTTTATAACACTAAATTATTTAAAAAATATCAAATTCAACAATATAATCAATACTATTTTTCATAATAAAAAATTCAATTTTCTAATTAGAAATAAAAATAAAGTAAATCATAATTGCAAATATTAATAAGGTAACTTATTTTCTTCTAGAGATAATTAGACATAATGCAAAACTCCTGTTATTTTTTAAAAGGAAGAGAGATTCAAAAAATAATTTAAAAGATATTAAACTATAATTATGTTTATTAATATTTTTTATGTTTAAGTTAATTTTAAAAATTATATTAAATTAAAAAGAAAAAGTGAAAAATGAGATAATTTTTCACACTTTAAAAAGAGCATAAAATTTTAAAATTGCATATTTGCTTTCGAAAATTAGTTTAAAGATTGTATAAACGAATATTAAGGATGTTAATGGTACAATTTCAATATAAACATATGGATTTAAGTTATACAAATTTTTGGAATAGGTATACATATATAAGTTGTCATATGTGAAGTGACAACAGTACAACACTATTTCATAAATATTTCATGAAATTCTAAACTTTTGATAATATATGTAAATTTTATTTTATTTTCATATTTTTAACTAATGTGACCAATGATAAAAATTGTCTTTTCAAGGTCTATAGGCCAATCAAATTTCAAAACATATGAATAAATTGAATAAATAAAAATGGATTAGTATTTTTCTCAAACTTTAAAAATACTTTTGATTTCTTTGTATCATTGGCCAATCTAATAGGGTAAGGTGAAACATATAGTCTCTGCCTACGACAGGACTAAAAAACATGTAAGGATTCTATGTAAAAAGATCAATTAGGGTTGTTCCTTTCCGTTTCATTCAAAGGGATATGCAACAGATGCACTAATAGTAGTAACTCTGATATCACACGGTCCTTAAGATTATGTCTCTCCTCAAACAAATCGCTAAACAAATAGAAAAAGAGCAGTGCCAAGCTACACAATCATGATGTGATATCAATATATTAATGTACTAGCAGTAATTATATATTCAAGCAAACAACTTGGGATTGCACCCCACCCATATATGCATATTCAGTAATTTATGTATGTGAACATGCTAAAGGGAATTGAGCCATCAAATGAATGTGAAAAAGAAGTACTTTAAGAGTGACCCAAGGAGAACCAAGGTTATGCCCATTTCCCTTCTCTCGGAGAGTGAAAATAGTTCACCATACTACATGCTATCATCACTCAAAAGGAAAGCGTTAAAAAAATATCATTTTAAGTTTAGCAGAGGGGAAGAAGAGGTTGTAATGAAACACAAATGCCCCTTAGGTTCTTAAAACAATTCTGCAACAATTTCTTTGAGACTCTACGATATGTATGCTACATATTCCTACCATTTTCATAACAACAAGAGAGTACTTACATGGAAATCAAGGAGTAGAAACACCTGGAACTATGCAGTTCCTCCCAAGCATAGAAGTAGAAGCCAAATCTACTTGCCAGCTTCACCCCCGAGATGGATCACCACCTTCGATCAATGGACTAGCAACAACTGCACACAACACTCTCCCAAAGAGTCTTTAACAGTTTATATGATGGACTTACAAATCTCAGAGAACAATCAACAACATACCCTCAATAGAAGAATAATTATCTCCATGCACAACACAACATCCTCTGCTATCCAAATGAACTATTATATAATTTCTTGCCTGGGTCTTGTGCAATCTCAATCAAATTTCAAGCAATATCATGATCCCTTAAATTGTGTATCTAGTCATAGTTGCCAAGTTTTCGGCTTGGATTTGATTGATACTCAAATCTATTTTCTATCTCTTGTCCATTGTCTGTGGTGGTGTCCCCTTTTTAACTAGTAGTTCCAAGTGTTTCTATTATTATTAAAAATAAAAGTATAGTTTATGGTGCCAAATATTCTCTCACATAAGTGTGAGTTACGAATAGATTTTTAATAACTCTTTACCAAAATAATATTTGTTTTTGTGAGTAAAATCATTAACTCAAAATAAAATAATAAAATGTTTGTGGGGGTATTACAAGTAGTGCTCTAGGTACGTTACATTGTGGAATAAGAGAAGTGTTGGGCTCTAGGTAAAGCAGTGCTAGCATCCTACATGTTTTCTCAAAGAAAACCGCCATTGTTAATGGCGTTAGGGAAGAAGTAGGAAATGAGGGGTAATGATGCCAGCCCACAGTCAAGTTCAGATAAACAAAGATATTTCAACTTGATACACATTGTCATTTGCCATCATCATTTTAGTCAAAATGTATCACATAATATCCTAAGACATCTTAGGGGTTAAAACATACTATCTCTCGAAGCTATCAATAAAAATATTTATATGAAAACATTGAATCATGTAAACCTCTTATGACACTGAGGTTCCAGAAATGGAAAGTTAGTTTACAAGCATAGACATGTTGGTATGGAGAAAGAAACAAGCATAAAAGAACATGTACAAAAAAATAGTGCAAGCTAATCATGTAATAGTTACATTATATTCATCTGATAAATTTCATAAGGAATTTCAGCCAAACCAGACAACGATATAAATCAGTTGAACTGTCTTTTATCCCAATTATACAAAATGAATGGAAGACCCTTTGCAAAATAGGTAATTCTAATACTATCACTCCTTCCATTATTCTACTGTCTCTCTAAAATTACAAACCTTAGAAAAGGCCTGCCTATAAAAAATGTGCAGAAGGGCCTTTGCAAAATAGGACACAATCCTCCCCTTCTATTCTTACACTGTCAGTATAAAACTAGACAATGAAAATTAACAGAAAATGAAAAAACAAAAATAGACGAGGAAAACTAATAGAAAATGAAAAACTCAAAATGATACTCAAAATACATCTCAGTGGTTAATGATGTCAGTCCATAGTAAATTTCAGATAGACAAAAATATTTGGACTTGATACACATTGTCATTCACCATCATCCTTTTAGTCAAAATGTGTCACATAATATCCTAAGACATATAAGGGGTTAAAACATACTATTTCTTGAAGCTATCAACAAAAATATTTATATTAAAACATGGAATCATGTGAACCTCTTATGAAACAAAGTTTGCAGAAACTGTAAGCTAGTTTACAAGCATAGATATGTTGGTATTGAGAAAGAAATGGACATAAAAGAACACATACAAAAAAATAGTGCAAACTGATAATGTAATAGTTACATTCTATTCATCTGATAAATTTCATAAGGGTTGTCAGCCAAACCAGATAGCTAGATAAATCAGTTGAACTGTATTTCATCCCAATTATACAAAATGAATGGAAGACCCTTCGAAAAATAGGTCAATCTTATATTATCCTTCCTTCCATTCCTCTACTATCCCTCTAAAAGTACAACTCTTACAAAAGAATTGCCTATACAAAATGAGCAGAAGGGCCTTTGCAAAATAGGACACATTCCTCCCCTTTTATTCTTATACTATCCATGGAAAACTAGACAAGGAAAACTAACAGAAAAAGAAAAACTAAAAATAGACAAGGAAAACTAACAAAAACTGAAAAACTAAAAATGATCGAGAAAATATAAAGAAGAGAGCTTGGTGGGTCTACCGCGTGGTTCCCTCAATCAATTGCTAATGATTTTTCCCATGGGGGAGGCTTGTGAGCTAGAGGGGAATATCCAAAGCCTATCGAAGTCTTTGGGAACCTCTCGGATTCATGTTGAGCTCATTTGGTTGCGGTGTGTTCGACGAGGAGCGCTCGCATCCATTCATCTAGTTCGTCATTATTGTTTGCAAACTTGTGGTTGAAGTTGTCCCCAATTCTCTTTTCCATGGATTCTTAGTCCTGTTTGTCACATTTTCCCTCGAGCTTCTATCGAAGTTCTGTTATATACTTTTCCAACTGCTCCTATCACATACCCAAGTTCTAGACATTTTATGTTATTGAGAAAACATAATGTTTTATTTTTATTGTAAAGTTTTATGAATATTGACCAAGTGGGGTCATGGATGACTATAATTAATTACTTTAAATATTTTATTATGAATAAATCAAAGTGGAGACAAACATCCAAAGGAGACTGTTGAATGAGTGTTCACTGACCCACTAGGGGGAATGGACTGTGGTGGAGAGCAAACTGACACTTGGCAGCATCCTCAACTCACTTCTAACTGTTGCAGGGGGCAACTTCCCTACTTTTATTGTCATGTTCCCCAAGAAAGTGGAACTAAGCAGGTGGCTCATTTACTGAAATAAACTGACCAAAAGACCTAGGCATGCTATTTATCTAACCATCAAATTCAGTAGGTGGCTATTCTATTCTTACCTTGTGATGATTTCTGTGCACAAGAGATTTGATGAGGGGAAAGTTAGAAGTGTTGGAGGGAAATAAGACTGCATTTTGAACTAGTGCAGCCACATTGCTGAGTTCAATATTGCTAAAGGCAGGAAGTGCTACTGCTGAGTTGCAAGGGAATTTATTCCATTAATCCACACAACATCTTCGTCCTAGTGGTTTAGTGAACAGGTTCAGAGGTCCTAAGGCAAGTAGTTTGGTTGTCTTCAGGAGATTGGTTGGGTGTAACGGGCTCCTTTGGCTGTTTGTTTCTTCTTCTACAGTTTCAGGTTCATATTGTGTTGTCTTCTTTACTTCTGTCATGTTAGTAAATTAAATAGGAATGTATTTGTTAGTAGTTCTTCTTATTTAATCTAAGATATTCTGCCTTAGTTAGTGAACATTCTACTTCTGTAAATTATTACTGTTGGAATAAAATGCAGTATAAATGATGTGGTTAAATTGATGGAATGATTGATTATAAAATTGCTTTCCTGCATTTTTCCACACACTATAAATAGTGTCATACTCTAGTACAGGAAAGGATAATTAGAGTAGATCACAGTGATCATCCACAATGGACAAATATAAATGATTATTTTATAAACAGAGTTATATCATTTTCAGTACTGTATTATTGTTTTTATTTAAATAGACAATTTAGAATTGTAAACATGGGATACAAATTTTCAAAATACTTCATTGTTTATGCTTAATAAAAAAACCCTATCTTTTGTTTATAAGCAACAGTAGTATTGAAAATATCTTCCATTCAAATAATAGTAAAAACAGTCTTTAAAAACAAATACTTTATAAATAGACTTTTTCCATTTATCAAACTCCATTTGCAATTATTACCAGGCTTCTCGTATCACTTTTATTATCATAGAAATATGTCTAAGATAGGCTGATTATCATAATAGCAACCACATTGAATTCTTCAAACAAACCTAAATACTATTATTACAGTAGAGAACAGTATCCATGCTCTCGTAAATTTAAGAGCATCTTATCATTTCACTAGAGCTTTGCATGCCCGTATACAAACTTAAATACGATTACAAGGTTTTGCTTCCTACATAGTTCAAACCCTAAATCTATATCCGCCATATCTTTTCAAAGTTTTATAATCCTTTCGTATTATGAAAACGAATGAATGCATCAAGCCATAGATCGAAACCCTTAAATAAAAACACAATATAGTTTATACAAAAGAGTTATAACCTAGTCATATGAGGCTATTGAAAGTTGAACCAAAGACTATTAACTCTTCAACTTAAGAGACGGGCCCACCCCTAGGCCAATGTTATCTTTCAGACTTTACAATGCACAAATGTGATGCCAAACATTATTATTACGACTGTCTACTATTATTTTACTAACAAAATATTCACACTTGAACATTTGAATCCCAAACACAAACGTTACAAAATAGTTCCTTTCAATTCAAGCTCAAAAATAAAAACATCTTACAACAGTATTAAGAAATCGTTGGAAATCCAATGAGAGCCCTATAGGTTGAGGAGTAAAACTATCCAAAAATCTAAACATTGCCCTTTCGGCTTAAACTCTCAATCATCTTTCCTAATGGCTTAAAGACCGTCATTACATTCAAAAGAAAAACCAAGTCTATACACCATGAGATATTTCTGAGGATTACCCAAATCTTAAGCACCCTTTTCTTCTTGGCTATCTGCAACACTTTTCCAAGATAAGAACCTGCCATGAAAGACATTACGAACCAGTTAAAAGATTTGCGAAAAAAAACAAGAGAAACAAGAAGACACTATCGTAAAACCTGCTACAAAGTATATAAGTGTACACTAATCACTTGTGAATACTGAAGCACGATGAAGTACTCTAGTGGTGTCAACACATACAAACCGTGAAGGAAGTTCCCACATCATTTCCAAGAAAACTCAAAGACCTGTTACAAATGTCAAAGCTCACTTGAAACCTAAACCCCCATTACACTTACAGTTTGGAAGAAAATCTCACCATCGAATCTCATTAAGGATTGAAACTTGTACACTTGTAAACTATCTTAAAAACCCTGGTCACAGTAGGTCAAGGCATCGAAACCTATGGAGATACCCTCAGCCAGACTGCAAACCTTGAAGGATAGGGAGTCGGTCGGCCTCATCCTCACATTTCGCAAAATGAACCAAGTGGTGGGAAGGTTGGCATACCAATGCATTTCGGAGTGACACCCAAGAACCAAGATGAACAAGAGATCAACGGTGTAAACCTTGCCACGAGTTGTGGACTATATACGATCACCAAACTTCATTAATGAGGAGTTAAACCTTCAACTATCATGGCTCAGTGTTTTCCATCACAAAATTTCCACGTAGAACAAATCTATATACAACTCAATAAGTAGGGTTCATACAGCAGAGGTCTGTCACTACGATCTATGGTGTAATCACGTCAAGTTTCCATGGTGGCTACCAGTAAGCCTTCCACTACAAAGTATTTACTACACCATAAATGCTAAGTTCTGGTTCGAAGATTCACCATGAATACCATAAGTTAGGACATTTATACATTGGCATATAGTTATATATACATCTTCCAATAAATTTAGTTATGCATAATATTTCCATTCTATATCTATGACAATATTTTATTGATGATATTTCGGTAAAAAGCTACGTATATATAGCATACATTATGCTTCATGAATATGACTTAGAATCGTAAAGTATTAGTATACTGCATAATTCAGTATGGTATTAATATTATCGAAATGGTAATGTATTACATGTTCTCTCCATAGTTTGTGGATTGACAACATGTAATGAAATATTACAATGTTTTCTATAGTATTGATTTAACATGTAGGTATCTTATTTATATTGCAAAATAGAAATTGTTGTCTAGGAACTCCTTGTCCATCAAATTAGAAAAAAACTAGGCATTCATACCATTACAAGTATGCAGAGTTAACACATTTAGGATGTTTAAAAATATCTAAGCCGTTGCATAGCATTTAACCTTTTGTCTCACCTGAGCTCTGTAAATAGAAACTTTGAGCGTTAGCTAATAATAGCTAAGTAAGCCTCGGGGCGTACTTAAGGACCCCTTCAATTCAATGAGACAATCGATCAGTTCTAGAAACCGAACATGTATATTCTAGAATAAAAGTAACAATGGAAAACTAACAATTAAGTGCTTATGAAGACATTATTTAAACATCCGACTTGACTTGATGATGAAAGACTTACAATCTTATAAACGCTTTTTAGTTTAACAGTTGTTAAGACACCTGATGCGATTCTTAAGTAATCTAACTCTTAGTAACTAATGTTGAATGTTACGAATTATTAAGTACGTTGTTTGAAGTTTAGTTGTGCTGCAATTAACACTTTTAGCTTAGCAATACAACATTTATTGCTACTTAAAAATTTTAAATTTTAGTGGATTTTTGGGGATTTTATATGTGGTATCAGAGCACAAGTTCAAATACTAGGCCTGAAGTGGCTCATGCGCGCAACCGAGAATCTATAATAGAATTACAAGTTACTGATTTAATTTATTTTGTTTTTAGTTTCAGCATTTTATAATTTGAGTCTGCAGGTATGGAAGGACCAACAGAGTTAGCTGAGGACAGGTCCCTTAATAACGAACAGATTAATAAAGAACAAGGACACATTAATACATAAAATTTATTTATCGAACTGAATAATAATTCCTCTGAATTATTAAGGACTATAAAAGATTTAAAAATTGAGATAAAAACAGTTAAGGAAGAAAAAGAATGAATCCTGATAGCTCAAGAGGAGTTGAATCACAGTCTGTTGAATAATCTTCATAAAAATGATCACGTTAATGAAACAACAAATAATGTTGAATCTGAAACAATGTCCTATTAGTGTAAGGATAAAAAGATAAAATTAATTGATTATGACAGCAGTTCATCTTCTGAATTTGATGCAAGGGAATACAGGAAAAAGCATAAGTACTCTAGTGATAGTAGTGACAGTGACTGCTACACTAAGAAAAAGAAGTACAGACCCTACGAAGAAATTTATGGCGAGTTTAAAAAGATCACTCCACCAACTTTTAATGGAGAAACAGAAAAGAGTGAGACAGCTGAAGCATCGCTGTCTGGAATGAATAAGTATTTCCAGATTTACAATTACTCAAGTCATCTGAAGACTAAAATGGAAAATTATAACTTAAATGGAAAAATGGACATCTGGTGTCAAGATCTGAAGCGAGTTAAAGGTTTAAAGGAGAAAAGTGTAAATTGCAGTAATTTTAAGAAATATTTAAAAGAAAATTTCTGTCAGAATAGTATTATGAGGAACGAGCTATGGAGTTTTATGAGTTAAAGCTAGGTTCCATGGATATGAGAGAGTTGTGCAGCAAATTTTTGAATTTATTAAGGTATGTGCCCTATTTTGTTGAAGAAAGGCCTAAGGTACAGAGGTTTCTGAGCTACTTTCCTTCTCACATAAAAGACAGAATTGAATATGATAGTCCTCAAACTCTTGAAGAGGCCATGAGAAAGGAGAACATCTGTTATGAACATAATAAGAGAATAGAAGGCATACCAAGCTAGAAAGAAAAAAGGCCTAACAACTTTGAGCAAAGGAAGAAGCAATTTTCCTTTAATCGTAATTTTGGGAATAATAATTCACGTAATTACTCGAACAGAAAGTTTCCAGGAAATAATGCAGCAACAAATACACAGTCAAAATTTATAGCTGCAAGGAACAGTGATCCACCTAAGAATTTTGTTAAAAATAATGAACAGAAAGAACCTGTTAAATGTTGGGACTGCCAAGGGCCTCACTATGCATCAAGCTGTCCACTTAAAAAGAAGGTTGTCAACAACATACATACTATAGAAGAGGAGGCTACTGTTGGTGACTTAGCAAGAGAGATGCCCAGGATAAATGCATCTTTGGAGAACAAGCAAGCAGATCACCAAACTTCCATGGTCGAAGTGGAAGGTATGTTAAAAGATAAACCTGTTTCTATTTTGATTGATCCAGGGGCAAGTCTTAGCTATATTTCACCTGATTTAGTTAAATGTTGCAATCTGAAAGTAGATAAGTTTGATAAATCATGGTTGGTTCAATTAGCAACTGGCACGAAAACAAAAGTGATTGATTATGTAAAAGAATGTGAAATGTTAATGAATCAGTTTAGGACTCATGTTAAACTGAATGTGTTACCTTTATGCTCTTATGACATTCTGATTGGAATGGGTTGGTTAGAAAAGCATAGATTTGTATTGAATTGCTTTGAAAATACTTTTACTTGTTTGAATGATACATTAGAAACTGTAATAGTAAAAGGGATTCCTAGAAAGATATCTATTAGGCAAATTTATGCATTACAAGTTAAGAAAGTTGTTCAAAAGGGGTGTAAGTTGTTTGCTATAAACGTAATCAATAATGAGCAGTTTACTAATGAAGATAAGTTAAAGCTGGAAGACATACCCATTCTTAAGGAATTTTCTGATGTATTCCCGGAATAAATTCTTGGACTACCTCTGAAAAAGGGAACTCGATTTCACCATTGAGTTAGTACTAGGAACAGTACCTAATTCAAAGGCTCCTTATAGAATGAACATTTTGGAGCTGAATGAACTTAAGTCACAGCTTAAAGAATTAATTGATAAAAATTACATAAGACCCAGCGTGTCCCCATGGGGAGCACTTGTAATTTTTGTTAAAAATAAAGACGGAACTATGCGTTTACGCATAGACTACCATTAGCTACATAAAATGACTATAAAGAACAGATTCCTTTTTCCCACATTGATGATCTGTGTGATCAGCTATGCGGTGAAATGATATTCTCTAAAATATATTTAAGGTCGGGGTACCACCAAGTTAGGATTAAAGATGAGGACATCATTAAGACTATGTTCAGAACTGGCTATGGACACTACGAGTTCATGGTTATGCCCTTTGGGCTGACCAATGCTCCAATAGTCTTCATGTGTTTAATGAACAACGTACTACATAAATACTTGGATAAATTTGTAGTAGTTTTTATTGATGATATTCTAATTTATTCTAAGACAAAAGAGCAACATGACGAATATTTAAAGATAATTTTACAAGTGTTAAGAGAACACCAACTGTACACTAAGTTCAGCAAATGTGATTTTTATAAAGATAAAATACAGTACTTAGGGCATGTAATATCCAAGGATGGGATTGCAGTAGACCTAGACAAGATAAAAGCAATTAATGAATGGCCTACCCTGAAAGACGTAACTGGTGTATGATCTTTTATGGGAATCGCAGGTTACTGTCGTAAGTTTATCAAAGGATTTTCTAGGATAGCAAACCCTATAACATCTTTACAAAAGAAAGGTAAGAAATTTGTATGGGATCAAATATGTGAAGAAAGCTTTAAGAAACTAAAAGAGTTATTAACAACAGTGCCTATTTTAAAAATTGTTGATCCCAACAAAGATTTCATAGTATGCACGGATGCATGCAATGATGGACTTGGTGGGGTCTTAACATAATAAGTTCACGCTATTGCATATGAATCTAGAAAGTTAAAGATTCATGAGAAGAACTATGGAACTTACGACCTTGAGTTAGCTGCTATAATACATGCATTAAAAATGTGGCAACATCATTTAATTGGAAGAAAATTTATCTTAAGGACTGATAATAAAGGATTAAAATACTTGTTGGATCAACCGAATCTGAATGTAAGGCAATCTATGTGGATAGCTTTCCTTAGTGAGTACGATTTCGAGATTCAACACATAAAAGAAAAGGAAAATAAGGTTGTTGATGCATTAAGCAGAAACGCAAAAATAAGTTTTGTTTCAGCAATCAACACATATAAATATGATCTGGAAAAGTAGATTAAGGAAAGAATCAGAATAGATGTAAAATATCAGAATTTACTTAATAAAATCGTTGAATATAATGGTGAAAATTGTATAAAAGATTATAGAATTGATGAAAGAGGGTTACTGCTGTATAAAAATAGACTTTATGTGCCTAATGTTGCTGAAATTAAGTTGTTGATTTTAAATGAATTGCATAAAAGTCCATACTCAGCACATCCTGGTTCTTGGAAAATGATAACCATGCTCAGAAAGGATTATTTTTGGCCATGTATGAAATGTGAAGTAGTTGAATATATTGCTAGGTGTATAGAGTGTCAACAGGTAAAGGCTGAACACTGACACCCAACTGGTTTGTTGCATCCACTACCTATTCCAGATTGGAAGTGGGACATAATTAGTATTGATTTTATTACTGGTTTACCTAAAAATCAGAAACATTATTATTCCATAATGGTAGTTGTGGATAAGCTTAGCAAAGCAACCCACTTCATACCTGTTAAGACAACCTACAAAGCTGCTAACATTGCTGAAATTTTCATGAAATAGATCTTTCGTTTGCATGGTATTCTGAAAGTTATAATTTCTGATAGAGACTTGAAGTTTAGAGGAAATTTCTGTAAATCTTTATTTAAAGGTTTAGATACTACTTTAAATTTCAATACATCATTTCACCCACAAATAGATGGGAAGACTGAAAGAGTTAATCAAATTCTTGAGGACATGCTAAGAACGTATGTTAGAGATCAGCCAGGTAAATGGGAGGATTATTTACATCTTGTTGAATTTGCTTTTAATAACCATTATCAAGCTTCAACAAAGCTGATTCCCTTTGAAATTTTATATGGCAAAAAATGTAATACTCCTATCTCTTGGAGTAATCTAGTTGATAGGTTAATGCTAGGACCTGATTTGTTAAGAGAAATGGAACTAACCGTGAAATAGGTTCAAGGCAATTTGAAAATTGCACAAGATAGACAGAAAAGTCAAGCAGATCTGAAAAGAACTCAAAAAGAGTTTCAGGTTGGTGAACATGTGTTCCTAAGGTTAAAACCTGAGAAGAGTTCCCTATGATTGGGAAGCTGTGCTAAATTAGCACCAAGGTATTGTGAACCTTTTGAAATCTTGTCCAGGATAGGACCAGTGGCATATCAATTGGCGTTGCCACCAAATCTTAAAGTACATAATGTATTTCACATCTCTCTTTTGAAAAAATATATGCATGATGCTACTCATGTGATTAATGGGCATGATGTACAGGTGGAACCAAAAGGAGATTTTCTAGTGGAACCAGACTGTATCCTCGACAAGAGGGAAATTTCACTTTGCAATCGTACCATTGGACATCTTAAGGTGCAGTGGAAGCACCTTGGTCTGGACGAAGCAACTTAGGAAATGGAAAACAATATGTAGGTGGCATATCCAATGTTGTTCCAAGAGGAACAAGAGGATGACGAATAAAGAAACATCGAGGACAATGTTGAACTTAGGAGGGGGTGTTTGTCACATACCCAAGTTCTAGACATTTTATGTTATTCAGAAAACATTATGTTTTATTTTTATTGTAAATTTTTATGACTATTGACCAAGTGGGGTCATGGATGACTATAATTAATTACTTTGAATATTTTATTATGAATAAATAAAAGTGGATACAAACATCCAAAGGAGACTATTGAATGAGTGTTCACTGAACCACAAGGGAGAATGGACTATGGTGGAGAGAAAACTAACACTTGGCAGCATCCTCAACTCACTTCTAACTGTTGCAGGGGGAAACTTTGCTAATTTTATGGTCATGTTCTCCAAGAAAATGGAACTGAGTAGGTGGCTCATTTACTGAAATGAGTTGACCAAAAGACCTAGTTATGCTATTTATCTAACCATCAAATTCAGCAGGTGGTTGTTCTATTCTTACCTTGTGATGATTTCTGTGCACAAGAGATTTGATGAGGGGAAATTTAGAAGTGTTTGAGGGAAATAAGACTACATTCTGAAATAGTGCAGCCACATTGTTGAGTTCAATATTGCTAAACGCAGGAAGTTCTACTGCTAAGTATTATTGCTGAGTTGCAAGGGAATTTATTCCATTAATCGACACAACATCTTCATCCTAGTGGTTCAGTGAATAGGCTCGGGGGTACCAAGGCAAGTAGCTTGGTTGTCTTCAGGAGATTGGTTGGGTGCTCCTTTGGCTGTTTGTTTCTTCTTCTACAGTTTTAGGTTCATATTGTGTTATCTTCTTTACTTCTGTCATGTTAGTAATTTAAATAGGAATGTATTTGTTAGCAGTTCTTCTTATTTAATCTAAGATATTATGCCTTAGTTAGTGAACATTCTACTTCTGTAAATTATTACTGTTGGAATAAAATGCAGTATAAATGATGTGGTTAAATTGATAGAATGATTGATTATAAAATTGCTTTCCTGCATTTTTCCACACACTATAAACAGTGTCGTACTCTAGTACAGGAAAGGATAATTAGAGTAGATCAGAGTGATCGTAGGCAATGGATAAATATAAATGATTATTTTATAAATAGAGTTATATCATTTTCAATACTCTATTATTGTTTTTATTTAAATAGACAATTTAGAATTGTAAACAAAAGATACAAATTTTCCAAATAATTCATTGTTTATGCTAAATAAATAAACCCTATCTTTTGTTTATAAACAACAGTAGTATTGAAAATATATTCCTTTCAAATATTAGTAAAACCAATCTTTAAAAACAAATACTTTATAAATAGACTTTTTCCATTTATCAAACTCCATTTACAGTTATTACCGGGCTTCTTGTAATACTTTTATTATCATAGAAATATGTCTAAGATAGGCTAATTATCATAATAGAAACCACATCGAATTCTTCAAACAAACCTAAATACTATTATTACAGTAGAGAATAGTATCCATGCTCTTGTAAATTTAAGAGCATCATATCATTTCACTAGAGCTTTGCATGCCCGAATAAAAACTTAAATACGATTGCAGGGTTTTGCTTCCTACATAGTTCAAACCCTAAGTCTACAGCTGCCATATCTTTTCAAAGTTTTATAATCCTTTCGTATTATGAAAATGAATGAATGCATCAAGCCATAGATCGAAACCCTTAAATAAAAACACAGTATAGTTCATACAAAAGAGTTATAAGCTAGTCATATGAGGCCATTGAAAGCTTAACCAATGACTATTAACTCTTCAACTTAAGAGACGAGCCCAGCCCTAAACCATTGTTATCTTTCAGAATTTACAATGCACGACTGTGATGCCACACATTATTATTACAACTGTCTACTATTGTTTTATTAACAAAATATTCACACCTGAACATTTGAATCCCAAACAAAAACGTTACGAAATAGTTCCTTTCAATTCAAGCTCAAAAATAAAAACATCTTGGCAACAGTATTAAGAAATCATTGGAAATCCAACGAGAGCCCTATAGGCTCAGGAGTAAAACTCTTGAAAAATTTAAACATTGCCCTTTCGGCTTAAACTCTCAAATATCTTGCCTGATGGCTTAAATACCGTCATTACATTCGAAGGAAAAACCAAGTCTGTACACCTTGGGATATTTCCGAGGCTTACCCGAACCTTAAACACCCTTTTATTCTCGTCTATCTCCAACACTTTGCCAAGATAGGAACCTGCCATGAAAGACATTATGAACCAGTTAGAATATTTGGGAAACGAAACAAGAGAAACAAGAAGACACTATCGTAAAACCTGCTACAAAGTATATAAGTGTACATTAATCACCTTCGAATACTGAAGCACGATGAAGTACTCTAGTTGTGTCAACGCATACAGACCATGAAGGAAGTTCCCACATCGTTTCCAAGAAAACTCAAAGACCTATTACAAATGCCAAAGCTCACTTGAAACCTAAATCCCCATTATGCTTACATTGTGGAAGAAGATCTCACCATCAAATCTCATTAAGGATTGAAACCTGTACACTTGCAAACTATCCTAAAAACCCTAGTCACAACAGGTCGAGGCATCGAAACCTCTGGAGATACCCTCAACCAAACTGCAAACCCTGAAGGATAGGGAGTCGGTCATCCTCATCCTCACATTTTTCCAAATGAACCAAGTGGTGGGAAGGTTGGCATACCAATGCATTTTGGAGTGAAACCCATGAACCAAGATCAACAAGATATCAATGGTGTAAACCTTGCCACGAGTTGTGGACTATATACGATCACCAAACTTCATTAATGAGCAGTTAAACCTTCAACTATCATGGCTCGGTGTGTGCCATCACACAATTTCCACGTAGAACAAATCTATATACAGCTCAGCAGGTAGAGTTCATACAGCAGAGGTTTGTCTCCACGAGCTATAGTGTAATCACGTGAAGTTTCCACAGTGGTTTCTAGTAAGCCTTCCACTACAACATATTTACTACATCATAAATGCTAAGTTCTAGTTCGAAGATTCACCAGCGCTTTCTCCACTATCACCATTAATACCATAATTTAGGACATTTATATATTGGCTTATAGTTATACATACATCTTCCAATAAATTTAGTTATGCATAATATTTCCATTCTATAGCTATGACAATAGTTTTATTGATGATATTTTGGTAAAAAGATACATATATATAACATACATTATGCTTCATGAATATGACTTAGAATTGTAAAGTATTAGTATGCTGCATAATTCAGTATGGTATTAATATTATCGAAATGGTAAAGTATTACATGTTCTCTCCATAGTTTGTGGATTGAGAACATGTAATGAAATATTACAATGTTTTCTATAGTATTGAATTAACATGTAGGTATCTTGTTTATATTGCAAAATAGAAATTGTTGTATAGGAACTCCTTGTCAATCAAGTTAGATAAAAACTAGGAATTCTTACCATTAGAAGTATGCAGAGTTAACACATTCAGGACATTTAAAAATATCTGAGTCATTGCATAGCATTTAACCTTTTGTCTCACCTGAGCTCTGCAAATAGAAACTTTGAGCGTTAGCTAGTAATAGATAAGTAAGCCTTGGGGGGAACTTAAGTACCCCTTCAATTTAGCAAGACAATCGATCAGCTCTAGAATAAAAGTAACAATTAAGTGCTTATGAAGACATTATTTAAACATTCGACTTGACTTGACGATGAAAGACTTACAATCTTATAAACGCTTTTTGTTTGAACAGCTATTAAGACACCTGATGCGATTCTTAAGTAATCTAACTCTTAGTAACTAATTTTGAATGTTACGAATTGTTAAGTACGTTGTTTGAAGTTTAGTTTTGTTACAGTTAACACTTTTAGCTTAGCGATACAGCATTTATTGCTACTTTAAAAATTTAAATTTTAGTGAATTTTTGGGGATTTTATAGCTCCACTCTTTGTCTATTCACATCATTGCCACTAGTCCTTCCAACAAGGCCACAAATCCTACCATCCGCCATTATATATAGATAGGCCTGAAAAACATGAGTAACAAAGCTTTCCATACGGGATCTCACCACTGAGCAGAGCACTGGTCGGAATCTAGTTCCTTCCCTTGTCTTAACCTTCAATACCCAAATGAGGAAGAGGGATAGTGGAGGGAGAAACTATTGAAGACAGAGCTACATTAGAAAACATTTTCAGCAAGCACCAAGGAATAGGGGTAGATCCGATTTAAAGGACCAACACTAGTGAAAATAAACAAAAAACCTGAACCCCTGGACATGAAGAAATCTCCTACACCGCCGAAAATAAATTTGAAAGTACTTGAAAGAGGGGGTATATTAGATTACGAGTGAGAGACCTTACCCTGATAGACCTTTGAATGGATTGATGGGACATATTCACTACTAGGGTTCTTCGATATAATCATAATGTAATCGTGAATGACAATTACAAATCTAGAATAAAAACCATGCTCTAAATATACCCACCTGCATGAAATCACAATTTGATCAACTAAAATATGCAATTTCGCCAATTTTTAGTTCGGCGGAGTCGACAGAATGGCTGGCAATGAGGCGTTCCGTGATGGCCATATTTTGGAGTCAATCAAGTATGTTTTCATGCACATTGATATTGGATGCACCCTCACCTTATAACTTTTTTTTTGCTTGTCTTTGAATGAATCCAATCATGCCACTTGTGTACTTCTAGGTTTATGTTTTTTAATAAAATATTTATTTATACACTTGTATATCGATTTACTACTTTCTGCCAAATTTTCCAGCGGGCTATTGGTGGTCTCATAACATGTCATTTTTTTTAAACACAACATTCATCATGGCATCTAAATTACACAACTTCTACTGTTACATTGGTATGCTGGATTTCTGGAAACCACGGCTGGAATCGTGTCGGAAAGAGACTTATTTTCCAAGACAAATCGTTGTTGTTTTCGACTACGAGCATTCGTAATAACAAACATAGAATAACCAAATAATTATAACTTAAAAATTTAAAATTAAATAATTTACTTAAATAATTAAAAATAATTTACATAATTTAAGTAGTAAACATTCATATATAAGAAAAATTATGGTTCTAAGGAGATATGACTGCAATTTACCGAGATTGGTAAGACCAAGTTCAAGAAACTTGAGATTATTATTTGGAGATTTATCATTATATGGCAATGCCCGGCCTTAACATCAAGCAACAACCAATATTCAATTTAACACAGACATTGTTTTTCTTTACCCATACAACCTATTTTAAGACTTCCAGAGCATGACAATTTAAATTTTCATCTTGTAATTTCAGTTTCTTCAATTAGAGAGAGACGAAAGTAGTACTTGTAAGTGGAGAAGCCCATGCAGCTCAACAATTTAAATTTATTCAATTCCAAATAAGAATTGGAGATATCGTGCCTAGTTTCAATTGCAAAGCATGCCAGATCGACTGTATCACTCAATAAGATACACAAGCAAGCAGCCTCAGTTAAAGATGGAGTCCTCCCTAGGGATTCAAAACTGCCCCGACATTGCTAAAGATCTGGAATAGAAATTGATTTTAGAGTGAAGTTCTTAAGCTCTCCTAAGAGGCAATAACCCCATTTAAATTCACACAATCCCACTCCTATCTTGAAATAGAGAGATTGAGTACGAGTAGGCTACAAACATTTAATGACTAGATGGTTTCACCCCTACAGAATTGGGGCATAGTCCATGGCTGCCCCTTGATGGTGGACGCAAATTCACCGCGACTTGAAGAAGCTCTAGCTGGAAAGGAAAGACACGCAGGAATCAGGGAAGGTTTAAAGATGCGAGAACCTCACATTAGTGGCTCAACCAATTGGCTGCAAATTACATTGCTATATTAATACTCCTATACATTGACCAAAATTCCGAGAAACTTAGTCACATGACATCATAGTTGTCCCATGGCTATGTGGCATATCTATAATAATTTTATAATAAATTATGTTTCTATAGTTTACATTGATTTGTTTTATAATAATTTTACATTAAAAATTTATATTATATTATTTTAAAAAAATTGTGTGGACAGTGAAGCAAATCCAAGATGATGATATTAAGAAAGGACAGTTGGGGATGACCTTTAGGGGTCGTGCGATGGACTCGTATATTAATTTTATACAGGAACCTATGGGACTTCAACAGAAGACGTTGGCAGAGATCAGAGTGGGGCTGATTGACGAATTCAAGAAACCAAAATCAAAATCACAATATATCACAAAAATGAAGGAAATAAGACAGTTCCCCAATGAGTCAATATGGGAGTTCGATCAGAGATTCAAAACTATGATGGACAAAGTTAGTTTCAGATTGAGCGATTTACAACACAAAGAATGGTTCATTTCAGAATTGGTACACCACATTCGTATGTCGTTGATGCGGTAGAAGATTGTATCCCAAGCGGAAGCTCAGTAAATCGTGATGAAGTTAGAGGCTTCACCAATCAGAGACACTGGGATTGGTATGACCTAGATCCAATCACAACTAGCGAACTTGAATATCCAACTGCAGGATATCAAGAAGGGGAAATAGGTCCACGAATAAATATGGTGCAGTCGATGTAAGTCTTAAGGACACCACAAGGATTAGTGTCCTGAATTCTATAAATAATTGCAGTCTAGTGCACTAAATCCACTGAGTCAGGGAGGAATTCCCTGGTTTCGAGTCTTTCAAACAAGAGGACATCACTCAAAAGAATGTGTCTATATGCAAAAGATGTTATCAAATCTAGCTAACCTCTTCTGTAATTTCTGTCGTTTGGTTGGCCATGAGGAAAAAGATTGCAGAGCATATGATTTGCTCCAAGAGAGAACTACTGATACTTTCTTTATGAAGGGAGAAGAATAGCAACAGGAAGAGAGACCTCCACTGTAGCCACAGTATACTTAACTTCAACCACAGTATAATCCACCATAGTCCCAGTACAATCAACAACAGTATAATCCCCCACCATACCATCCACAACAGTTCAGTCAGCAACTAGGAGGATTTAGAGGAGGATTTCATGGTGGTCGCAACAGAGGATTTGGTCACGGAGGAGCAGCTGGTCGAGGTTGAGGACCTATTACCTATTATAATTGTGGGGTAGTTGGAAACTATCAGAGGGATTGTTTGCATCGAGCACCTTTGTGTACCTATTGTAGTGCGGTCGACCACACTATCATGTCCGCATCTAATTGCGAAATGGACAGGTAAGAATGTACCCCCACTGCAGCCAAAACTGAACCAGAATCAAAACCAGAATCCTAATCCAAACATGCAGAATATATTGGTTGAGATAAGGACTCAAACAATGAATGTCGCATTGGTAACCAGATGAGGGGCTATGATAGGAGAAGATAGGCCACTTCCAATTGTCCAGCCTACGATCCGGAAGCAGGAGAAATTTGATGTGGAAGCTGAAAAAGAAGCCTTCGTAGAGGCATGGCATGCGATGCTAAAGAACAATGGTAACTCACCACATGTAATCCATGAGGAACCTGTCTATGGAATGTCACTGATTTTTCATACGACAAATCCACAGAGGTCACCAGTAAAGTTTAGCACCCTGAAAAATTTCCTGGAGAGTTTCTTGGAATTGGCAAAGGATCAAGATGCATTGGTAGAAATAGCGAGCCTCTTATATCGACAGGATGAAGGACGATAGGATCGGACAGTAAACCTATACATAGAAGGAAAACCGAAAGGGAAATGAGGATGAATGCTCAAATTGGTGCATATGATGTCGATTCCATTATTTTGGATTTAGGATCGGATGTAAATATCCTAACGAAGCAGACATGGGAAATGATGGGGAAACCACATATGGTATGGTCTCTTGTACATCTTCGATTGGAAAACCATAGCAAAGTCACACCAATCGGTCGATTGCCGCATCTAACTGTGGAAATAGAGGGCCTGAAGAGATATGCAAACTTTGACATAATCTGTTGGTTGTGGATCCAGATCTTCCCATCTCATAGATGATATTGTCACATCCATGCACCCCATAGGACTCTACACTCATTCCCCTACCTTGGGGATGTTTTCACCAATAGTTTTCGGGCCCATGGTTTTGGGTATCCCGTGGTATTTTCCCATTGTATTTCCCTTATAAATGAAAGACATTGTAATACAACTAGGGTTGACATATTAGGGTTTATGCATTGTAAAGATCTCTGAGATCAGAAGAGAGACTGTGAGACAGTTAAGAGGAAGTGTAGCGGTTGTGCTGCGAGTTGTATCCCTTCACTTTGCTGGATGGTATAACAAAAGGACTGGCAACTTCAATGTGGACGTATCCCAAGTTAGGTGAACCATGATATATCTGTGTCTCTCTTGTAATGTGTGTTTAATTATATTTGCATTTTTTTTTATTGTTATTGCTCTGCGATCATGTTTTTCTAACAATTGGTATCAGAGCCAAAGGTCTATTTGGAAGATAAACTCACAGGAAGCTAGGGTTTCTAGTTTGAATGGGAGCAATGGCAGAAGAAGGAAAGTTTAAGGTTGAGAAGTTTAATGGCCAAAACTTCTAGTTATGGAAGATGCAAATGGAGGACTATCTGTACCAAAAGGATCTATTCCTGCCATTGGGAGGAAGAGAAAAGTAGCCAGTGGCCATGAAGGATGAAGAATGGGAGGTTCTTGATAGAAAGGCTCTGGGAACAATACGGCTAAGCTTGGCTTCGTCGGTGGCTTTCAATATCCAAAAGAAACGACAATGGAGGGTTTGACGAGCGCACTGGGTAAGTTGTATGAAAAAACCTCGGCCTCCAACAAGGTATTTCTAATGAAACGTTTATTTAATATGAAGATGTCTGAAGGTGGATCTATTACTGATCATTTAAATGAGTTTAATACGGTTAAAAATCAACTAAGTTCTATAAGCGTGAACTTTGATGATGAGGTTAGGGCTCTTCTAATATTGTGTTCATTGCCAGAAAGCTGGAATAGCTTGGTCATGGCTGTAAGTAAATCTGTCTCTGGTTCAAACACCTTAAAATTTGATGATGTTATTGGTGTTATTCTTAGCGATGAAATGTGAAGAAAAAACACGGGTGAGACATTGTTGATGTATCTGTAACTTCGGAATGTATTTCATATATATTTATTGTACTGTTATAAGAGATATGTTATTCCTCTATAAGGAAGTGTCGTCATGTATATTGGTAAGTGTCGCAAGTGTGTGTACTTGTCGATGGGTTATTAGACCACCATGTGTGGGGTCGGCCCTAAAATATATATTATATTGTGGATGTACCTAGCTAGACAAGTCAGCCCCATAGTGTAACTGGGCAAACAAGTGAAGTATAAATAGAGATTGGGAGATCTCTATTTGATCACTCAGAAACTCACACTTCTCTCACTCAGAAAGTGGAGCACTAGTGAGCAGGAGGATCATCTACTACTAGGAGACTATCTCAGTGTATTTTGGTTGTACTTTGGTCGAGCCATTTCTCTCTCTATCTCTGAGGAAGATGCGGGGTTTTTCACCTTAGGGTTTTCCCCACAGAAACTCTGTGTCTCTTGTCTCTCATGCTTTTGATTCTTTTGATGCTTGACATACTTGATATGATTTTTATGCATTGATATATTGTACATGTTATTCTCTCAGTAAAGATCCTAGAGTATATTCAATTAATGCTCAAAATTTAACACGGTATCAGAGCTAACCTGAGAAGAAGACATTGTGCAGTGATGAAAAACAAGGGTTTCTTATTTATTGGGTTTCTCTCCACAGATTTTGGAAAAGCAGTATAGTAGATTGACTCTACTCATTAAGGCAAATCTATATGTACAATCAGAATTCAATTCTGAGCATTTTCAGATTTGGCCCTAAAAATTAGGGTTTCCACAAAAATAGGAATTTCTAAAATCTGAAGACATAGCTGGAAGCTCCTTGCAAAAATCGAAGTTTAGAGCTTTGGATCGAGATTTTTGGCTGGGTAGATCTCCGGGAAACTCAAACCCTAATTCAGGGCTCTCCCAAGTGAACCTGGGAGGACAAAAAGGAAAATATGAAGGGTAAAACTTTGCTGATCTCAAATTCTAAATATACCGGGCTGATCAGCTCATCAAGGCGCATTTTTCTATCCTTTCAGAAAGTTGACATTCACATTTTGAATTTTTAGGGTTTTTCCGACAAACCCTAATCCAGGTCTAGATCCAGTTTTCAGCATTTCAAGTGGTAAGACTATTGGCGGGCAAATCTACCCTATAGCAAGGAAACTAATGCTATCAACTTGGTTGGGGTGACAGGTAAGTGTATTGATGATATTACAAATATATTTATGAAAAGAAATAAGTTGTGGATCTTGAGAACACACCTTTCAATCGAAGTTTGATCCTAGCCTCTGCTTGATCTTTGTGTTCAACTTCAAATCCACCTTCCTCAATAAACCTGCAATAACAATACTTTTCTCAAAGCACTTTGGGCAATATATAAATCTTGAAAGAAACAAAAACAATGTTTAACATTCAGCATTGACCAAAAGAGATCCAAATTAAGATGTCATTTGAGAACACATTTAAATTGGAACAAGAAAGACACTTCAACCTTTATTGTCAAAAGTAGAATGATGTACAAGTATACCTGATCATGTAACAGGATCCTGCAACTTGATTCTGGGCTCTGGCTCTTCTCTGGCTTGGATATCTTCAGCAACAACTCCTCCAATGCAAGCTTCTCTCCATGTCTCAAAGTTTCTCCATTAATTCATCTCACTATCTAGGTTCTAACCCTTCTCTTTTAATCTTCTTTGTATTTATAATATTAGAGAAGTATTTCAGGTCAATGTATAGTTATGGAGGAAGTTGGGAGAGTTGGGAAACTACCAGCAACTAATCCTCCTTGAGAAATTAATTTATTTTTTAATCATCTTTTAAGATGTACGCGACTCTTGTTCATTGAAGTAGTGTATAGGGTGCTACTTTAGTACTTATCAACTAGCGCTCATTCGATTTAAAAGGGTGAGCGCTACTATGCTGAGAAGGAGTAGCGTATATTAGGATATGGGCGCTACTATTATACACTGGAGTAGCGTATGGGCGCTAGTCTCTTTGAGTAGAGTAGCGCTCATATCTTCAAAATGATATTTTTTGGGGTTTTTCCAGTAATGTCAGGAAATGGAGTGAGTCAAAGTATCATCTCAAGTCAACATGCTCCTCCATCCAAGTTGTCCTTTTGTGTGATCAACAGCTCAAGGTGATCACGGACGGAGAGGTGCAAGTTTGACCTATAACAAAGACCTTAATCTTTTCTATTTCCATTTGAAGTACTCTTTAAGATGTCTCACCACACCAAGCTTGAGGATAAGCTTGAAGGTGCTGATAACTTCCGAGCTTGGAAGTATAGGATTGGGTTAATCCTGGAAGAGAATGAGTTGGACTCATACATAAAAGAAGACATCCCTATCCCAGAGGATGACGAGGCTAAGATACTACATAAGAAGAACTTGGTCAAAGCAAAGAGAATCATTGTTGATTCTATCAAGGATCATTTTATCCCACATGTGTCATCTCTAATGAAACCCAAAGAAATGTTTGATTCTCTGACCAAGCTATTTGAAGGGAAGAACATAAATCGGAAGATGACCCTGTGGAACCAATTTAAAGGAGTAAAGTTTCAGAATGGAGAAACAATTCAATCTTATTTTTCTAGGGTCTCCCAGATTAAGGAACAACTGGAAGTGGTAGATGAAATGGTGGAGAATGGTGAAGTCATCATGACCACTCTAAATGGCCTACCTAGGTCATGGGATTCCTTTATTCAAGTAATTTGTGCAAGGAAGAAGTTGATCTCCTTCAACAGCTTGCGAGAAGAATGTTCTCAAGAAGAAGCAAGGCTTGTGGCCTGAGAAGAAAAGATGGGAAGTGAAGATCAAGCTCTCATAGTACACGCCAAGAAAAGAAGGTCAAAGAGAGAGCACTCTCATGCCAAGAAATCTTCACACTATCATCAACATAAAGATAAGAAAGATCTCTGATGCTTCACATGTAATGAGAAAGGTCATTTTGCTTCAGAATTTCCCAAGAACAAAAGGAACAACAACATCAAGAAGAAGAAGGGCAGTAGGAAAAGATATCATGCTCATGCTGCTAAAGATAATGAACCACCCAAGAAGAAGGCTAGGGCAAAAAGTGATGATAGTGACGATGACTCGTCAAGCGAAGAAGAGTATGTTCTAATCTCTGCTCTCACAAGTACTATCTCCCATGGTTATAATGATTGGTTAATTGACAGTGGGGCTTCCAAACACATGAGTGAGTTTAAGGAATATTTTGTAAACCTATCTGAACATGAATCACCCCATAAGGTGAAACTTGGGGATGATTATCAATACCCAATAAAAGGAAGTGGTGAAGCCTCCTACAACCTAGATTCTGGAAAATCTTTGAAGATGAAAGAAGTCCTTTATGTACCTGGGCTTAAGAACAACTTACTCTCCATCTTTGCATAGGATGCAAAAGGTATGAGGGTTGCATTTGTGGATGGCCAAGTCCTAATGTGGCCAAAGGGAAAGACCATAGATGATGCAGTAGTGATTGGAGAGCAAGAGGGAGGTTTGTATAAATTGAAAGGTCAAACTGAACATGCCATGGTACATGACTCCATGGAGCCAAGTGAAATTTGGCATAGAAGACTTGCTCATATGCATTATAGGGCACTTCCAATTGCAAGCAAGGCAGTAGAGGGTCTTCTTGAAATCAAGACCAAGCATGAAGGTGTTTGCAAAGGATGTGCAAAAGGAAGGAACATTAAGAAGGCATTCCCAAGTAGTGAAAGCAAGGCAAAAAGCATCTTGGAAATCATCCACTTAGATGTTTGTGGTCCCATGTCATCTAGTTCTCTAAGTGGGCATGTTTACTATGTCTCTTTCATAGATGACTTCTCCAAGAATACTTGGGTCTACTTCTTGAAGAACAAAGATGAGGTGTTTAACAAGTTCAAGGAATTCAAAACCTTGATGGAGAATCAAACTGACAAGAAGATCAAAACATTTAGATCTAAAAATGGTGGAGAATTCACCTTAGGTGATTTCAAGAAGCTTTACAGTGATTCAGGGATTAAGAGGGAGTTGACTGCTCCTTACAATCCACAACAAAATGGAGTTGCAAAAAGAAAGAACAGAACAATCATGGGAGCAGCAAGGGCAATGCTGCATGACCAAGATCTACCTATGCATCTATGGGCAGAAGCAGCTAGAATAGCTGTATATGTACAGAACAGAACACCCCACAAGATATTGGACAACAAGACACCAGAAGAGGTCTTTTCTGGTAAGAAACCTGAAGTCAGCCATCTCAGAATATTTGGTTTTCCAGTATACACACATGTCCCAAAGGAAAAGAGGACCAAGCTAGATCCTTCAGGAAAGAAAGGTATCTTTGTGGGTTAAAGTGAAAGCTCAAAGGCTTACAGAATATACTTTCCAGGGTTCAAGAAGATTGATGTCAGCAAGGATGTAACATTTAATGAAAACTTAGCATTCATCAAATCAAGGAAGGAACCTATCGAAGTTTATGAAGAACCTAAGGAAACTATATTTCAAGACACTACCATGACTGAAGCAATTCCAAAAGTTGTTCATGAGTTTGAAGATCCGCAAGAACCGGTAGATCCACCATGTGAGGATAACTCTCACAAGAGGAAACCTGCATGGGCTAGAGAGCTCATTCAAGATGCAGAAAGATTTGGTATTCTAGAAGAAGAACATAGAGCAAAGAAGAGAACTAGATCACATACCAGTTATGTTTCTTTACTCTGTGACATTATGAACAAAGAACCTTCCAGCTATGAAGAAGCAGCGGAAAAGAAAGAATGGAAGGATGCCATGGTTGAGGAATACCAATCAATAATGAAGAATGATGTTTGGGATGTTGTCCCAAGACCTAAAGACAAGTCTGTTGTGACTTCCAAATGGATCTACAAAATCAAGCATGCTACAGATGGCAGTGTAGAGAAATACAAGGCAAGATTCGTAGCTCGTGGCTTCTCTCAAAAAGAGGGAATTGATTATGAAGAAACTTTTGCACCTGTAGCCAGGTATACTTCCATCAGAACAGTACTTTCCCTGGCTGCAGCAATGAAATGGAAAATACACCAGATGGATGTCAAGACTGCCTTCTTGAATGGTGTAGTTGAAGAGGAAGTATATGTGGAGCAGCCACTCGGTTTTGAAATACATGACAGGGAGTCATATGTGTGCAGATTGAAGAAAGCCTTGTATGGCTTGAAGCAAGCTCCCAGAACTTGGTATGGTAGGATGGACAGTTTCCTATCTAGTTTGGGCTTTACCAAGAGTAAAGCGGATTCCAACCTTTACTACAAGGTTGAGGAAGGGAATCCTATGATTCTACTTTTGTATGTGGATGACTTATTTGTAACAGGAGATGATAGATTGATTGCAGATACTAAGAGGAATCTTGATGCTGAATTCAATATGAAAGATTTGGGAATGATGCATTATTTCCTAGGTATGGAGGTGTGGCAGAATGTAGGTGGGATCTTCCTTGGTTAAGGGAAGTACACAGTAGATATCCTGAAGATATTCGATATGATGGATTGCAAAGCCATGGCTACACCTATGGCATCAAACTTGAAACTTCTATGTGATGCTTCATCTGATCCAGTTGATATCTCTATTTATCATCAGATGATTGGGTCTTTGATGTACCTGATGAACACGAGACCAGATATTTGCTTTGCTATGAACACATTGAGTCAGTTCCTGACAGATCCGAGGAGTGTTCATCCGATTGCTGTAAAGCATATTCTGAGGTACCTAAAGGCTACAGTGGATTATGGGCTCAAGTATGAAGCGAATCAAAAGTTTAACCTGATGCATATGTATCAAGTGGATACATTACACAATCAGTTGGATTATGTATGATGAGTTTTGAAGACACAGATGCACAGTGCCTTTCTGACATGGCGGTAGATGTGTTCTCCCATGTGCGTTGATGTAAGTGTAGAGCCTTTTCAACATGGTGGTATATGTGTTCTCCCATGTGCGTTGATGTAAGTGCAGAGCCTTTCCAACATGGTGGTAGATGTGTTCTCCCATGTGCATTGATGTAAGTGCAGAGCCTTTCCGACATGGTGGAAGATGTGTTCTCCCATGTGCATTGATGTAAGTGTAGAGCCTTTCCGACATGGTGGTAGATGTGTTCTCCCATGGTCGTTGATGTAAGTGCTGTGAGCCTTTCACGGATGGTGGTAGGTTGGTCCTCCCATGTATGTGAGTGTAAGTGTTGTGTGTGTGCATTTGGGTTGTGTTTTGTGATACTCTGTGGCGATAGACAGGTTATGCAGTAGCATGTAAAAGGTCCTGGGAGATCTGATAGGTTGATCTGTGTGCTCGTAATCAATCCTGGGATGCTCTTTCGAGGTTTTGTTGACTCACATAATAAGTCCTGAGGATTCCACAATATGGCCAGTGATGAAGGCCTGTAGGTGGTGGGCCTACATCCAGTATGAAAAAGGACTGGCTCTGTAGAACTTCCTATGACGAGTAGAGTCATAGATTGGTTGAGATAGTAGCAGCAGTGACGATGATGATGACGATGATCCCGAGAAGAAGACTTATCTAGTAGATCTGTGTCAAGAAATACCTTCCTAGATAAGAGGGAGTGTTGATGTATATGTAACTTTGGAATGTATTTCATCTATGTATTTCATATATATTTATTGTACCCTTATAAGAGATGTGTTATTCCTCTATAAGGAAGTGTCGTCATGTGTATTGACAAGTGTCGCAAATGTGTGTAATTGCCGATGGGTTATTAGACCACCATGTGTGGGGTCGACCCTAAAATATATATTATATTGTGGATGTACCTAGCTAGACAAGTCGGCCCCATAGTGTAACTGGGAAAACAGGTTAAGTATAAATAGAGATCGGGAGATCTCTATTTGATCACTTAGAAACTCACACTTCTCTCACTCAGAAAGTGGCGCACTAGTGAGGAGGAGGATCATCTACTACTAAGAGACTATCTTAGTGTATTTTGGTTGCACTTTGGTCGAGCCATTGCTCTCTCTATCTCTGAGGAATTTGTGGGGTTTTTCACCTTAGGGTTTTTTCCACAAAAACTCTGTGTCTCTTGTCTCTCATGCTTTTGATTCTTATGATGCTTGACATGCTTCATATGATTGTTATGCATTGATATACTATACATGTTATTCTCTAAGTAAAGATCCTAGAGTATATTGAATTAATACTCAAAATTTAACAGACATCAGGTAATGCGTTGACCATGGAGAGCAGAGGAAGACAAAAGGAGAGAAGAAAGAGCCAAGGTAATCGTGGCAAGTCTAAAATGGGCAGATCCAAGTCCAAATTGGGAAAGATAGAGTGCTGGAACTGTGGAAAGAAAGGACATCTAAAGAAAGACTGCAGATCTCTAAAGAAGGAGATGCACAACAGGAAACTACCTAGGAAGCAAATGTAGCAGGTGATGTGTTACAAGATGCTTTGATTCTTGCATTAGATAATACTAGTGATTATTGGGTAGTAGATTCAGGGGCTTCATGTCATGCTACACCCCATAGGAAATACTTTCATGATTATGTTCTAGGCGATTTTGGACATGTTTTATTGGGTAATGATGAGCCATGTAAAATTGTTGGAATGGGTAAGGTATGGATAAAATTTAAGAATGGAACTGATTGGCTGTTGAAAGATGTAAGGCATATTCCTGCTATGAAAAGAAATCGGATATCAACAAGGTAGTTGGGAGATGGAGGCTATCTATCTACATTTGGAGAAAAGTGGTGGAAGATCACTAAAGGATCAATGGTGATAGCAAAAGGAGACAAGGTAGGTACGTTGTATTTATGTCCTCATAATACTGACCATTCTATCTATTTAGCTTCCACAGGAACAGATATAGCATTGTGGCATCATAGGCTTGGCCACATGAGTGAGAAGGGGATGCAGGTTCTCCACTCAAGGAAGTTGCTGCCAGATTTGAAGCAAGTAAGTTTGGAATTCTGTGAAAACTGTGTTTATGGAAAACAGAAGAGAGTCAGATTTCTAAGGGTTGGGAAATAGAAGAAGAATGAAAATTTAGAGCTTGTGCATACAGATGTATGGGGACTGGCTCAGGTACAATCTCTTGGTGGCTCTCATTATTATGTTACATTTATTGATGATGAAACTAGGAAAACTTGGGTTTATTGCATTAGACAAAAATCTGATTTGTTTGCTACTTTTAAGAAGTGGAAAGCTTTGGTTGAGAATGAGACAGGAAAAAGGTTGAAGTGTCTCAGATATGATAATGGAGGTGAGTATTGCGGCAAGGAGTTTGATAGTTACTGTTCATACCATGGGATTCGTAGAGAGAAGACAATCCCAGGAACACCACAAGAAAATGGTGTGTCTGAAAGGATGAACATAACGATCATGGAGCGTACAAGGTGTATGAGATTGCATGCAGGGTTGTCCTTACAGTTTTTGGCAGATGCTGTAAATACTACTGTTTATTTAATAAACTTAGGACCTTCAAGTGCTTTGGATGGTGGTATTCCAAAGGAGGCATGGACAGGTAAAAAGGTAAACTACTCATTTCTGAGAACATTTCATTGTGAAGCATTTGTCCATATTGATAAAGACAATAGAGAAAAGCTTGAAGCTAAATCCAAGAAATGTACCCTTATTAAATATGGGGTTAATGATTTTGGTTATCGCTTATGGGATTATGAAAATAACAAAATCATTAGGAGTAGAGATGTGATATTCAATGAAAAGGTCATGTATAAAGATCAGTTGCAGGGAAATAAACAGGAGAAGGAAAACACAGAGTACACAGTACTTGATGAAATTAAAGAAAATGAAGTTCCAAAGGTGCCAAAAAATCAAGAACAAGAGCAAGTACCTGAAACTCCTACAACTGCAAGAAGATTTACCTGGTTAAGTAGACTCCATGAACGATACTCTCCTTCAATGTATTATTTATTGATGACTGATGCTGGTGAACCAGAGTGTTATGAAGAAGCAATGCAGGTGGAAACTAGAAAGAAGTGGGAGCAAGGCATGAATGAAGAGATGGACTCATTGGTAGGAAACCAAACTTGGGAGTTGGTTCATTTTCCTACTGGTAAAAGAGCATTGCAGAACAAATGGATTTACAGGTTGAAGGAAGAAGAAGGAGGTAAGAAGCAGTACAAGGCCATACTTGTTGTAAAGGGGTTTGCATAGAAGAAAGGTATAGATTTTGATGAAATATTTTCTCCTGTTGTTAAGATGACTTCAATTAGAACTATCTTAAGTCTAGTGGCAGTAGAAGATTTGCATCTTGAACAGTTAGATGTAAAAATAGCCTTTCTCCATGGCGATTTGGAGGAAGAGATATATATGTAGTAGCCACAAGGGTATGAGGTCAAAGGGAAGGAGGATTTGGTATGCAGGTTGAAGAAGAGCTTGTATGGCTTGAAGCAAGCTCCAAGGCAGTGGTATTTAAAATTTGACAGGTTTATGACAAAACAAGGTTATAGTAGATGTCGTTTTGACCACTGTGTTTATTTCAAGAAGCTAGACAATGAAAGATATATTATCTTGTTATTGTATGTGGATGACATGCTTGTTGCAGGGTCTAACATGTAGGATATAAATGTACTCAAAAGGAAGCTAGCTAATTCATTTGAGATGAAGGATTTGGGTGGTGCAAATCAAATCCTTGGTATGAGAATAACGAGAGACAGGAAAAATCACAAATTGACATTGTCTCAGAGTGAGTACATACAAAAGGTGTTGGATAGGTTTAGAATGCACAATGAAAAACTAGTAAGTACACCTTTGGCCAGCCATTTTAGTCTAAGTAAGGAAATGTGTCTCAAGACACAGGAAGAGACAGATTACATGTCCAAGATTCCCTATCAATCAGTAGTTGGTAGCTTGATGTATGCCATGGTGTGCACAAGACCAGATATTGCACAAGCAGTGGGAGTTGTGAGCATATATATGAACAATCCAGGTAAAGAACATTCGAAGGCAATACAGTGGATTCTCAAGTATTTGAGAGGTACTACTACTCAAGCATTATGTTTTGGAGGTTCAGACACTGTTCTACAGGGATATGTTGATGCAGATATGGTAGGTGATAAGGATAGTAGGAGGAGCACCACAGGGTATGTGTTTACTGTAGGTGGAACAGCAGTAGGTTGGATTTCTAGATTGCAAAAGGTTGTTGCACTTTCAGCAATGGAAGCAAAGTATGTTGTTGCTATAGAGGCTAGTAAAGAGATGATTTGGTTGCATATTTTTATGGAGGAAGTGGTTAAGAAGCAGAAGGATAGTAGGTTGTATAGTGATAGCCATAGTGCCATTCATCTTACAAAGAACTCAGCATTCCATTCCAGGACTAAACATATATAGCTCAAGTACCATTTCATACGGTCTATTCCGAAGATAAACTGTTGAAGCTGGAAAAGATACACACTAGCCAGAATCCTGTAGACATGTTCACAAAGGTACTGACTATAGAGAAAATGAGTTCTTGCTCGGTTTTAATTGGCCTTCTAGCATGAATGTGAAGAGGAGAAATTTTCCAAGTCCAAGTCCAACAAGTGTTGAGATATTGTAACTTCAAAGAATATTATAATTGTACTTTATTATTCCGGAGATGTTTCATTCCTCCGTAAAGATCTTATTGTATATCCGGAGATGTTTATTCCTCCGTCGGAATGTGTTAACTCGGGTTATTAGACTTCCCTAGTTGAGGTCGACCTTGTGTGTGTTATGTGGGTCAAAGGGTTATTAGACCACCCTAGAGGGGTCGGCCCAGTCATTTGTAGTGGGGTATTTAACCCATTGGTTAAATACGATCCTACATGTACTTGTGTAAAAGATATGTTAGAGTAGTGTATAAATAGAGGAGGTGTATTCCTCATTTGACACACTCAATCACTTGAGAGAGACGCACTTGTGGAGGAGAGGTCTGCTATGGTGGAGGAGGAGATCATGTCTTTGGTTTGCATCTTTGTATATTGCTAGTCATCTATATTGAGGAAGCTTTGTTGGGTTTTCTACCCCATGAGGGTTTCCCAGGATAAATCTGTGTCTTTTGTGTTTATGCTGTGCTTGTTGTTTCTTCAGTGATCCTGTATATGCTATTATTGTGAAATGGAATGCAATGATGCTATTTTCTGTCTTAGCATATTAAATTTTAACATGGTATCAGAGCTAACCTGAAGGAAGACAAGGTATGGCACTTACGACACTTGCTTTACTTACGACAATTTGAAGGTTAGGGTTTTACATAGAAAAAACCAGTCATCGTGGAACTTTCGTTATAAATCCATTTCTGCGAAGTTTCAGGGTCTGAAAAGTTTACAGGTCGAATATAACATCCCCAGGTACCTTGTGTCCAAATGGAACCCTCATATTCGTTGTACTTTATGAGTTATGATCAGTACAAGTTAGGGTTTCTGCCTCTTCCAGATCTCAGTCAAAATCAGGTGACCTTGGAAAAAAGGTCATAACTTGGGCTAGGAAGCTCCAAATGCAATTTAGTAAAAAGTGACAGGTAGTACACAGACTGTACTATCTCAAGAAACTTTTTCAGAGGTCAAAGGTCAACCAGTGACACGTGGCATGCCGTACAAGTTCGCTCTCCTGTTTTATCCCATAAACAGGTCACATTGCGACACTTGGAATAACTCTCTCTCAGAGAGTCCAATTGAGGTCAGACCTGTCAATATGGAAATATAACAGGGTGAGCTATCTCAGGAAAAGTTTTCAGATGCCGAAGTTCAAACAGTGACACGTGGCACGCCATACAAGTTCGCTCTCCTGTTTTATCCCATAAACAGGTCATGTTGCGACACTTGGCATAACTCTCTCTCAGAAAATCCAATTGAGGTCAGACCTGTCAGGATGGAAAGATGACATGTCAGGCTACTGCAAAAAAAAATTTCAGACCCTGTGGAGCAAAAATTTCAGAGTTATAGCAGAAACAATCAGGTGCATATTTCTGTCAAAACAAAATTATTTTTGGAGCACCTTTATTCATGGCTTCCGGAATTTAGGGTTTCGGAGAAAGTTAGAATTTTTGGAATCAGGGTCCATGGCTGGAAGATCCTCAGAAAAATAAGAGTTTAGAGCCTTGGATCGAACCTTTTGATTGGACAGAAGGGTGGGCTTCATCAAACCCTAGTTCAGGTTCCTGTCCAGAAGATCCAGAAGTTTCGAAGGCAATTTTGAGGGGTCAAATTTTGGAGATTTCAAAATTGAAGAATGTTAGGTTGATCAGCTTAGCAAGACACATTCTTCCATCCATTCAGAAGTGTGAAAGTCAAAGATTGAATTTTTAGGGTTTCTCTAGCAAACCCTAATCAAGCTCCAGATCAAGTTTCAGGGGGAGTTGAGGCTAAGGCCTTACATAAGAAGACTACAAAAAGTCTCGATAGGTATGACTTAAGGAGGTTCAGGTATGCCTTGAAATCTGATTCTTGATTAAGTTCATAATGTGTTTGTCTTCATGTTATTAGTACAATCTTGATTAATGTTATTAATTGTCTTATCACCCTAGTAACAATATGAATGCATGTGAATGATCGAAGACATTCATTGATTAGGGCTATATGATTGTACTTATGCATTATGGTGTTGTGTGAGGTTGATGTTGTCTGCTAACAAGACACAGGTACATCACAAAAGATAAATAAAGTTCCATGACCATGACAACATGAAGACAAAGACTCACGAGGTATGTATGACTTTGTTATATTATGTTTAACCTACGAGACATGCAGGTTCTAGCTTAGGATCTCTAAATCATTGAAGAGATTGTTTAGGTATGTTGTACATAACTAAGCAGGTATACTAATCCAGGTATGTTTTCCTATGTCATGTTAGAATCTTACCTTGTGTAAGTATACTTGGTATGATTGGTTAGTAATCAAGGGTTTATGCATATTCTGTCTCTTATTTTGGTTGATGATTTAACTAACTAGATCAAACAAGAATATGCACGAGTAAAAGAAGACTTCCTTGAAACCCTGAATACTAATGATCATGACTGTACATATTCAAGATTATTTAGAATTAGAATGTTTTGATAATATTGAGAATATACTAATGAATGTATGTTTGTGTATGAGATCATGAGGATGACACTAGTGTACACTTGAGCATGCACAGTGGTACAAAATGAATAGAAGTTCAGAAGACATACAGAAGATCAAGCGGGAGGCAACCACACAAACATAAAAGATAAGTATTTGAGTTGTTATTAGAAATAGTAAATGATATTGCTTGTATGCATATTTGTATTCCTAGAATATATCATGCTGAGTGTAAACATTCATAAGAGCATTGAACAGTATACTACTAATATGCATATTATTGGTAAGTTGGACAAACATTCCATTGTTGCTTGTCTAGAATGAAACCTCTTTGCTGACATGCTGAGAGCTGTGCACACTCTCGATAGTATGTTCTGGTAGAGATGAAAGGCATCTAGATAGCCACTGTATGCATACAGGATATGGAAAAGTGTTGTGCCAAAGTATTGGTCAAAATAGTTGCATAACTATGTAAATGATATATGTATGCATAATAGGTTATCATGTCAATATGATTTGATGATTATGAAGTATTACTAATCATGTACTTAATTTTGATTTGTAGGAAAGATCATGATGAATGATGAACTCTGAACAAGCGATGGATGTTCAACAAAAGATTTACAAATCAAATACACTATAGAAAGCTTGTGGTTAAGAGATTCTCTTAAAAAGAGGAAGAGAATCATGATGAGATATTTTGCTCCAAGGGACTAGATAAGACCATTCTCTTAATAATGTAATCAGGTTCTGTATGGGTTCCCAGGATCGGTAGTCAATTGATGAGCTTAATGATCATCATGGGTTATGTGGATCTCAACCTTTTCTACAAGGTTGAATATGGGTTCTATACACATATGACATGGATGCAAGAAGGAACTCACCACAGAGTTCGAATGATTTTGAGGCCCATATTAGTAGACCCATCTGACGAGAGATGGCATAGATAGATATGCAGAAGATCACTCAATGTTGAGTGTGAATAATGGACAATTGACAGCTTCATGACAAAGCTTGGGCTTTACCAGAAGTAAAGTTGTTCCTAACCTTTACCTTAAGGTTGTGGATGATGAACCTATCATACCATTATTGTATGACAATGATCTCTTTCTAACAAGGAATGAGAAACAGGTCATGAAAATGGCTGCAGAAATGAAAATGAAAGATCTCGGATTAATGCACTACTTCTTAGGTCTAGAAGTATGGCAAGATCCAAAAGGAATCTTTTAAATCAAGGTAAGTATGCTGTGAAGTTTCTAAAAAGATTTGATATGTTGGAGTATAAAGCCATGGCCACTTCCATGGACTCCAACTTGAAGTTGTCAGTTAATGACTCATCGTATTTAGTGGACTTAACCCTATATAGACAAATCATTGGGTTATTGATGTATTTAACAAATACTAGGCCAGATATATGCTTTGTTGTAAATACCCTAAGTCAGTATCTAGTAGAACCTAGAAAGGTGCACTTAATAGCTACAAAGCATGTAGTGAGGTACCTAAAAGGTACATTAGATTTTTGGTCTATATTATCTTGAAGGTCATGAACTCCGTTTACATGGTTACTCAGATTCTGATTGGGCAGGAAGTGTCTCAAACAGAAAGAGTACATCAGGTGGATGTTATAGTCTTGAATCTGCCATGATCTCATGGTTCATCAAGAAACAATCTAGTGTGGCTCTCAGTACTGCTGAAGCAGAATATATGGCTGTCTGCTCTGCCAGCTGTGAAGCAGTATGGCTTCAGAAGCTATTATATGGAGTGTTTGACTTAGAAATGGATCCCACTGTGATTATGTGTGACAATCAAAGCTGCATTAAGATGACTGAAAAATCCTGTGTTCCACGATAAGTCAAAAGACATAGAGATCCGATACTTCTATATACGAGATATGGTGCAAAGAGGAGCTATCAAGCTCAAATATGTAAGCACTGAGGATCAGATTGCTGATATCTTGACTAAACCTCTGTCTCGAGTAAAGTTTGAATACTTTCAAGACAAGCTTGGTGTAGTTCAAAAGGACCCTCCCAGAAAGGGGGAGTAGTATGATCCCTAATGATAAGCTTGTCTCATTAATAATGAGGCTTCAACTAGTTACTTAGAATTGGTTAGATTTAGGACTATTATATTTAGAATACTTAGTTTTACTTATATATGCTTTTTCGATAAACTTTTGATGATAGATGTATTAGTGAGAATACATGCTAGACGTATACATGCTTTTGATGTTAGCTAGATGTATACATGCCTTTGATGATAGATGTATTAGTGAAAATACATGTTAGATGTATACATACTTTTGATGTTAGATGTATTAGTGAGAATACATGCTTTTGATGTTAGATGTATACATGCTTTTGATGTTAGATGTATTAGTAAGAATACATGCTTTTGATATTAAATGTATACATGCTTTTGATGTTAGATGTATTAGAGAGAATACATGCTTTTGATGTATGATGTATACATGATGTTGGTGCTAGATGATGATACATGTATTGATTAATGTACTTGTATGAATGAGAATACTTGTATTTTTATTGATGAGAATACATGTGGGGATTGTATCATCCTTGAACACCTGTTCTAAAATGAGCCGTAGATAGGAGTCTCCGAGAAAGAAGAGGGATTGTATCATCCTTGAACACATGTTCTAAAATGAGCTGTAGACAGGAGTCTCCGAGAAAGAAGAGGAATTGTATCATCCTTGAACATTTGTTCTAAAGAGAGCCATAGATGTATGTCTCCGATAATGAAATCCTGAATGAATAGGTAGGGGATTGCATCGTCCCCGGACTAAGGTCCCAGAATTGAGCCGTAGACATGATGTCTCCGATAATGAAATCCTGAATGAACAGGTAGGGGATTGCATCGTCCCCGGACTGAGGTCCCAGAATTGAGCCGTAGACATGATGTCTCCGATAATGAAATCCTGAATGAACAGGTAGGGGATTGCATTGTCCCCGGACTGAGGTCCCAGAATTGAGCCGTAGACATGATGTCTCCGATAATGAAATCCTAAATGAACAGGTAGGGGATTGCATCGTCCCCGGAATGAGGTCTCAGAATTGAGCCGTAGACATGATGTCTCCGATAATGAAATCCTGAATGAACAGGTAGGGGATTGCATCATCCCCGCACTGAGGTCCCAGAATAGAGCCGTAGACTGGGTCTCCGATAATGAAGTCCTGAATGAACAGGCAGGGGATTGAATCATCCCTGGACTGAGGTCCCAGAATAGAGCTGTAGACTGGGTCTCCGATAATGAAGTCCTGAATGAACAGGTAGGGGATTGCATCGTCCTCGGACTGAGGTCCCAGAATAGAGCCGTAGACTGGGTCTCCGATAACGAAGTCCTGAATGAACAGGCAGGGGATTGCATCATCCCCGGATTGAGGTCCCAGAATAGAGCCGTAGACTGGGTCTCCGATAACGAAGTCCTGAATGAACAGGCAGGGGATTGCATCGTCCTCGGACTGAGGTCCCAGAATAGAGCCATAGACTGGGTCTCCGATAACGAAGTCCTGAATGAACAGGAAGGGGATTGCATCGTCCCCGGACTGAGGTCCCAGAATTGATCCGTAGACTAATGTCTCCGAGAACTGAAGATCGGATTGTATCATCCATTGACCTATGTCCTAAAGTGAGCAGGATTGATCATCCTGGAACATGATTGTATGATGACGATGCTGATGATCGTATGATGATGATGCTGATGACGATGTTGATGGTCGTGTGATGACGATGCTGATGATAGTGTGATGACGATGCTGATGATCGTGTGATGACGATGCTGATGATCGTGTGATGACGATGCTGATGATCGTGTGATGACGATGCTGATGATCGTGTGATGACGATGCTGATGATCGTGTGATGATGATGCTGATAATCGTGTGATGACGATGTAGCTATTCGTGTGCTGTAGAAGATGAAGACTCAGTACTGAAGATGTTGATATTCCAGTATTGAAGATCTTGAAGATGTTCGAGTAACTGCTTGAGTTACTGATGATGTATAAAGAAAGCTTCCGATGATTTATAGATGTATCATGTATGATGTTGATGACTCCTTGCTCGTGCAGATGCTGTTATAATATCCTTCTCGTTAAGGGGGAGTGTTGAGATATTGTAACTTCAAAGAATATTATAATTGTACTTTATTATTCCGGAAATGTTTCATTCCTCCGTAAAGATCTTATTGTATATCCGGAGATGTTTATTCCTCCGTCGGAATGTGTTAACTCGGGTTATTAGACTTCCCTAGTGGAGGTCGACCCTGTGTGTGTTATGTGGGTCAAAGGGTTATTAGACCACCCTAGAGGGGTCGGCCCAGTCAGTTGTAGTGGGGTATTTAACCCATTGGTTAAATACGAGCCTACATGTACTTGTGTAAAAGATATGTTAGAGTAGTGTATAAATAGAGGAGGTGTATTCCTCATTTGACACACTCACTCACTTGAGAGAGGCGCACTTGTGGAGGAGAGGTCTGCTATGGTGGAGGAGGAGATCATGTCTTTGGTTTGCATCTTTGTATATTGCTGGTCATCTATATTGAGGAAGCTTTGTTGGGTTTTCTACCCCATGAGGGTTTCCCAGGATAAATCTGTGTCTCTTGTGTTTATGCTGTGCTTGTTGTTTCTTCAGTGATCCTGTATATGCTATTATTGTGAAATGGAATGTAATGCTGCTATTTTCTGTCTTAGCATATTAAATTTTAACAACAAGTGTAGCAGTGGTGGAGTTGCTGTGACTAGTCTCCAAGTGGGATATTGATGGTTGTGGAGCCAGATCTTCCTGTCTCATAGATAATATTGTCACAGCCGTGCACCCCACAGGACTGTAAACTCATTCCCTTACCTTGGGGTTGTTTTCGCCAATAGTTTTCGGGGCCATGGTTTTGGGTATCCCGTGGTATTTTTCCATTGTATTTCCCTTATAAAAAAAAGACATTGTAATATGGATAGGGTTGATGTATTAGGTTTTATGCATTGTAAAGATATTTGAGATCAGAAGAGAGACTGTGAGACAGTGAAGAGGAAGTGCAGCGGTTGTGTTGCAGGTTGTATCCCTTCACTTTGTTGGATGGTATAATAAAAAGACTGGCAACTTCAGTGTGGACGTATCCCAAGTTGGGTGAACCACGATATATCTATGTCTCTCTTGTAATGTGTGTGTGACGATATTTGCATTTCTATTTATTGTTATTGCTCTGCGATCATGTTTTTCTAACATAATCGAGATAGTCCACAATTCCATCCCATATCCAACATTGTTGGGGATAGATTCAGGAATGAAAAATATGGCGGTGATCAACTTCAAGATGAGGATGATGTCGTTTGAAAATAGAGACATGAGGGTGATTTATTGTCTTGATCCACGAGAAGGGAAAAGATATGTTGAACCAACAAGAAATAAGCTTACAGAAAGATGGGATAATGTCTACAAAGTTTCAGAGGATCATGTCAATCCCACCACTGATGGAGAATTGGGGTGGTGAAGTACCAATTCGGCATCATCAGACTCTGACGAAGCACTAGAGAACTGGCAAAACAGGTTGCATGAGGTATCCTTCAGAAGATGTGCACGAATCATTGATTCCTTGAGATTTGTATTGATAGAAGTATGTGAGTTACTGACATACGGAGGACTACCCAACTTGAAAAATTTTATTTCTGAATTTGAAGAAAAATATCAGAACCACATCGCCTGCCGACGCTAGAAGAGGCATTAAAGGATACTCTAGTGAGATGGTGGGCCATGTACAAGTCATCAATCGCAAATTGGCCATTATGTCGATGTTTGATGGAAGTAAGATTTGGAGAGAATGAATGCTACAGAACAAATAAATATGATGGTAGAAGTGATCCGAGAGATCATCTGGGAGAATGTCAAATCGCATGGGGAATGAGACCGAGGCAAGTATGGGTTCATGCGTTCATCCATATGCTAGATGAAGTACTGCGAAGCTGGTACATCGCTATAGAAATTCAACGAGGAACAAAAACATAAGAGGAGTTAATTGATAGTTTTAGTCACACTTTGAGCCTCGCCGATGAGAATCCTTTCATCCACAGTGCACTGCAGGAAATTCGCGGAAAGGTACCTAAGGTAGTGCCAACTGAATGACCAATGGGACCATAGTGTACAACGACACCATAAATGATAATGGAGTTTTACAACGTGTCGGGAGGACTAGATGATGAGGAAGATCCTAGAGCATTTTATGTACCAGAATCGGAAGGAAGCTGCCATATTGGAGCACCAGAAGTGCCATCTGACAAGTTTAAGCAGCTATTAAGAATTAAGAAGGTGAATATTGGATCAACCAAGTATCAAAGTTTGCTAGTAGTGGCGACTACTAGGATGATTCAACAATTGCAAAAGTCACTGACCTACTACATGAGTTTTAGGACTTGTTTCCAATGAAATTCTCCAAGATGAAGGGAATTTCTAAGGATTTGGTTGAAATGAAGATCCGTCTGAAACCGGATGCAAAACTAGTAAAGCAACGACCATCTAGGTTGAATCCTAGATACAAACAATAGGTACAAGCTGAGATAGAGTGAATGTTGGGCACGGGAATCATTGAACCTGTTGAAGAATCTGAGTGGATTAGTCCAATGGTCTTCCACGATAAAAAGACTCGTGAAGTTCGAATTTGTGTAGATTTAAGGAAGTTGAACGATGCATGCCTTCATGATCCATTCCCTACGCCATTTACAGATGAAGTGATTGAAGGGGTTGGAGGATAGGAAGTGTACTCATTTATGGATGGGCTCTTAGGGTACCATCAAATCAGGATTGAGAAGGAAGACCGATGCAAAACCACCTTCGTAACAAAATGGGGTTGTTTTCAGTATACGGTGATGTCTTTCAGTCTCAAAAATGACCTTGCGATCTTTTCCAGGTTAGTTGTTGTTGCATTTAAAGACTTCATTCATAATTTATTAGCAGTCTACATGGATTACTGGACCTATATGGCTTAATCAAAGATCATGTCGCAAGCCTCAGATTGATGCTAGAAAGATGTCAACAACATCAGATTTCACTGAATTTAAAGAAATGTATTTTTTGCGCATTTGGAATCTTATTGGGGCATATCCTATGTAAGGAAGGCATGTTGGTCGACCCAGTAAAGATTGCGATTATCGTCGAATTACCAGCACCAACAACATTAAAGCAACTAAGAGCGACATTGGGTCATACAAGGTATTACAGGAAGTTCATAAGGGAATATGAAGCGATTATTGCACGAATGGAGAAGTTACTGAAGAAGGATGCAGAGTTTGAGTGGAACAACGAGTGCCAAAAGAGCCTCGACATACTCAAGGAAAAGCTGGTTGCAACACCGATATTAGTCTTTCTCGATTGGTAGAAAGAATTTTATGTGTATGTGGACACTTCGTCAATAGCACTGGGAGTAATATTGGCTCAGCTGGGAGAAGGATCGATCGACCGCCCAATTGCATTTTCAAGTCGGAAGTTGTCTACTACAGAGAAGAATTACACAACGACAGAATGAGAAGTCTTGGCGATGGTGTATGCATTGAAAAAATTCCATTGCTACTTGTTGGGGGGACACTTCAAAATGTTTATTGACCACTCAGCATTGAAATATTTGGTCAAAAATCCTCTGTTGTGGGGGAAGATATGTTGGTGGCTGCTACTGTTCCAAGAATTTGAATTTGAAATTATTGTGAAACCGAGATTCTTGAATGCAAGGCCAGACCATTTGTCAAGGATAGAATCAGGAGAAGAACCAAGCAACATCGATAAAGGATTTCTAGATGTGCAGTTGTTTAGAATTGGAATGGTTGATGACCATTACAAACATATTATTCAATTCTTGGCGACAAGAAAAACACCCAAGCAATTCTCTACCAATCAGAAGAAGCAATTAGTTGTCTGGGCCATTGATTTCCAATTGACTGTAGGATAATTATACAAGATGGGGCCGAATGAATTTCTCCGTCGATGTGTCCTTCTACATGAACAAGAAAGAATATTAGCGGAAGCACACAATGGAATCGCAGGAGGACATTATGGAGGGAGGGAAACTGTGAGTAAAATACTTAGAGCATGATTATGGTGGCCAGTAGTACATGGAGACGCAGTAGGTTATGCTAAAAGCTGGGAAATATGTCAAAGAATAGGTAAACCATTGCAAAGGGACGAGATTTCGCTAGTACTGTGATTGAAAATGAAACCCTTTGACAAATGAGAATTAGATTTCATGGGACCTATAAACCCACCAATAAAAAGAACAGGTGCAATATACATTATTTTTCCTATAGAGTACTTGACAAGATGGGATGAAGCAGCACCAGTAAAGGATTGTACAATTGTGAAAACAACAGGGTTCCTTTTTTACAATGTGGTGACTAGATTTGGGTGCCCAAAGATACTGATGAGTGACCAAGGGACCTATTTCGTCAATTAGACAATCAGAGCAATGAGAGAGGAATTCTAGATTAAACATTGGAGGATTACTCCATATCACCCGCAAGTGAATGGAGCAGTTGAAGTATTAAACAAAATATTGGAGAATGTACTCACTAAAGTATGAAACAAAAACCGTGATGATTGGGATTTGAAGATCCCTGCGATACTATGTGATCCAGGTGGATATCGGTGGCCAGCCACCTTTCCAACTGGCTCAAAACAGTTTTCTGGCAATTTTAGTAATTTATTATTTTTAGCTGTTTTTTCGGGTCCTAAACTTCCGGGTCCGTTTTGAGTCCCTAAACGACATTTTTTGGTGATTTGGGACGCAAAATGTATGCCCCTAGTCGAAAGTTGTAAATCTCAAATAGACCTTTCCAATAGGCTACCGGGCGCCCCAAACGGAGATCGTATGCAAAAGTTATGACCCCGGGAAGTTGACTGTTCAACTAACCACCTTGGGGCCGCAAACTTTATGACGGTTCATCTTCTAGGGTTAGGTTTTTGGATGTTTGGGATTCTTTCCCTCATGCTTATGCTAAATAGGCCCTTTGGGCCTCTCTTTGTATTCATCTTCTTGTGAATGAGCCCAGCCGTCACATCTCTTCTCAGAGATAAGCCATCACCATTCCAGCAAGCTTGTTTTCCGCTGCATTTTACAGTTTTAGCTTATTCCCTTATTGAATAGAAAACCAGTTTTACTATATCTCTGTTATTTTGTGTTAAGCATCTGATAATAATCTGTATTCATTTCGTTCTTCTCATAAAATCCAGATCACTATGGGCCTACAGAATGACATGCAAACAATTGACAAGTTTGACACCTTTCAAATTGGTATACGGACAAGAATCAGTGATGCTGATGGAGTATATTGTCCCAAGTCTACGCATAGCAGCAACGACAGGAATGAGTGACGACGAAGCCATTGAGGAAAGATTAGCGCAATTGCTATATCTTGAAGAGGATTGCTTCATCGCAGGATTTCATCAGCAAGTACAGAAGGATCGACAGAAGGCATGGCATGATCTCCATGTTAAGGAAAAACACTTTCAGTGCAGAGATATGGTTCTCCTATATGATAGTAAGTTTGTGAAGCACCTAGGTAAGCTTCAAATGCACTGGCTTGGTCCTTACATCATAAATTTTATTACTAACGGAGGTGCGATGCAGCTGCACACATTAGATGGAACACTTTTTCCAAAATTAGTAAATGGAAGTCAGCTAAATCCCTATCGGGATAGCTCAGTGGAGAACCACTGAAGAAAATAACAACACTATAAAAAAGAGAGAGAGAGAAAAAGAAAAGAATCCTTACGAAAAAATGAAAAATATTAAGTTCTGGAATCCGTCGAGGTAACCGCGGCGGGGTTGGAATTCAGACATCTATCGATGGGGTGGCGATGAAGTTAAAACAATAACAAGGTTTGGGACTTGTCGACGTCTAGTGGAGCACAAACTGGTCCAATAGGGAAATAAATGCAGTAGTTAAAACGTGGTGAGCAATGATGCAAGTGGATGAAAACTCAATTAATAAATGACGAGGATGCCATTAATGACCAATGAGTGTGCACAATTCATCAAATCGACGACAGATCCGGTAAATCGACGGAGGATTTGGAAATCATTGTACGAAATCAATACAATGGATGTGGAGCAAGAGATGGAAAGTTATAAATGCATGTCAAAGTTAATAGTTTGACTCACTGTGTATTTGGAGAATTATAGCAGAAGAGTTAGAGTGAAGAGCAAGAAGCTACGATGGCACAGATGATTTCCAACATGAGCACACAAGAAGCACTAGTCACAAGGGCAACAATTATCCAAGAGAAACCATCTGTATCAACCCACTCATACAGAAAAAAAATGGAGTGCCAGTCGACCGATGAGATCAGAAAGAACACCCAAGATGACCCATAGCTCTACACGGCTCGCAGCTGCAGAATGTGAAGTGGGCACTTCAGCCACCGTGGAGGAAGAGACAATAGCAAGGGGGAGATAACGAGGGCCATCGATAGTAGATATTCCAGGCTATGTGCCACCAAGGAAGGAAGGCGCACCGGTAGTGCGACTTAGTAAGAATACCAAGTATACCATCAAGGAGCCGGCGACACCAAAGGGAGTCCATAAGATAGGAAATATAATACCACGACTGCAAAGATTGCAGTATAGCGACCACGACATATTGGAATATCCAAAATGCACGAACGACACACATGATGATGTACTGCATGGAGAAGGAGGTCCGATCACAAGGGAACCAGTGCGGTGGGCGTTAGGGCTGAAGCAATCAGGCCTCTTAAACATCATTCATATGTCGCACTTCGGGAGATCGGAAAAGGAAAATGAATGCGTGAAGCAGCTTCTAGCCTGTTTTCACGACGGATATCTATGGTTGGCCACAAAAACTCCAGTGACAGTCGACCTTATCGCACAGTTAATAGGATTACCCAAGAATGGGGTAGATCCTTCGCAATACTTCAAAAGGAAGGATAACAACAAGCGACTGGCTACGAAGATGAAGGTGAAATACGTGGTGGAGAAGAACACCCGAGGGTACCTAATAGACACAATAAATTATTAGGATGTCAGAGTCGCAGCAAAGCTGCTAGCAGTAAAGATCACAAGGAAGAATTGCCCAAATCAATGTACATTCTGGGTGATTTCATCCGTAGACCAGTGTACGACGGGAGTCAAAATGAACTGGTCACTGTTCTTGATGAAAGAGTTGACAGAGGACATGAAATTAGCGCAGGATAAAGGGAAGCCATTTATATACTCATGGCTGCTAATAGTAATCGCACTGGTTGGATGGAAGGAACCATTCCACTATCAAGGGATGGAAACAGAGTTAGTCCAAGTGTGCCGAGGGGCACGATACAAGAATTTATGGGTGCTGGACGACAAAGAAATACAAAGAAACTAAAATATCCAATTCTTTCTTGGAAATGTTGAAAATAGACGTGGAAGCAATTCCATGATTAATAGAGGAAGCAACAAGGAAGTACGGAAGGATTGCAAGGTTGTCAGTAGGGACACGAGCAATATACGTTCAAACGTGTGCAAACCCATAGAAGCAGGGGTTTCCGATGCAATACAAGTTGAGTAACAAAGAAATAGATGCCATTGTGGAGGAATGGCCATAGGAGTGGAAAGTTCCGGTAGAGGGAAGTCAACTGTCGGACCTAGAAAATGGACTCCCGAAAGATGGACCAAAGGTGCAGGAAGAGGTAAAGAATTCATAGAGAGAAGAGGAAGGTGTGGAAGAACACTCGCGCACTGCAAGTCACGATGGTGCGTTGTCAGTGACTCTGACAAACTCAGAGCTTGAGGCACAGCCCGAGGATGGAAGGACAAATCACAGGTTCAAAATAGGTGAGGGGAGCGCAACTGTCGACCTCCCTGAAGAGAAAATTAACAAGTTGAAGGAAAAGATAACAACTATAGTAGAGGAAAACTGCGCGAAGGTTACACAGCATGCAATTGAGTACTTTCGTCAGGTATCATAGCAGCTTCAAACATTGAACGATGAAATAATAGACACAAAGTTACCGCAAGGCATCAATAGCAAGGGTTGAGGTGGATAACAGAATGAAGAGGAGGTTAGTACTAGGCTCTATCAAGCGCCGAGAGGGATCAAATCTCCCGAGGTGAAAACCCCTCCTTGAATAGCTCCTTGAGTGCAATACCTAAGCCACCTAATCCTAATCTCTAAAGTCTCTAGTTTAAGTCTCATATTTACTTTTTACTTTGTATTATTCTTTTTTGTTTATGGCCGACATAATATTTATTACTTTTTACTTTGTATTATTCTATTTTGTTTACTTTGTATTATTTTGTTACTCGACAAACTCTACAAACACTCTAAAATATCATATTTACCTTTTACTTTGTATTAAAAGTAAAAAGTAAAGTCGTTAGTTTAAGTCTCATATTTAATTTTTACTTTGTATTATTCTCTTTTGTTTATGACCAACATAATATTTATCACCTAATCCTAAGCTCTAAAGTCTCTAGTTTAAGTCTCATATTTACTTTTTAGTTTGTATTATTCTTTTTTGTTTACTTTGCATTATTTTGTTACTTGACATACTAACACATGTTACAAGATCTCCCTCATATTGGGCTATAGAGCGCCTCTCAGCGCAACAAGTATTACCTGGCACAATCACCACAGGAAACGAAGACTTGGATGTCACGTTGCTAGGGCATAATTCAATCACCATAGACTTCAACATGTTGCCGATGTTCATGCTTCATCGAACACACACCACAAAAAGTGAAGAGATCAATGATAGGGAGGCAGCAACGCATGACCAGATGGTGAGTTACAAATGACAAGTGTAGAGCACTAAAGAAGAAGTTCAGCGAATCCAGGAAGAGAAAGAGACCATCTTAAATGATAGAGAAAAGGCGGTTGAGGAAAAAATAAGGTTGGAGCATGCCATCTCTATGGAATGTGAACATGTGCCGGAAGTAGATAAAGACATGTTGGTGGAGTCAAAAGCACTAAAGTTAGGCATGGTCATTGCAGACCCGCAGAAGGAGAATGAAGAGCTACAAACAAGGGCAGTGCCAAGCACGCCACTACAGCAGATTGAAGAGAGAAAGAGTGCGATAGAGGAAACTGCGACAGAGATTGTAGAACTGGAGAAAACAGCCCAGCCGATCGTAGAAGACGTCACACAGTTTTGGGGAAGCTTAGTACATGACGAATGGTTGCACCAGCTAAATGTGCAAATCAGCGAAGTGGAAGCACAACTTGAAGCATTGAGGGGATCACTTAAAGCGATGCCCCTAATAGCGCAGATGACGAAGGCAATAGAGCTGAAGGAGCTACAACATTGGGTCAATAGGGCGCGTACAAGGAAACAAAGAAGAACAATGCACTTGGAATAGCTACAGACAAAGGAAGAACAATTGGCGGTCAAAGCGATGAAAGGGATGATGCATATCAAGGAAGAATTGGAGAAAGCACAGAAGATGGGTAGTGAACACCCGACAGAGCAAGAAGTGGAATGCGCAGCATTCGAAGCGTCAGCTAGAGAAGCTATCGACCAGGTTAAGGTTGCATACGATGACTTCAAGTTGCAGGTAAACGCCCCAGCAGTTTCTAGTTGAGGTGGCTCAATGGCGAGCCACAATTTTTTGGTGGGGGCCTGTTGGCATGGGTCTAGAGCACACAAAGTGCAGAACTGATAGCGATGGAAGGGTCATCGATGGAAGCAAAGGACTGGTCGCGAAGGATAAAAGAGCCGACAAAATCAGAAGATTTGGGTTAAGTTAGTTAGTAATGGGTCATTTGGACCATTTTGTAACGGCCGTGTGTGCCTATAAATATAAGTACAATTGTAAGCCTAAGGGAATATGAAAATCTTTATCTTTGCATCTTTTATCTTGGTATCTTTGTCTATCTTCGGCAATTTTGATTTGTGTATGCGAAATGGAGTTGAGTCACAAGGTGTATTCTGCAATGTATGAGACGAGTTGATGAATGAAAAGGATCGATTGTGTTATATTTCTGTCTCTCTCTTGTGTGTCGTAGTGTGATTGAATGTGAATTATTGCAGTATTTGATGGATCGATATGTTGTATGCATGAAATCGTGGTTATATGATGTATCTGACATATCTTGATTAGTCTTTGATAAACTGTCACTTCAAATGTCGATTTGGTTAACATGTCGATTGTGAGATAATTATGTTTGATGCGAATGAGGGTTATGATGATCTTTGAGTTAAGTGGGCCTGGTTGTTAGTTCGACAATATGATGTTTAGATGCAGATACGAATCTCTGGTTTCTGTTGCGACTAAGTGTGGAATAGTGCATGTCTTCTTAAACCGCGGAAACTTGGTTCCTACAGCCCCCTTAAATATCTCGGGTGAGACTTCACTCATTTCATGGGTGTTGCTAGAAAGGATAAAACCTTTATGGGCCGATGTCTATGGGAGTTTGTGTCGATGTTTGTTGAAAGTAGTGCGAAGTGAACCCCTATCAACAGAACTGTGTCAACACATGTATTTACCTTAACCTGTTCCATCTTTATTTCCTGCTCTAGTGCATCTTCTCTCTATCTGTTATAAAGATAAACAACGAACTAGTAAAAATATCAATTTTCATAGTATCATTATGATCCATTTTATATTTATAGCTTGCTAAAGCACCACTAATGTGTTTGTTAGATGGGTCCTTAGCTACTATTGAAACAGTAGTTGAGGGCCTTAGTTGTGAATTTATGATAGCCACTAGAAATATTTGCTAATAATTTACTATAATCCTTACTACCATATATACATGATTAAGTCACTTGTTCACCTTTGTTCATGGGAGCATTCATGTATTTTCCTTTACCTGTTCTATCTTTATTGCATGCTCTAGTGTGTATGCTCTCTAACTATTATAAAGATGAACAGTAAAAATGTCAATTTTCATGGTATCATTCTTTGGATCATTCTATCTTGATAGCTTTCTATAGTGCATTTGCATGTGTACCAAAACTCTTTGTAACTGTTATGAAGACGCAAACAGGGTTAAAAAACAAATATATTCTTTAGCTTAAGCACTACTAATGTATTTGTTAGATGGGTCCTTAGCTTCGATTGAAACACTGGTTGAGGGCCTTATCTATGAATTTGTGATAGCCACCAACTATAAACGATCTATTTTTAAAGGCTCTTTATGTCAATTTTCAAACTATCATTCTATGGATCATTCATTATCGTGATGGCTTGCTATAGTACATTTGCAAGTGTGCCAAAACTCTATGTAACTGTTATGAAGACGCAAACAAGGTTAAAAAACAAATATACTCTTTAGCTCAAGCACCACTAATGTATTTGTTAGACGGGTCGTTAGCTGCTATTGAAACACTAGTTGAGGGCCTTAGCTATGATTTTTTGATAGCCACTAGCTATAAACTATATATTTTTAAAATCTCTTTATGTCCACTAATTTGGAAGTCAAAAAAAGATTTAGAAACATAGAAGATGAATTTAGATTTAGAAACATAGAAGATGAATTTGGGAAAAAAAAGGATTTAGAAATATGGAAGTTGAATTTGTGAAAATAGCTTCACAAAAGTCATGGAAAAGGATATATAAAGTGGTAAATGGATTTTTACACTAGTGGTAAATGATTTATTTTTACAATCTTGACATTGACATTTATACATATTTGTTTCAAGGTAAATTTAAGGGCCGTACAAATATTTTGGGCTATAATGGAGTGAGAACTAAATTTTAATATGATAATTTTGTGTTGTCCTTTAGTTTGATATTATATTTATAAAATTTATTTTTTATTTTATCTTATTTTTAGAAGTTTTATTTTTATTTAAATAATTATATATTATAAAAAATAAAAATAAAAAATAAATTCAAGGTAATATGTTTAATAGTTTTATTAATAATTTTTATTAAATAAATAAAAAATTAATATTTAAATACACTTTAAAATATTTTTATTAAAATCAAATCATATAATACTGATATAATTTTAGATATACAATTTCATCAATTTAAAATACAAAATATTTTGAAATTATTTTAAAATAAAAAAAATACTAGATGAAATCAAACTCTCACTTTTATATGTATATGAAATACTAGATGAACAAAGACTAACTAAATAAAATATAAAAGGTTTTATATTTGTCATTATCTTATTAAATTATGTATTAATTATATAATTATTTTAAAAGTTCAAACATTATATAGAAAAAATAATAACGGCAATTGAAAACAAGTTTCAGCTGCGAGGCAGCTTATCTCTGTTCAGAAAACACATCTTCTTAAAGATCCAAGTGATTTGGATGATGAGAAATAGAGGCCTCCTCTTTCTTTGATTTTAAAGAAAGACTCAGTGCCATCGGAGTTTCATTTGAGAATTTAGTCGGCGGCCTTTATTTTTGGGAGTTCTAAAATTCCATCGCCGAATGGTTTTGGAAACTTACCGTCAAGTTTTGGAAGAATGTCAGTAGTAAAGAAGTTCAATTGTTTCCTAGATTATCCAAAGAAGGTTTGGATTAGTGGAAGCAGCCTCAAGAGCACGTGACACAAACCATCCTGCCTCTTTTTTTTCTGTAATATTCTAATCTTTTACTGAACTGCAGTCCAGTACAGAAGCAATATACAGTAATGGTTCTCAAGCTGAAAGCAGAACGAGAGGAGAAATTGTGAATGTCAACTTCGGAAAGAAAAGAAAACCCTGATGAGAAAGTCCGCAGGCACTTAGCGAAATTCTTAGCGCTTCATTGAAATAACTCCAATGAGTCCGCGGTAAAGTCCCAAAAAACTAGGAGGGCAAGGTCTGTGAAACCCGGAAGCAGCATTTTAGAAATCCCCAAAAACAAATGCCGCGGACTAAATCACACATGAAACTCCGATAACATGTGCGTCCTTCTTAAACCTTAAAATTCAAATAAAGATAAAGGGGATAATCCCGCCTGGAAATCATCACTTTTGTATCATTAAGCCTCGGCCGTCCTCCTCTCTCACAACTTTGAATGCAAATAAGACTTTTCAGCAGTTGCATGGCAACTTCGAAGAACTCATGAGCAAGTGTATCACCCAGCAGCTGTAACTGGGTATTATAGCTCGGATGCATGTAACCCTTATACACAACTCTGGCTTTCGAGTTTCTTGGACTGACTGTAGATCTTTAGCCGTTTAATATACACAATATCCCATATTAAAGATTAAAGGAAATAATGTTTGCGACATGAAATTATCTATCTTTTCAGAATAAAACAGAGTGTGTAAATATAAGTTACAGAACAAAGAGCTTGAGCTTCCAGACAAAACTTTACTTTCTTCTCAACTTTTATAATGACTCTCATTTCCTTTACATAAATACAATCACCTACTTCTCTCTGAAGCTACCAAAACACATATTAAAGACAATAATAAATTTATCATTTATCTCCCTATGGAATCATCACTTTTGTAGCGTTAAGCCTCGGGCGTTGCGAACTTTGAATACAAAGAAGACCTTTCAGCAGTTGAATGGGAAATTCAAAGAACTGAGCAAGTGTAATCACCCCATATATATTCACTGAAACAATTAGAAAAAAAAAGCCGAGCTCCAACTGTTTAACTGTATTCTTTTCAAAGACTGACAAATAAAGAAAGACAACGCTTTTGCTCGAAGTATCAAGTTATGGATACAAATTCAACAGTCAATATCGATTGGAGAATTCAGGATCAAATTACGTTTTCTGTGATTGTCATAATCAATATATATTAATATGGAAGAAGTGGTTCGAACAATATTGATAAAATTTATATTTACCATAAAGAAGATGCAGCGTCACTGCAGGAATGTTGCTTTCCACGTATGTATTTATAGTGATCGAGTATGCAGGAATGTTACTTTCCACGAATGTATTTACAGTGTCGAACTGAAAACTCACAGAAAACAAATTTACAGCTGAAGAAATAATAGTATAAAGACAAAAATGGGCAATCAATCACACATATATACAGTGATTTATCTCCTAAAATCCTTTATAAGAAAACATCAGTGGGCAATGGCAATCAATCTTTTATTGTTTAAAACAGGAGATTACCACCAACCTCAGGCTTACAACTCATGACATACACTCTGCCTTTACAGGCTTATAATTATTCCTTCCACAATTGTATACTGAATAATTTAATATACAACAATCCACATTCTATCTTTATAGATTTGTTTCAACTAAAGACACAATAATAAAATCTGGAAGAACCCATATCTTCTCATTCCATAAATTATGGAGAAAATCAAACTAAAGTAGCCTATTTTACTGGAATTTATTGTTACCATTTTCAACAAGATGCTCATCAAATCATCTAGGGATGGACTCCATCCTTCTTCACTTGTTAACAATAATCAAAGCCAGAAGCGAACCCTAATTGACCTTGAGCCTTGTAGTTAACCCAGTCCCAGTTTATGTTACATCTGTATTAAATCAATCATAAAATTAGAATATGTAATTTTAATAATGAATAAAAACATTTTTAATTTTTAAAATAACATATTTAATAAATGATTTAATTGATTATCAATGAAGTTTGATTATAAAAGAATCCCTGCTATGTCAGAGATAAAATAATGAGAAAATAAAATAAGAACAGTCACCAACTGGAAAGCTTAAAAAGTTAAATGAAATCGCTCAAATGAATTAAAAAAATACACAATATAACATCACTTATATATATATATATATATTACGTTAAATTTATTATTTCAACATTCAAATATAATTTTTTTAGTTTTCGATGGGATGAGGCAATGTATTTAGGTATAACGCCTTTAAGATAAATTTGGACTTTGACTTCGAAAGATCTGATCGAATATAATAAGGAGACCCATGACGAAGGTTTGATCGATTCCAGGCTGCACCACAAGACTCACTACATCGTTTCCTAATATGATCTTCGATGTCGCCTGTTTTCGTGTTGCCTGCAGTACCATTCAATCAGTAAATCGATTAATACCAATTACAGTACTGCCTGTTACTGTTTTCTTTACTAGTCATAACAGTTCAGTTATATTCGATGAAATCGGAACAAACCTCAGCGACAATTTCTCCAGAGCCGCCGAACACTGCGAAGGAGGAAGTTGGCTTGCAGAGCGATCGACCCTTCATTCGATAATCGCAAAGCTTCGTATTATGACCTTCTGTAGAGCTTAGTAAAACTCTGGCAGAGGTTTTGCTTGAGAACAGTGCCGACGCTGACTTTATAGCACTAAACGCTGGCTTCTCACAGCCATGGCCGTCTCCTCTGAATGCTTCCCATCGCTTCATAAACTTCAATCTCTGTTTAACCCACAAACAAAATCATAAGCAAATCTATAAAATGTGGTCAAAGTGCAAGATACTGGAATTAATAAACTGAGTGAGAAGAACGTTCCCCGCAGCATCCATGAGAATGAGTTGCTCTAATTTGACATCACATGAGTAATCATCAACTCTGAAGACCAGATTTCCAGATGAATCAAAAACTGTGTAGCCAGTGCCGTTGGTGAAGAGAGATCTCTTCCAAACGGTGAAGGTCGTGGGACTGTCATCATGGCCAGTACTGGAAGCTGAAACTCTTGGGGACGAGGGCAATGAGATGCCTGGATGCACCTGAAAATTTCTTCCAGCAGGGAGTGGAACCTGCAAAACAAAATAAATCTTATGAGGTAACAAGTTTATTACTGGTACATGTTAATTTGATCATGGATTTAGGTTAAGATTCTATGATGAAAATTTTCCATTCAAATAACATATATTTTAATATTAATAAATAACATATATGTTAATATTAATATAGTAATTTAATTTGTGGTTGGCTAATATTGATAGGCCACAATTTAAATGTTACAAATAATTTAAATAAATTATCTGTTGCTTGTTCTACATGCTACTTATATATGATACCTATCAATAAATTTCTTTTTAACTTATTCTTTTGATAAGACTGTTACTAAACAACTACAATATTTTCTCTACAAATTAATGCAACAACCTAAACTAGAAAAAAATATGAAAGCATTAATAAATTGGTAAGTGAGACTGTCAACAAGTTGAATAATGACTTTAAACTTACCAATGAATTATCAGCATGTGTTCAGAAATAAAACTGTAAAAGATTTAAGTAAAACACCTACACTGCACGAAGAGAGACAATTTGAGAGAATTCCTGAAATCCTCTGAGTTTTATTCATCAAAGCATTATTTTCAATACAGCAATGAAGCTTAGGCATACAAACTTACAATTGAAACCTATAAAAGAATAAAAGTAACCATAGTTAAAGCCATATTAACGCTGGGTCAACATGACGGTGCCTAAAATCGCTCTCCGTATCCTTGGATTCCCCTTCATATTTATTTAATGCACGCTTCCCTTCATAGGCACAATAAATAAATATGCATAAGAGTTGTCTTCCAATTGATGAAGCTCCTTGTGTACCGTAAAGCATCTCTCGAAGATATCACAATCTTTTCCAGCAGATATCACAATCTTAGGATATATTACATCTTTAAACCAAAAAAAACTAAAAAATGCATTATTTTAAAACCCTCTCGCTGTGGCGTTCCTTTGACTTGAACGATATCAAATCTTTAAACAAAACAAATAATAGAAATATTTTAACGCTCAGAGTGCCTTATGTCATCTTAATAGACTAATCCACTAAGCATCTTGAGTGAACATATATTATTGTAATTCTACTTACCATATGATAATTTAATAAATTCAATAAAATGTCTTTTTATGGAAGTTATCAAAGATTAACTTTGATTTATCTAATCTAAAAAATAGGGTTTTTTAGAATTTTATTTTTATGATATAAAAGATTTACTAAAAGTATTCTTAAATCACCATAATTGTGATGAGTTAAAAGGTGAAGAATGTAAGTATATAAGACAATTTTTTGATATTGTGTACACCGTCCAAATATGACTTTCTGGTTTCTAAACAAGCCGAGATATTTAAGCTTATAACGAAGATCCATTCAGAGATATTTATAAAAAGTCACTTCCTTGAAATTGTTATTATCATACATGAAATTATCATAAATAATCTTTTGAAATTTCATTATCCTAACTTTTGTTTTGTAATATTAATAGTCATACCCATAAATAAAAAAAATTTAATTACTTTTCCAAATCATAAAAACTCCTCATCATAAATACAATATCATCAATATAAAAAAACATTAAAAAATAATAAACTTACCTACTCTTTTAATAATAAAAACTCCTCATCATAAATACAATATCATCAATATAAAAAAACATTAAAAAATAATAAACTTACCTACTCTTTTAATAATAAAAACTTTATCATCTTTTCGCTGGAAAAATAAAAACTTTATCATCTATTTAACACCTACTTTAGAAAACATGAAATTTAATAATAAAACCTTTTTAACATGCCACGTTCATGGTCAACGGTCTTTGGAGATTGCCGCTTAAGTATTTGTTGTGATCTGATGCGCAAGCTTATCTTCTGTATATGTGCAATGAATTTCTTTTAATATATGATTTCAACATAAACCGCCCAAGTTTCAATATTTAATATTTGAAAAGATAGATAAATTCTTTTAGCCATACGTCGACAAAAGCTTTCACTAGAACTTATTTGACATATTCGAGGAACTAAATTTTCACTATTTTTAAACTATAAATTAAGATAGATAAATTCTTTTATCCATACGTCGACAAAAGCTTTCACTAGAACTTATTTGACATATTCGAGGAACTAATTTTTCACTATTTTTAAACTAGCATTTGCCCTTGGAGATGCAAAAGTGAGCGTTAGAAAAAAAGTGAATTTTGTAATAATGTTAAAGATTATTTTTCTTTCCCGTTAGTATACAGCGAATCAATAAACACAAAGACGTTATATATATAATGATAAGAAAATTGTTATTTATGTGGGTTTAACAATTAAAAGCCTACATTTTTACCTTTAGAAATTATATATTCAATTAAAAATAAAATTGTATAGATATGAAATTGACTCTTGTAAATAGTACAAGTATCAACTAAGTGTAGCACCAAATTGCAAATAGATATAGCAAGTAGATATGCAAAAATCATTCATCAAATATCATTCAGCTTCAACATATAACTTTCACATATGTATGTAATCCGGATTGATTTCATCATTTACCATAAATCTTAAAAAACGAAGCATACAACATAGTCCGACTGGTCGACAGAAATTGTCGACTTAACCGACCGACATATCTTCACTGCTTCATAGAGCTTGTGGATTTAGATTGCAAATTTTTGGCTAATGGGCCTAGTTGATAGGTTCTTTTTCCAAGAAAGAAGGAGATGTGAAATAACTGAACAAAACATGTATGACTATGCAAAATTGATAGATATAGTTGGTACTGTTTATTTATTTTTGGAAGTGGCTACTGCTTCTTGTTGTGCACAGACCTGAACAATCGTTTCAGCCGAGATAGATAGATGGGGGTGAAATTTTTCCCAATGGCACAGTGAGTTTTGAATGTCAATTGTAAGTGTTGTCAAACTTGATAACTCAGTCATCTTTTCCTCTGTTGTCTTGCTCTGCAAATGAATTAAGTCTGGACCAAATAGGTCAATTTTCTCATTAGCTGTTATAAGCAGTGTTTGGAGATGTGGTTGAAGTTGTTTCACTTTGAAGAGGTTGTTTTGGGATTGGCTCAAACTTCTTGTGCTAAGTCTTGACACTTAGCCTGTAATTCGTGTATATGGTCATTGGTTTCTAGTCATCGGTGTCGTTGCTCTCGACTAATCGCATCATCTAGTAAGTCGAGCTCTGTCTGTGTTGCTTCTTGTGGCTTGTATGTTGACAGGGGACCGAATTGGTCAAGATGTACAGATAATCGACCCATCTGAGAGATATCAAAGACCTGATGCTATTGTTGTTTCAACTCTCTATTTTTGTGCCTGTTGTTTTGAAGGTGCTTTTTCTTGGACTTGCGTTGAGATCGTGGAGGCTTTAGTTGTTGTTCTGAGTTTTTGTGTGTCTCGTCAATGTATTTTTTTTCTTGTATTGAGCTACTTGTATTTGTGAGGAGTGCTTCTGCGGTGACTGGATGATTATCTTTTTGTCCTTGTTCTATGGGTGGTTCAGTGATTTGTGCTGCTAGTTTAGCTTCTAATTCGATGGCTGCTTCACTGATTTCTGCTATCGGTTTGCGGGCTTCTTCAAAGATTTCTTGACCTGCTGATTCTTGTTCTTGAATTACTTTTGATGGAGTAGTGGTTCCATCTGTAGGGTTACGGAATGGCAGGTTGACTTGGGGAGCAGGATTGGAAAGGGAGCTGGTAGATGGTTGGGGTCTGGGGACATGTGACAATAGTTCTGGTATCAATGGTTCGATTGAATTTAGAACTTCAAGGTCTGGGGAATGTTGTGGTGGATTGACGAGAGGTCGAGGAGGTGAATGGGATTGTACCGATGGGTTAAGTGGAAAAGGGGTAAACTATCCAGTTTCCTCATAAGAAATGAGACTGGCGGGGTCCAGATTACGCTTAAGATGTCTATGATGCATACCAAATGCTTCTGGTGCTGAAAGAGTCGGAGGGTTCAATAATGTAGTTGGGTCATATCCAAGAGGGGTTGAATCATTCCATGGGTTTTTGTCAATGAAGACAGGTTTCTTCGTTAGTAATACTTGCAATTTTGGGAACATATTGGGAATATTCGTTATCAAGTGCGTTAGGTCTTGTTTAGTTTGAAATGGTTGATGAAGAGGGAGAGGAAGAGATTGTACAACATCTAAAAACTGAGTTAATGCTAAATGTGGAAGTGGAGTACTTAGAGGTGTAGAAAAAATAGCATCTTTCGTAAGAATAATCGGAGACATTGGGGGTGAACTTACAGTCAAGTCGGTAGAATCCTCGATCATAAGCTGAACTTTCTTTTTAGGTTCTGGTCGGCTACGAGCTTATTCAGCTTCCAAAAATGTCTTAAACTGCTCGTCGACTAGTACTTTATTTTTAGCTGCATTCTCGAGAATTTGTGTTGCACTGTCGAATAGTTCTACCTCGTCTTCCTTAGTTGGCTCCTCTATGATAATTTTTCTTTTGCCCTTGCGATGCAATTGTACATTTCGTGCATATCGAGCTTCTTTTAACTCGTTGGCTATGTTTTGAATGTTGTTACTCGTCAAAGCATATTCTGGGTTTTCGGAGTGACTTTGTTCATCTGAATGCTGGATTGTATCCATAGGGTCTTCATGTGGTGTAAGAGTAAGTGCTAGAGGTTCTTCTTCCACTGTAGGTTTAGCTTCATATACGAAGGTGTGCATATATAGGAGGGCTTCATACTCTTCCTCTTTTTCTTCATCTATTAGAGGTTCAACTATGGGGACACTTGCTTCTCGGGCCTTTGAAGGAATTGTCAGTATTGTATTACTTTGTCTGCTCAGCTCATTGAAGATTTCTTCGATGGAAGGGTAAAAGTCGAGAGCTTTTGCAGTGCCACCTATGCCTTGCAGGTTCCAAACTTTGTTGTGACCTAGGTCAAGTTGGATGTGTGCCGACGGAGGTAGACTTCGTCGAACATTTTTAGGTACTCTCCATCTAGTGTATACAGTTTTTAGGTTTTGAAACTAGACTTCGAGCCAAATTTTTACTGTTAACAGACCTAGCCGACTTCCCCCAAATGTAAAAGACCTGAAATTTTGCATTAACATGGGTCTTTCTAGAAAAAAGTCTTTATTTCTTAATGGTCTGAGATGCGTCATAGCAATACAGATAATTAGAGATGGGTACCGAATGGTCGTTCCCTCATTTTGACATTTGGAGCATATGGTCCGGATAATGTCAGCTAAGTAGTTTTTCCAGTTGTATTGTTTTCCACTTACGGCCATGTTCAGTACTGCATCTAGCTTTTCAATTTTTAGATATGAACCACGACCGAAAGTTGATAAAGCGGTCGAAACGATCCGAGCAATTATCTTAAAATTTTCATATTTCATCTTACTTATCACTAATCCTCGAGAGTTTTTTCCACTTGGGTCCTCTGTAAATTTTTCAATCAATTCTGGTCTAGGTTGAATGGGTACCTCTTCGCCTTTATTTGAAAATCCTGTAATTTTGTAAATGAGTGCACCATTTATTTCAACTAGGGTATCGAAATATAATTTTCCATTATTAAATCTACTAACTATGAATTGAGCAATAATATCCTTCAGTCCGCCAAATGATTCAAGCAGAGGTACTTGCATGTAATTCAGAACTGTAGCAGCTCGCAATTTTTCAGCTTCTTCTCTCCAGTGGCCTTTTGAATCTTCTCCCGAAATTACAATGTATTTCCAAGTTCTTCGCCAATGTGATTCCTGTACCTTAGTATTTTGAACATTCTCCAAGCGTGTTTGCAATGGTGTTTGGGATTTCTATAACTCGTGGATTTTAGCTGCGACTGAACAAGTGCTTGTCTGAACTGTTTTTGGCGCCATGGTTTCTATGCAATTATAAAGATCGCGGAGGTTTTTTGGTATTTCTTAAGTCTGGTTTTGCAGTTCTTGTTAGAAGAGTGTCCAAGAATCCTCAACTTCGGGATTTAAAGAAGACAAGCACATCATGTGTAACTGTAAAGTAGATGGGTGTAATAAAGAGTGATTCAACAACGGAGTTAATTTTGATTGACAGTCTATCCGTGCCTCAGTAAGTGGATGCTTTGCATTTATGTTGAATCATGTGGGGTATGAATAAGCTGTCAATTGTAATGAATATGGTGATTCTGAGTTGTAAGTGTGGCGACTTGGAAACTTCCATGTTGAAAGTTTTGGTATTGTCGACGCATAGGTTTTATATAAAATTTGGTCGATCTCCGATGAGTTACACATGTGATCATCCTTCGACAAGTTGGTCGACTTGATTTTCTTTCCGTTGAAGACAAGGTTGCTACTCAACGTGGGAGAAACAATTTTATAATTTTTTAAATATATAATTTTTTAATTATTGAAATAAATTGTTAAAATTATATTTTAACGATTGTAATTATTCTTTTTAATGATCTTATTTTATTTAATAATGCAAATCTATTCATTTAACAGTGATTAAAAATATTTAAACAATAGTAGATTTGAAGACATTTCATACACACAATGCTAAACATCTAAATTATACTACTTTGAAAATAATGACATCATTCAATAGTGAGTTCTTTTCATTTTACCTACTTTGAAAATTAGGATCTCCTTGAGTATATTGCGGCATTTGTTATTTAAACGACTGGTCCTTTCACACTTGGTTCGTCGACCTCAACAGTTAAGGGTCAATAGTTATTTTTGGTCGAATTGCAAAATATGATGAATGGTTATAAACGCCATGTAATAAAGATGACTAATTCAGTCTCATCTGATGTTTATTTTACGCATTAATTGGTCAATTCTGTAAAAATAGTTGGCTAATTATTTAAAAATATGTTCGATGTAACATTGTCGGGACATGTAGTTTGAGTCTATACATCATATGGGTGATAAAAAAAATTATATTCCATTTGGTGAAGTCATAAGTCATTTTATTTGGAAATATGCAACCAAAATAATGTTTGTGTCAATACATGTAGCATATTATATGTTAAATTTGAGTATGGTCGAATTTGAAAAATGGTCGCTAGGTACAGTTAATACAGATAAAGTCACTTTGTAGTGGAGACGACCAAACTTGAGCATCGACGAAAGTCGAGTTTAGAAGGTGATAACGAGGATTAGAAACATTTTGCAAATGGTATTAGACAGAAAATGACAGAATCTCTTTAGGAAACTAATTTATCATCATTTCAAATCCTTATTAGGATCCTGATTGCAACATGTTAGACACACTATTAAAGAAACATTATGTGCGAATTGAAGAACTAATAATAAATTAGTACGGTAACATTTTAATCCTGCATCTATTATGGGATGATTTAATTCAACTGAGGTGGTCGACAGATTGTCGTGTAATTATTTAAAAATATGGTCGATGTTTGTTAAAAGAAGTCGGGTTTGTCGGTGAAGAGTGGTCGACTGTTTTAGCATACCCGGCAGGCGATTGCCGATATAGTGTTTTTATGGTCGTGTCGATAATATATGGATGGTCCAAAAGCATTCCAAGTGCAAACAAATGATAACCCCGCGGATAAAAGTCCATGTCACAACCATCGTATGTTTTTCATCTAACGCAAAACTTTCGTCGAATCTGTTTGGCGAAAATCCAGGTTAAAGTCAACATTTCTCTTCTATGTGGAAACGCCAGTTGGATGATTACTACAAATGATTGTATCTGATCATCGTTATTCATATATTTTCTATAAACACTCAGATCATCATTATTCATCGTTATTCTTGTGCAAAGGTCTGATTGTTTAGTGTTCGCATTCATTTTCGAAAAAGTGGAAGGGTCGACAAGCCGGATATTTTCAGTTAAGTTCTGGTGATGAAGAGGGATCGAGAAGACAAGGTGATTTTTATACCACTTTAGGCGTGGTGGGATGTGCAGGATAATTACGTCCCCTCAATCCATGTAAAATTCGACCACCCGGATGTGTGTACTGCCAGCGAGCCAGAGGAGCGTAGGATCCGACAGGTGTACAAGAAATTTCAACGAAGGAAAAAGAAGGACACTCGCAAGGATGAACAACCTTCTCATCAAACCATTGAAATTTTCAGATATTTTGTTATTTCCACTGAAGAAGTGGTGCCTGCTCCTTCAATAGAACAAGCACACGTGGGTGATTGGCTGAAGGTGGAAGATTTCTTCGACCAACAAGGATAAGTAAAAGCTTAGACGTAGAGTGGTGAGCATTCAAAATCAGTAAGCCGCGTGTGTGAACATTCCTTTTTGTTGTAATTAGCTTTCAGAGGTGATACGTTGGTTCATATAGGTGTTGGTACAGTTATAATTGTTTTCTCTTACATAATTCGAGCCTCAAGTCATATATATTTCCGTGTAATAGAGATAGCAAAGGGTTAGAAATCAATGGGTTGAGACCTGGGAAATTTAGGCTGTGTTTCTGGGATATAATCCTTAATTGAATTATAGTGTTTGAACCTGGTTTTTAGATGAGATTTATGCATCATTTATCTTATAGTCTGTATTTTCTCGAGCCTTTAAAAATTGGTTGACTCTTAACTGTGTCGATTAAGTTTAGTTTTATACAAAATATGGTCGACAGTGGAATTTTTCGGGGCTTTTAAAATTGGTCGACTTTAAACTGTGTGGTGGAATTGATGGACATGGGTCAGAAGTAAAAATGGTCAGCTAACTTTAGTTGTAAAAAAAACATGGTTGATAGTCGAGTTGGTTGAGCATTTAAAGATTGGTCGCTATGATCTTCTTACTTTGTAAACATGATCGACATATAAAATTGCTGATACAGTCGGGAGTAAAAATGGTTTGTAAGATATTGTCGGGAGTAAAAATGGTCATAAAAAAAACCATGGTCGATAATTGAGTTTCTACAGTTGATATGAATTTGTAATTTTGTTTTCCATAGTATTTGTAAGATATGGTTGAGATTAAAAATGGTTGAATTGATGGATAGTTGGTTTTATGCGACTGAATTAGTCATCTTGATTACATTTCCTTCATAGCCATTGATTATATTTTGCAATTCCACCAAAAATAAGTATTGAGGGGGAGTGGTTGAGCAAATACAATATAGATAAACAAAACTATATTGTAAAAGATATATGAAACATGTGCAATTTATGTGAAGTTGTTGCAAGATAGAAATAAAGACACTGTTGAACAGTGTTTATAAAGAGAAAAAGTATAGAGTTGACAAAGCAATCTAAATGATAAGTACAAATTTGAAAATTGCAACATAGACTTTAAAAAAGATGAATTTTCACACAATGGTACAACAAAACTATATAATATAATATTCAAGTGTGTACAAAAAAAGATGTGTACTTGCTAAGTACAAGCTAGATAGTACAAAAGTCGTAATTGAAAAGTAGAATGATGTTGGGGAAAGTGTTTGTTAAGGTAGAGTTCAAAGCTTGCGAGGAAATGGACGTTTATTAAGCACAATGTGTTCACTTTCATCAAGGGTATCAATAGGCGGAAATGATGGAGAAACCTCTTCTGACATAACAAGAAGCACCTTCAAGTGAGCATTTGAATTAAAATTCTCTGTCTTTACTGATAAAATTAGAAGGTACTACCGAGTAGAAACATGTTGAACAATTTCCAAGAGAGACGTTGGATCATTTGATAGGAGACAAAAATCTTTTGCAGACACCCCCATGAGTTGTTGCGTAGCATCATCAAAAGCTATGATACCGTATAGTTGTTCAGTAGCATCTGTGATGTCAAGTTTGAGTATGTATCGATAAGCACACTCTGTAAACTCCCCATCACATTTTGCACAATGCCAAACATTGCCAACTTTGTGGGAAATTTTTTTCATGCATTGTATTCCATCGACAAATAGAGGGCATGCAAGGAAATGAAAGTCATTGATGTTAATATGGGTGATTGTACCAATAATTGAATACCAAGTTGCCTTCTGAGAGGGTTGGAGAGATTGTAGCACAGAGATGGAAATGCGTTTAGAAGAGGTAGAAGAAGGCGAGTTGGATTTTCTGCTCAAAGATGGGGAGGCTGAATGGAATCCATTGTCAGCAAACCATGCTTGGAGAGCTTCAGCTTCCAGAATATCTGGGTTTATAATGAGGTTGGTGTTTGAGATGGTTCCAATGGTTTTTCAATTGAATTTTGTAACACAGCCACCTTATATTGCAAGGATAGAGGGTGTAGCTAAACCTCGAAGGTTTCCAAGTTGGGCACCCTCAATTGTGCAATGCTCTCCCTAAAGTGTTATATCTATGCTATACCCAGATATGTCCCTCAAGCCAACTGTTCGGTGAATGGTTTCAAAGCCATCCCTTTTGCGTATAGTTGATGCAGGGGAAACAAAAATGACAATTCCAAGAAGGCCAACCGTGGAATTGAGCAGTGTATTTTTTATGTCGTGGATAGATTTAAAGTTGAAGCAATGAAAAGGAATAACTGGGCACTCTTCCAAGCATCGTTGAATTGTTGACAAGGAGCTTAGGAAAATCTCAAAAGCACTCTTCAAACAGTTGTATGTTGGATTAACTGGTTTCACTATGCCATTTGATACAATGTAGACTATGTCAACTTGTATTTGGTCATATAATGAGATAGCTAGTTCATTGAAAGAAAAGATATGAATCTCATCTTTGGTTGCACTAACAAGGTCAAACCCAAAGAGTTGACCAAGACCGTTTTGGTTGGTGTAGGTGTTGATACTTTTCTTTGCAGTAACTCGTCCTTGAATGCTCCAAGTTTTGTTGGAAGTGTTGAGCAATGTGAATTGAAGAGTACATGAAACAAGGTTTGGCATTAAAGAAGGTATTGCAAGTGAAGGGTTTTCGAAGTCAAGGGCATTGTTCTCTAAAATAGATGAACTGCTATGGGCTGTAAAGCTAGGTGTCAGGTTGAAAGGGGGTGGGTCTCCAATAATTGTTGTTTCTATGGTGACAATTTTGAAGGTGCCCAATGCGATAGTCTTGGCAAGAAGAATGAACGTAAGTAAGTATAAGTAAAAAATATGTTACAATGATGAGGATTTAAAACTAAAATAAGTGAAAAGGAAGATGCGGAAAGCAAATCATACGTTGCATCATGTATAGTGTTGCATGTACACTTGTTGACTTTGATGATTGAACCTTTTTGGAGTTGGTGGTTATCCACAGCGCTATTGTAGCTAGTTGGAAGCAATGTGTCATGCTTATGAATTCCATCAGAAATAGAGATTCGAAAGCGGGTAGTTGTTGAATTAAGAGAGCTTAGTCGATCAAGAGCAACAACTTGTACAAGTGGGCATAGGCAACATCACCATTCAGCAGAAGTGAGACAACATTTTTGGTCAATCAAGTGTCCATAGGCTACAGAAAAAGGTGCGATATTGATATTAAGTCTAAAGATAGAAGATGTAGGAGAACATGACAAAAGATCATTTGATATTTTGTGCAATACATAGGAATATTTGTGGCAAGAATACAAAAATGAAGGGCTTGGTAAACACAAGGGAATGAATATATACCAGTGAAGTAACGATTTGTCTAAAACTAGTAAATAAATAGGAGTAAATAGGAGTAAATAAATGACAATCCATTGGCAGAAACAAAGTCTAGTTTTCAACAAAATAAAAATAAAAATAGTAGAAACAAAGTGTAGTTTTCAACAACAAAAAACAAAAGAAACAAAGAAACAGGATAATTTTAGATAAATTGGCTCTTATTTGCCAAAGTTACTAAATGAATATATACCAGTCAATTAACATTTTATCTAAAAATAGTAAATAAATGAGGTAAATGGTCAAATACAAGCTACAACAAAAAAACATAAGCTAGTTTCCAACAGAAAACAACAAAAAAGGGAACATAATTCTAGGTAAATTTACTCTGAGAACCAACACAAGGGAATAAATATATACAAGTGAAGTAACCCTTTGTCTAAAACCAGTAAATAAATAGGAGTAAATAGGATTAAATAGTGGAAACAGAGTGTAGTTTTCAAACAAAAAAAAACAAAAGAAACAGGATAATTTTAGATAAATTGGCTCTTATTTGCTAAAGTTAGTAAATGAATATATACCAATCAAGTAACATTTCATCTCAAAACAGTAAATAAATGAGGTAAATGCTCAAATACAATTTACAGCAAAAAAAGAGAAGTTAGTTTCCACATACCAATTGAAAGAAGATAGGATTGTCCACATACCAAATGACTAAATTAAGGATTACTTTTCTGCAAGGGCAATTTTCCTAGGAGACAAAAAAAATGAATATATACCAGTCAACACACCTTTCATCTAAAACCAGTAAATAATTGACATAAACAAACTCTAGTTTTCAAAAAAAGACAGCAGAATCTTGTTTGGATGTATTAAACATAAACAATATTTAGAACAACATAAATATAACAAGGGAAATGATTTTTGGTTTGAGAGAAGAACCTATTTTTTGAATAGAAGACAACAATCTTTGGATTCTTGACAGGGTTGTTGGTCTGTAAAAGAGCAACAAATAGAAACCAGTAAATAATTGATAGAAATAGACTCTAGTTTTCAAGAAAAACAAAAAAAAGACAGCAGAAACTTGTTTTGATGTATTAAATAGAAAAAGGATTTAGGACAGCATAATTATACCAGGGGAAATGACTTTTGTTTGGCAGGAGAACCTTTATTTTGAATAGGAAACAGCAATCTTTGGATCCTTGACAGTGTTGCTGGTCTGTACAAGAGCAACAAATTGAATGCGATTCAAATGCTGAGAAAAAAGTTGAGATTATCTCACAATAAGAGTATCGAAGAACAAAAGAATGAGAGAGCCTTTAGCCATCGAATTTTATAAACGGTCAATAGTAAAGGCGGTGCATTTGTGTTTGACCGCATTTAACCATTGTTGCATTGAAATGTGTTCCCGTATCTCTGCAACATCGAATATCCAGCAGGTCCAATCCGTCAATTCTAGATATATGTCTATAGGCAGAAATCTGTACTACTGAAGCAAAGTTCATAACTTCGTGATGGATTAAACACAACGAAATAAATGTTCACATGGGTAACCATATAGAAAGTTGTTCAATGTCCAATCCGTCATTGAATGCTCAAGTTTATAATGAAAAGTATAAATCTCGCAAACTTTTTCCATGTAGACTTGTTTAGACTGTATCAACCCAAATGGTGGCGAGTTTGGTCGAAAGTTGAGTTGGTCGAGGCTTAAAAAATTAGTCGCTTCTTAACTATTTCATTGAAATGATGGACACTTTCTAACATATGGTCGGGAGTCAAAATGGTCAGGTCAAGTTTGTCGACTCTTAACTGTGTTGGGTAACTTTAGTTTTTAAAAAAATCTGGTTGATACTGGAGTTAGTTAGGCCTTTTAAAATTGATCAACTAGTAGCTGTGTAATTTTGTTTTCGATAATATTTGTAAGATATGGTTAGGAGTCAAACTGCTCGAGTCACTTTAGTTAAAAAAAAATATGCTCGATAGTGGAAATTGGTCGATCGTTTAAAAATTGGTCGACTCTTAACTGTGTGGTCAAAATATGAAGAAGTTAATATGATATTGTAATTTTTTTTTGATAATATTTGTAAGATATGGTCGGGAGTCAAAATGCTTGGGTCACTTTAGTTTAAAAAATATGCTCGATAGTGGAGTTGGTCGATCGTTTAAAAATTGCTCGACTCTTAACTGTGTGGTCAAAATATGAAACAGTTGATATGAATTTGTAATTTTATTTTCGATAATATTTGTAACAAATAGTGCGGTGTCAAAATGGTCGAGTCACTTTAGTTAAGAAAATATGGTCGATAGTCGAGTTGGTACAGTTGATACGAATTTGTAATTTTGTTTTCAATAATATTTGTAAAATCAGATCATACCATTTTGATTCACTTTAGTAGAGTTCATCGAGTGTTTAAAAATTGGTCGACTCTTAACTCTGTGGTCCAATTGATGGATACTTCATTTTACTCGGGGTGAAGTCTACAAATCAGTGCGATACGGATTGGGGTTTTCGTGAAATTGGTAAAGTAATGCAAATAATGCAAATAAGATCGGTGTGATCTAGTCAGCTTGGGCGAAAGTGGCAAAACATGTGGCAAGATTCCATTGGATTTATAGACGAAGAATCTATTCCAGGATTTTTAGTCGGCGTGAAGTCTGGAAAATCGCTGTGACACAGACGAGGGTTGCAAAAAAATATGGTCGATAGTCGAGTTGGTCGAGCGTTAAAAATTGCTCGCCGTGAAATTCTCACAAGCTTTTTCCATACAGAACTGGACCGCATGTTTAGACTGTATCAACCCAAATGGACACTCTCTAACATATGGTCGGAAGTCAAAATGGTTGGGTCAAGTTTGTTATAAAAAAATATGGTCGATAGTCGAGTTGGTTGAGGATTTAAAAATTGGTCGAATCTTAACTATGTCGGGAGTCAAAATGGTCAACTTAAAAAAACATGGTCGATAGTCGAATGCAAATAATGCAAATAAGCTCAGTGTGATCTAGTCGGTGTGACGAAAGGGGAAAAACACGCGGCAGGATTCAATTGGATTTATAGACGAGGAATCTATCCGAGGATTTTTGGTCGGCGCGGGTCACTTTAGTTAAAAAAAATATGCTCGATAGTGGAGTTGGTCGATCGTTTAAAAATTGCTCGACTCTTAACTGTGTGGTCGAAATATGAAACAGTTGATATGAATTTGTAATTTTGTTTTCGATAATATTTGTAACAAATAGTGGAGTGTCAAAATGATCAAGTCACTTTAGTTAATAAAATATGGTTGATAGTTGAGTTGGTACAGTTGATACGAATTTGTAATTTTGTTTTCAATAATATTTGTAAAATCAGATCATACCATTTTGATTCACTTTAGTGGAGTTCGTTGAGCATTTAAAAATTGGTTGACTCTTAACTCTATGGTCCAATTGATGGACACTTCATTTTACTTGGGGTGAAGTCTACAAATCAGTGCGATACAGACGGGGGTTTTCGTGAAATTGGTAAAGTAATGCAAATAATGCAAATAAGATCGGCGTGATCTGGTCGGCTTGGGCAAAAGTGGCAAAACACGCAGTAGGATTCCATTGGATTTATAGACGAAGAATCTATTCCAGGATTTTTAGTCGGTGTGAAGTATGCAAATGACTATGACACAGACGGGGGTTGCAAAAAAATATGGTCGATAGTCGAGTTGGTCGAGCATTAAAAATTGTTCATCGTGAAATTCTCACAAGCTTTTTCCATGCAGAACTGGACCACCTGTTTAGACTATATCAACCCAAATGGACACCTTCTAACATATGGTAGGAAGTCAAAATGGTCGGGTCAAGTTTGTTATAAAAAAATATGGTCGATAGTCGAGTTGGTTGAGGATTTAAAAATTGGTCGACTCTTAACTGTGTCGGGAGTCGAAATGGTCGAGTTAAAAAACATGGTCGATAGTCGAATGCAAATAAGCTCGGTGTGATCTGGTCGGCATGCATGAAAGAGAAAAAACACGCGGTAGGATTCGATTGGATTTATAGACGAGGAATCTATCTGAGGATTTTTAGTCGGCTTGAAGTCTGCAAATCGCTGCGACACGGACGGAGGTTTGTGTGAAAGGGGAAAATAATTTCGACGAGACAGTCAGCGTGATCTGGTCGGAATGCACAAGAGCGGAAAAACACGCGGTGGGATTCAATTGGATTTATAGACGAGGAATCTTTCCGAGGTGGAAGGTTGTGCTTCTCGTTGGTGAATGCCTACGTCATAATTATAAATTATTTAGCTTGGTCTTTAAAAGCATTGTTTGTTTAAAACTAATTTTGAGTGGTGATTCACCTCAAAATCATGTTTTCAATGAAGGTCCATAAATATCTGTTTATTTTTTATTTTTGTTATACAATTTTATGATTTGATATTTAAATGTTAAGATCATAGTTTTGATATTTTATTTTATACTATAAAATATTATGATTTCATTATTATTGTTGCATTGAGAGAAGCGAGATGCTTTATAATCCAATATGGGGAGATGTTGTGTACTTAATATAACACTACATTACAAAAAAAAAAATTTAATTAAATTTTTTATGTGGGCTCATAAAATAAAAAAATTATGAAAAGTAATTTAAAAAATCCATGGAAACATAATTTAAAAAATCCATGTTGGCCTATAAAATAAAAAATTAAAACTTAAACCCGGATCTATCAGGCAAGAGAGGGATCAAATTTTTTCAGTTTAAAATAAATAGAAAATTCCGCCTCAAGAAATTGGATCCCTCTTAGTGCTTGATAGATCTGAGTTTAAGATAGATCTATGTTGGTGTAAAACTCAATTGCAACATGTTTTGGCTAATAGATTTAGAGTTTGTTGAGACAAACCACACTTATATGCAATGCACTAATTATTAAAGATGTAGGATTGTAAAAGGAGAAAGGATCACAACAAAAACCTTTGGTAACAATATGAGAGGTTTTGTCTTTCATGAAAGAATGAGATAATATATTAGCCACTTGCTTTGCAATAGTTAAATAAGACTCATACACTTTTTTGAGGATCTTGATATTGGACTTTCCAAGAAACCCACACTTTTAAAATATAATCTTGAATCCTAACTTTTGGAATGTAATATCAATACATTCAAAAAAAATTTACCATAAACTTTAGCTTGGTCATTCCATAATAGAATATAAGGTGGTTAATCATTCTAATATTTTATGCTTGCTACAATTCTATAATGTGTAATGCTACTCTTGTCAGTATGAGTGTCATTCCCTCTCATATGGATCTCATGCTCTTTAGCTTATAGTGTGTTATTATGAGGGTTTTTTTTTATAGCCCGTGATTTTCTCTTTATTTTGGAGTTTTGAAATTAAATTTTATTGAATATAAAATCTCATTCAACCTGAATGATACTCCCTCGAATGAGTTGTTTGTTCATAGGGTTCTGGATTCTTCCTGGTCCTCCATGAACCAATGGTAACTCAACATTGCACTTCCTTTCCTCCCACATGAGAGGGTACAATATTTTTATTTGAACCATTCACATGATGTTTTATTTGTATAAAAGAATATATACTTTTAAGAGAAATAAGATCATAATTCGAGGGACTCGTAACCATATTTCTATCCCTAATATCTTCCTATTCCTTAAGCCTCTTGGGAATGAATGTTTAGTATGACCATATGACTATTAGGTTTTGCATTTAAACAAAATGATTATATAGTCTTGGGTCTGGGTACCCGCACGAAGCTGGTACCCAAAAAGTTCGCAACAACACCGCGTGAGCGAAAAAAAAAATCGACGCGCACACGCTTCCAAATGTGCGCACCGCGTCGTGGCTTCGGCAATGGCGAACATCCACGTGGTTGAGCTCACATGGAGAAAAGTCGCGCGCATGTGTTATTAACGTATACGCACAAAATGGCATGCACACACACACTTTTTTTATAAAAAAAAAATAAAGCTCATGGGTTTGTCATTTTCAACAAACCCGCGAGCGCATGGAGGCCAAAAACTCACCCCGTAAATGCGTCTTGGAGCACCCGTGAGCTCTGAATTTTCCACCAATTCGCACCTCCACCACCTTGACAACGTTGTCTCCAGGTAGGTGCACAACGAAGCATTCGTTTGTTGTTATTTTTGTTTTGCATTTCAATTTTAATTTTAAAACAAAATTACAATCCATTAGAAAACCAAAAAAAATTCATTGCAGGCTATAAACACCTAACAAGATGACAAACACACCTGAACCATTAGATGAAACCAATGAAACCCGACCTTCAGAAGACAACATTGGAACGAACAATGAACCGAATGAAAACCGCGAAGACCAATTGCACCAAGATTTAAATGAATTAAGGGTATTGAGCGATGAATTGAAGAGCACCAAGGAACCCTCTCAGGCTTCCTTGGCTTCATCATTGCAAAACATTACCGAATCCATCAACAGTGCACACAGCGAGATCACAAATCTGAGCCAATACAGGGCTCGAATGAGGGAACACTGCTCCACTAGGATGTCCAAAGAACAGATAAAAGACCTCAACATCACCAAAGCCCAGTTGTATAGCAAATTCATAGTTCCCTCGACAGGACAACCTCCATATGTGAGGAGGAAACGAGTTTGCATGGGCTGGTGTATTTACCAGCCATGGAGAGATAACTGGAGAAAGAGATGGTTCATGGTGTTTGAAGGCCCTCATGCAACAATTTGGAGGTCCCACAGTATTTCCTTCGGAAATTGTGGTCTGAGTTTCAGATAGGATACCATGTCAACTATTTTGACATCACTGGGTTTCAGGGTGTCGGTCTTGGCTCTTCCCAAGATCGAACTCAGGCCCACGGCAACCCACTTAGAGGACCTCCTGCACCCAATAGAGAGCCAAACACCCCTCCTCAGCCACCCGAGTTTGGTAGCAACCTAGATGAGATTGATGAATTAGTTAGGCATGCCACACATCATTTGATTAAACATACCACATTTGTGCCTATGTCTTCACAGATCCGGGAGGACATCGATCAGACAGAGACAGCTGCACCGTCTATGGGTGGTGGCCGGGACATGCCCGGTATAGGTGGAACCCAGGCGGGGCCTTCTAGTTCTACTGGAACAACGGTACATCGTTGTTCTCAATGTGGTCATTCTTGCCATGGTCCTATGCAGAAACATGCCACAGGGAGCTACATGGATCAGGTTAGCTATTGTTTTATTTAATGTTCAAGTATTTGTTGTATTTTATTTGATATCGTATTGTTTAATATATTTAACTTTGAATTACACATTGTTGACTTTATTTGTTTTAATGTATAGTTATTCAGGGTCGAGTCTCCATCCTCCAGGTGGGAGGACATCGGTTCCTTTGATCTTGACTAAGCCATGGCAGCAACAGAGGAGATTGGGGCACTATACACACAGGTAACTTCTTTACTTTAAATAATTAGATCCTGTTACAAATTAATTAGCACTGAGTAATTACCATATTATCATTGTATCTTCCAACTGTGTTTATCATATTGTATAAATTATTTGAGAGCTATAAATTCATATAATCCAACAAAACAAAAATGAAACCTTATAAAACATGAAAACCTAAGAAAACTAGAAACATTTGTTCATGTTTACTTTAGTCTTCCTAGACCTCTAATGATTATAGAAATGGGAGTGAAATTTCCAAAATCTGTCATTCTTACTTGACCAATGATGAGCCCACAGCTGGGGTTTTGGTGATGCCCACAGTGTCCTTCATCCTCAAACTACCATCCAATGCTTTCTTTCTCTTCCTGTGCTTGACCAATGCCATGTGTGTTATTGATGCTTTGTCATTTGTCACCATGTCATCCAAGATACCTTTGCAATGTACTCTCCTTGTCCAAATCATCTTCAAATGACCACAGTATGGGTCATTTGACTCTTGGCTCAATAGGTGTGCCAATGGCTGCAATGCCCATCACTTTATCCACCAGATCAACCTTTGTTGCCATGTCCGTATGCCATGTGTTCTTCAAGCTTAAACTTTGCCATTAATGTTGTCATCAATGACAATAATAGATAACCATATTCATCAACCTCTCCTCAATCTCCCAAAATATTCACACATTGCTTCCTTAAAAATGTAACTTGTCTTCTATTTATACTCTTGTCTTCTATGAAACTTGTCTTCTATTTATAGTTTTATCATTAAGATGATTAAATAAATCAAATATGATTTATTTAATTATGGCCATGCCATGTCACCTTATTTAATTTTAATTTCATGCCATGTCACCTTCTATGCTTTCAGAATATTAAATGTGAGACACACATATGCCCTTAAGATGCCCGCAATGCACTCTTAAAAATGCCTGCAGTGGGCTCCACTTTGATGCCTACAAGGGCCATCAACACATGCCTGTATTGGTGTTGGATTAGGCATGCAATGGTCTCATGTAAATGCCCGTAGGACCTTATCAATATGCCCACAATACACCACAAATTCCCGCAGTGAGTGCTTCAAAGAATGCCTGCAGGGTCCTTTTGATTATGCCCACAATGGTGCTTTGAAATGCCCGCAAGGGGCCTTCCAAATGCCCACACATCTTCCTTGTCCACCTCATCATCTTGTCTTTGTCCTCTAATATTATGTTTTCCAATTCATTGTCCTCCATGTCACCAAGTTATCAATCCTTCTTGTCACCAAGCATGTCCTCCTTGTCATGTTCCATGTCATCAAACACCATGCTTGACAAGTCATCAAGCTTGCTTGCTTGTCATTTGTCTTTTTCTTGTCCTTAGCTTGCCATGTCCTTCTTCCATGCTTGTCATAAAAACATGTCATGCTTTCCATGTTTTTCATACTTGTCACCTTTGCCATCCTTGAAGCCATGTCACCATCTCCATTGTGCTTGCCATAATGTGTATGCTCCATGTTCTTAACTCTTCCATGTATCTGTCATTAATGTATTATCATCAATGTCATTATCAAGTCCTTGTCATCAATCCTTTGTCATGTCTCCACTTTGTCAAGCCTTCTACACTTGTCATGCTTTCTTGCCACTTGTCAAGTCATCAAAGCTTTTCATGTTTACCATTTGTCCATTCAAGTCTTTTCCATGTCATCACTTCCCCCTTTGTCCTTAACGTGTTTTCATCAGTGACAACTTTAGCCATCAAACACCTCAATCATAAATTGTCAACCTTCTTTGCCAAATTATCATGGGCCCAATCCATTGTGGGTCAAAGGACATGATCCCCACAACCATGTTCTTTACCAAGTCTTGAACAAATGGATTGCACTAATAAAATAAAAATGTTATATAATATCCAAAGCCCATCAAACCACTATCATCTAACTTGAATATAAATTAATTGCAGTCATATTTTTTAAGTACCATCGTTGTCATTCTCATTGGCATTGTGTTTAATATTGTTAATATTGTTTTTATAAATTCAGTCTAAAAATTGTAGTGTTCGCACAGGTGTCTGCAGGCTCCAGCGACCAGCCATCGCCACCGGGGATCAAGAGATATCCACGTGCACATGTATTGTGTATTAAAACATAAATTTAATTTCAAATATGATGACTTGTCCGTGTATATTTATATGTTTCTATATTAAACTATGAGGTTATAAATGTGTATGCAGGTGCGAGCACCTCGGCCTAGCAGTGACGTTATTCCTCCCTCCCCATCCCTTTGGCCACCTTATATGTCAGTTGTATCCCCTAGCATATATGCCCCATTCCATGCATCCATCCGCACCCCCTTCCATCCATCCCCCCCTCCTATCCAACACCACAGTTCCATCCAGCTCCCCCTTACATTTCATATCTAGCTCCACCTCCGTATCAGTTTCCCATGTTCCCACCCTCCTCCATCCGACCATGACAAATCAAACATCCACAGTCACCCATCCTTCCACCGCAACACATACCTCGCCCCCCCCCCCAACATTCCCCCACCACACTCGCTTCCCCTTCCAGGGTGCCCCGATCCATACTACATCCAACTAGGGTTTATCGCCCTAGGCCTGTATCTCCACTTCGCCCACCCCAGTCCGTGCCTCCTTATTCCACCCCCCTTCTTCCACTATGCCCCCTAGTGGTGTAGCCACCTTCGAAGTGGCTACATCCTCCCCTATACCATCCACCCTAGCATCGGAGTAGGTTTTCCAACCGACTACTCCATCCGCCATCCTTGAAGACCAGTCGGTTGTGTTCACAGTGAGATTGACTAGTTTATGAAAATCTCGTTCAATTTTAACGAAAATTACTATATGCATCTAATTTCATCATTTATCTGATTGTTCTAAATGTTGCAAGGTGGCATTGCTAAGAGACTAGGAGCACGGAGGAGGGAGACCCCCTCGCAACTTACAGTCTCGCATGAGGTGAGTTATCTCAAATTTGAAAACTATTTTTACTTTTAAATTATGTTTTATGCTTGTATAATTGCCAGAAAAAGTTGACATATTATTGTTGTCGTTTTAGGGCTTAGAGGGACGTGCTTCAAGACGCCCGAAGGACCCAGCTTCCTTTAGCACAAAGAAGAGGAAGATCGATTTTGGAGATGCACCTGGGAGCTTCGAGGGTGGGTAGGAGGATTGAGAGACCCTCCTATGTACACTAGCCAAGATGTGGCATTTTCGACACGAGTTGCCATATTTTGTATAGGGCACCATGGGCCATATTTTGTATAGGGCACGAGTTGCCATATTTTGTACAGGGCATGAGTTGCCATTATATAGACGTTGGGAACGATGTTCCATTTTTCCAAAAAGTCTACATGATTGGATAATTTTTGCATATTAGTAGATGGATCTGCACTTATCTATATGACTTTTTCTTTGATTACATTTTTACATACATGATTTTGTCTTCGATAACAATGTTATGGAAAAGTTTTCACATACATATAGATGTTATTTCTAGACACCAAGTGACCTCAATATGAGTCCGTTGTATTTGAATGGGTCTTGCATCTTTTCCTTTCAGCAACAACATACCTAACCAAGCAAACTGAGTGATGTTTACATCACAAAGTGTTGTGACTTTAGAGCTACAAAAAAATAAATAGGAGATGATGACTTCTTCCATACTTAACCTTGTAATGGTTATAATAGTCAATTCTAAAAATCATTGCATCACATATTATATCAAATTAACCTAGATGTATGAGAAGTTCATATGTGTGCTTGGATGGAAGGGTTAACCATATCACTTGAATTAGTTCAAACATGATGGGTGTGCATAGGTGCAATTGGATTGAGCAATAAAAGAGAATTGTTAATGTAGTTACATATGGATCGTTCTTTGTGTGTTAGTACGTGCCTTTAATGAAAGCATGGTTAATGTGTTGAACTACTACTTGCACAAGTTGGCATAGATCCTTAGTGTTGATAATGTCTTCAATACTTTGGTAATATTAATAATCACTCTTTGTAATTTAAGTATCATGGATTTTTTGATGTTAATACACATATTTAACATTGTCAACACAATGGTTCAAGACGTCATTTTACCCCATGATCCATGGAAGATTCATTGGAGTCATATGAACCTTATTGTCATCACCTCAACCATGGTCAAGACGCCAAGATCCATCCTTAGTAGTCAAAACCTCATGTTGGAACCCATATCACACTTAAAGATAAAAAATTATTTTAAAGGGCATGTCTGGGGGTTGAGGGAATCTTGATGGATAATATCCTTAAAACATTTATATTCGATTTGAGGTCTCATATGTCCTCACCTTATCATTGTCAATACCTAAAGACCCATCCTTAGTGCACAAAACCTCCAAATGGAATCCATATCCAAAACAAAGGCCATGTATCCCGTCTAGAGAGCTTGTGTAGTGATTCAAGGGCTTGTTCATGGCTCATGAGCATGCACATATTCATTTAGTTCCTAATAACCTTTATATTTTTTAATCACCATGCTCGAGGTCTAGAGACCCATCCCTTGTGTTGAAAATCCTCTATTGGCATTGTTGTGGGACACATAATGACACATATCGGTAGTACTAATTATGACACATATTGTATAATGGATGCATACATGCATAGATGTTGTGTGAGAAGCAGACTATTTAGTGGTGGGAAAGTAAATTGGAAAATTACATGAGAAATTATGCAAGAAGGAATCAACTAACTATTGCACACAGTGATTACGGAATGATTTTTTATAATCACTCGTGACAAGTTCTTAGAGTCAAATACATTGGATATAAATAAATTCCTCGAGATAAATAATACATGACCATAGAAGAAGATTGAAATTTGAGGTTAAAACTCATTAATGAAGGTAGAATGAACGTGGAGTGATAGATTGGGAAATTTTTAGACGAATGCCTAGAGGTCTACACACAAGTTAAAGAAAACAAAAGAAAAACTCCCAACATTGGAAACAAATAGCCAAAACCAACAATGTAACTAGAACACAATGACCAAGGGAACTTCAAAATGCAACACCACTCCACAAAAGAAGTTTCCTTAGACCTACCTCATTTGGTATGAGAGAAGCTACTTTAGATACCTAGAGACCTCCCTACCACTTCTCCCATTTGGTACAATAGAATTTGCTTTAGACCTACCTCACTCATGTCAATGCTTGAGTTTTTGGAGGCCAAACTCCCACCCCACATGTCCTCTTCAACATTTTTTGTTCTCTTGGTTTTGAGCCCACCCAAACTTTTTTCATGCTTTGGATACCTTGAGGTATATCCCCAACCCAAAAAACTCTTATATTATGTTCATTATGTTGGTTATTGGCTTCACCCAACAAAGTTATATTGAACAATACACATATGGCTAGACTTGGTTCCCCATGCTCATTGCTCACTATATTTAACAACACACTTATCTTAAATTCAATTCATGTCTTGCTAAATATTTCATAATGAAATAGCTATTTGAGAGCACCACCTTAGACCAAGCCATACCATTAATATAAAATGTACATTAGAGAAATGACCTAATTCAATTTCCTTCTATAACTCCAATCCTGACCCTCACCCAAACCCTAGCACTAAACCCTCTGTACCCTTTAGATACTTCCTCCAATATGTCCTAACCTCCCTACAAGTAACCCTACTTCTTCACTCTCTCCATGTGCCACTATCATGAAACTCAAAATATTGATAAATTTACAGAGCAAAACCCTTCATCATCATTGTCATCTCTAGGTTCATCATCAACATCTCCATCATCATCTTCTTCTTCTTCATCATCATCATCATCGTCATCTTCATCAAGGTCTTCATCATCATCAACATCTTCATCATCATTGTCATCTCTAGGTTCCTCATCAACATCCCAATCATCATCATCTTCATCATCTTCATCAGCATCAGCATCAGCATCACCATCATCATCAATGTCTTCATCATAATCACCATCATCATCATCATCAACATCTTCATCATAATTGTCATCTCTAGGTTCCTGATCACCATCTCCATCATGATCATCATCTTCTTCATCATCATCATCATCATCTTCAACACCATCCCCATCATCATCAACATTTTCATCATTATCACCATCTTCATCATCATCACCATTTTTGTCATCATTGTCATCTCTAGGTTCCTCATCAACATCCCCATCATCATCATCATCTTCTTCTTCTTCATCATCATCATCTTCATCACCCTCACCATCCTCATCAACATCTTTATCATCATCGTCATCAACATCATTATCATCATCATTGTTATCTCTAAGTTCCTCATCAACATCTCCATCACCATCACCATCACCATCACCATCACCATCAATGCCTTCATCATCATCACCATCATCATCATCATCAACATCTTCATCATCATCAACATCTTCATCATCATCATCATCTTTAGGTTCATCATCAACATATCCATCATCATCATCTTCATCATCATCATCATCATCATCACCAACACCATCATCATCATCTTCTTCGTCATCATCATCATCATCATCATCACCATCACCATCATCATCAACATCTTCATCATCGTTGTCATCTATAGGTTCCTCATCAACATCTCCATCACCATCACCATCACCATCACTATCACCATCAACATCTTCATCATCATCACCATCATCATCATCATCAACATCTTTATGATCATTGTCATTTCTAGGTTCCTCATCAACATCTCTATCATCATCTTCATCATCATCATCATCATCATCATCTCCATCATCATCATCTTCATCATCATCATCATCATCATCATCTTCATCACCATCACCATCACCATCATCATCAACGCCTTCATCATCATCACCATCATCATCATCATCATCTTCATCATCATTGTCATCTCTAGGTTCCTCATCAACATCTCCATCATCATCATCTTCTTTGTCATCATCATCTTCATCACCATCACCATCACCATCACCATCACCATCATCATCAATGTCTTCATCATCATCACTATCTTCATCATCATCACGATCTTTATCATCATTGTCATCTCTAGGTTCCTCATCAACATCTCCATCATCACCATCTCCATCATCATCATCATCATCACCACCATCATCAAAGTCTTCATCATCATCACCATCATCATCATCATCACATCTTCATCTTCATTGTCATCCCTAGGTTCCTCGTCAACATCTCCCTCATCATTATCTTCCTCATCATCATCATCTTCATCACCATCACTATCACCATCACCATCATCATCAATGTCCCCATCATCATCATCTTCTTCGTCATCATCGTCTTCATCACCATCACCATCACCATCATTATCAATGTCTTCATCATCACTACCATCTTCAACATCATCACCATCTTCATCATCATTGTCATCTCTAGGCTCCTCATCAACATCTCCATCATCATCATCTTCTTTATCATCATCATCATCATCTTCATCACCATCACCATCATCATCAATGTCTCCATCATCATCACCATCATCATCATCATCACCATAAGTGCCCGGTAGACGATTTTGCAAAGTTGACCCCCATGTGCAAAAATTGCACACTCCCTTACTTGGGCCATGGGACCAGAGGAGAGGGGCACCCCTAGCACTATCTTGACGTCCTGAATCCAATGGATTCGATGTTTTGTCGATCCGAACCTCGGTCGTCATTCTACGGCTCGTTCCGTCTCGCATCGAAAAGGCCTTCACGGACATCTGCTGGATACATCCACGAGATTGAGCTTCCAAACAAAACTTTACTTTCTTCTCTTCTTCTATAATTTTATAATGATTCTGATTTCCTTTACATAGATACAACCACTTACTTCTATCTGAAGCCACCAAAAAACATATTAAAAATAATAATAAATTTCTCTACCTAAAAACTTGACTTGTGAATTACTGTAAAGGGCTTAAATATGGTGAAATGTGAATACCATATCGACATTGCTGACAAGACAAAAAAAAACAACTGCTCGTAATTAATATTTCCAACACATCTCCTACGGTTTAAGTGCATTATTCTCAACATTGACAAAATAAAAAAGAAAGAAAGACTGTAACACTTCCATCACTTCTCAGGTTTTGGAGGATAATCTCCCTATGGAATCATCACTATTGCTCTCTGAGAAGATGACGAACTTTGAATACAAAGAAGACTTTTCAACAATTGAATGGGAAATTCAAAGAACTGAGCAAGTGTAATTACCCCATATATATTTACTGAAACAATTAGAAAAAAAAATCCGAGCTTTTGGTCGAAGTATCAAGTTATGGATACAAATTCAAGACAGTCAATATCGATTGGAGAATTCAATACACCTAATGCAATTTTAAAATGGATATATTATTATCCATGAGATACATAAAATGAAATAGTCTTTGAAAATAAAATAAGAACAGTCACCAACTTGAAATTTTAAAAACTTGAATGAATTAAAACAATACACAAGTGATTAAATTCAATATCACTCTTTATATATATATATTAATTATAGATTTCGATGGGATGAGGCAATATTATATTTAGGCATAACGCCTTTAAGTGAAATTTGGACTTCCACTTCGAAAGATTTGATCGAATATAATAAGGAAACCCATGACGAAGGTTTGATCGATTCCAGGTTGCACCACAAGACTCACTACATCGTTTCCTAATATGATCTTCGATGTCGCCTGTTTTCGTGTTTCCTGCAGTACCATTCAATCAGTAAATCGATTAATACCAATTACAGTACTGCCTGTTACTGTTTTCTTTACTAGTCATAACAGTTCAGTCATATTTGATGAAATCGGAACAAACCTCAGCGATAATTTCTCCAGAGCCGCCGAATACTGTGAAGGAGGAGGTTGGCTTGTGGAGCGATCGACCCTTCATTCGATAATCGCAAAGCTTCGCATTATGACCTTCAGTAGAGCTTAATAAAACTCTGGCAGAGGTTTTGCTTGAGAACAGTGTCGACGCTGACTTTATAGCACTAAACGCTGGCTTCTCACAGCCATGGACGTCTCCTCTGAATGCTTCCATCGCTTCCTAAACTTCAATCTCTGTTTAACCCACAAACAAAATCATAAGCAACTCTATACAATGTGCTCAAAGTGGTAGATACTCGGAATTAATAAACTGAGTAAAAGTACCTTGTGGCGCATAGTGAGACGAACGTTCCCTGCAGCATCCTGAGAATGAGTTGCTCTAATTTGACATCAGATGAGTAATCATCAACTCTGAACACCAGATTTCCAGATGAATCAAAAACTGTGTAGACAGTGCCGTTGGTGAAGAGAGATCTCTTCCAAACGGTGAAGGTGGTGGGACTGTCATCATGGCCAGTACAGGAAGCTGAAACTCTTGGGGGGCGAGGGCAATGAGATGGCTGGATGCACCTGAAAATTTCTTCCAGCAGGGAGTGAAACCTGCAAAACAAAAAAATCTTATGAGGTAACAAGCTTATTACTAGTAAATGTTTGATCATGGTTTGATAATGGATTGATGAAAAATTCCAATTAAAATAACATATATATTTTAATAGTAGTATAACCATTTAATTTGTGTTCCGTAAATATTGATAAGTTACAACTACTTGTCACAAATAATTTAAATAATTATCTATTACTTGTTTTAAATGTTACTTATGTATGATATCTTTCAATTATGCAATTATTATTATTTTTTAAAATGTAATTAAACTAATATCAAATCAGTGTGAAATTTCAAAGTTATTTTAAATGAGAAAAACATTTATTTTAAACATAAACTAAATTATACGGCAAGAGGAAGATTTTGCATAGGAAAGTCATTTATTTTTAACATACTGAATTTATTGTAAAGATTAGAATGCCACTTTTAATTTGACATAAATCCAGTGCTAAAGAAATTTATGTTTATTAAATTTTATCCTCAGTGGAGGATGTAATATAAATTCTTGAGATATATAAATGCATCATGAGTTCATTCACAGATCTGTTTGATTAATCCTTTTGATGAGGCTGTTGCTGAACGACTACAATATTTTCTCAGAAAAACCTAAACTATAAACAATATGAAAGCATTAATAAATTGGTAAGTGTCGAGACAGTAAACAAGTTCAATAATTTATGTTGCTAGGTTTATGTGGTGATTGGTTTTCAATAATGAATTTAAACCTAGCACTGAATTATCAGCATATATTCAGAAATAAAACTGCAACAAATTTAAGTAAAACACCTACACTGAACGAAGAAGAGAGACAATTTGAGAGTGTTCCTGCAATCCTCTGAATTTTATTCATCAAAGCATTATTTTCAATACAGCAATGAAGCTTCTATATATAGGCATACAAACTTGCAATTGAAACCTATAAAAGAATAAAAGTAACCATAGTTAAAGCAATATTAACCCTGGGTCAACATGACGGTGCCTAAAATCCCTCTCCGTATTCTTGGATTCCGCTTCATATTTATTTAATGCACGCTTCCCTATAAATAAATATGCATAGGAGTTGTCTTCGAATTGATGAAGCTCCTTATGTACCGTAAAGCATCTCTCGAAGATATCACAATCTTAGGATTATTACATCTTTAAACAAAAAAAACAAAAAATGCTTCCTCTAAATATTTTAAAACCCTCTCGTTGTGGCGTCCCATTGACTTGAACGATACCAAATCTTTAAACAAAACAAATACTAGAAATATCTTAACGCTCAGGGTGCCGTATGTCATCTTAATAGACTAATCCACTAAGCATCTTGTGTGAGCATATATTATAGTAATGCTACTGACATACGATAATTTAATCAATTCAATAAAATGAGATGAACATATATTATGGCAATGCTACTTACCATATGATAATTTAATGTAAGTATAGTTTAATAAATTCAATCAAATGAGATGAACATATGGTAATGCTACTTACAATAGGATAAATTATTAAATTCAATAAAATGTTTTTTTTAATGGAGGTTATCAAAGACTAACTTTGATTTATCTAATCTAAAAAAGATAAGGTTTTTTTAGAATTGTATTTTTATGATATAAAAGATTTATTAAAAGCATTCTTAAATTACCATAATTGTGATCATTTAAAAGGTTACCGAGTTCAAGTACTCCTAAATCATCATAGTTGTGATGAGTTAAAAGGTTTTGAAGGTCATTATTTTAGCAAATATTTTGAAATTGTACTTTAATATTTATGAGAAAGTGAATTGTATCTTCAACGCTCTTGGTGTCATAAAGATGAAAAAATCATTTTAGGAATTGAGAGTTTGTTCTTATTTTAGCAATGTTGATTTTCTTGTTTACCCTACTTAAAATAAAGATAGATTTTTGATGTTTCTAAATTGGGGTTGATCAACTCCTTCTATATCTTAATTTTTATCTTATCTCTAAATCTTTATTGCACCACATCTTATTGTTAAATTTAAATGTAATAATTCTATTAATTTATCACTATTATGTAGAGTGATATCTTCCTTGATTCTCCAATGATTTAGCCAAGACTTGGTTTCTTTATGCCAACCTCTCTTAAGTGGTAGTTTGTTTTGACAAGAGTATGAAGCAATATTAGTAAGCCTCTTGTCTCCTATGTTGTTTATCGTGTTCTTGTACATTAGGTACCTAGTCATAGCCATGATTTGAATGGGAAAGATGCTCGGATAGGATATGGTGACTTTGTTCTTATCGTCATTAATTGATTTACAATTGTTTTCAAGTCCAGAATAAACTTTCCACCCTCCATTTATCCTTTTCTCAAAGGTATAATTTGAATTAAGCTTATGACAAAGATCAATTCTGAAATATTTGTAAAAAGTCACTTCCTTGAAGTTGTTGTTGTCATACATGAAATTATCATAAATGACCTTTTGGGATTTCCTTATCATAACCTTTGTTTTGTTGGGGTGTAGTCTAAATATTATAAGTTTTCAACCTTTTCCGAGCATATTTTCTATCTAATTTTGTTCATATTGAGATTGGAAATCTTTTTAAAAAATGAGAATGACATATATTAGCTATGGAAATTGCATAATTTGGGTGCCATGGGGGTATTTGAGGCTGTTGAATCTATTTATGGATTCAGAAATACAATTTAAACACGTAGAAATTCGGATTTTATCAAAAAAAGAATCCACATAAAGTCGAAAACTTAGAATAAATAGACTACTCCTTTTGTTTGTGTTAATAGTCATACCCATATTAAAGAAAAAAAGTGGACATTTTTTAATTACTTATCAAGATCATAAAGACTCCTCATCATCAATATCATATAGAAAAACATAAAAAAATGATGAACTTACTTACTCTATTAATAATAAAAACTTTATTATCTATTTAACAAATATTCGAGAAAACATGTTGCTTGTCGAGATCATTAAGACTCCTAATCATAAATACAATATCACCATAAAAACAACATTAAAAAATGATGAACTTACCTGCTCTTTTAATAATAAAAACTTTATTACCTATTTAACACATATTTGAGAAAACATGAAATTTAATAATAAAACCTTTATTACAAGTTTAACACATATCTCCTTGAAAGTATGGAATTGGAAATTTGGAACGAAAAGAGGAGTTATTTATCTTTTGTCAATAAATGCACCGGTTTTTAAATGGGGAAAAATAACATGTTCATGGCCATAGTAGTTGTCAACGGCTTTTGAAGATTGCCGCTCCCAATAAAACAAGTATTCGTTGTCATCTCATGCGCAAGCTTACCTTCTGTATATGTGCAATGAATTTCTTTTAATATATGATTTCAACATAAACCGCCCAAGTTTCAATATTTAATATTTGAAAAGATAGATAAATTCTTTTATCCGTACGTCGACAAAAGCTTTCACCAGAACTTATTTGACATATTCGAGGACCTAAATTTTCACTAATTTTAAATTATAAATCATTTAGCATGGTCCTTAAAAGCATTGTTTGTTTAAAACTAAGTTTTAGTGATGATTCACCTCAAAATCATGTTTTTAATGAAGTTACATAAATATTTTTTTTATTTTTTATTTTTGTTATACAATCTTATGATTTCATACTTAAATGTTAAAGGTTATAGTTTTGATATTTTTATTTTATATTATATAATCTTATGATTTCATTATTGTTGTTGCATCGAGAGGAGTGAGGTTCTCTACAATTCAATATGGGGAGATGTTATCACGTATTTACAATTCGGTATGGGGAGATGTTGTCACGTACCTAAAGTAACACTACATTACCAAAAATAAAAAGTAATCAAAAAAATTTATGTGGGCTCATAAAATAAAAAATTATGAAAAGTAATTTAAAAATCCATGTTGGCCTATAAAATAAAAAATTAAAACTTAAACCCTTATCTATCAAGCAAGAGAGGGATCAAATTTCTTCAGTTTAAAATAATTATAAAAATTCCACCTCAATAAATTGGATCCCTCTCGGTGCTTGAGAGATTTGGGTTTAAGATAGATCTATGCTAGTGTAAAACTCAATTGCAACATGTTTTGGCTAATCGATTTAGAGTTTGTTGGGACAAACCACACTTGTGTGTTATGCATTAATTGTTAAAGATGTAGGATTGTAAAAGGAGAAAGGAATGCAACAAAAACATTCGGTAACAATATGAGAGGTTTTGTCTTTTATGAAAGAAAGAAACAGATAATATATTAGTTACTCCCTTTGCAATAGTTAAATAAAAATCATTATGATACTTGCGCCCATCCCTGCACCTTCAAAGAGGGAGACCTAGTGCTTGTTTACGACCAAGCCCATGACAAAAATGGCAAAGGGAAGTTTGAATCCTTGTGGAAAGGCCCATACATCATCAAAACCTACCTCAGGAAGGGGGCATACATCCTCACCGATTTTGAAGGACGACCCTTGACCAACCCTCATAATGGGTTGTACCTCAAACGGTTTTACCCCTAACCCCATAAGAGCCATTGGTTCAAGTTGTATAGTTTTCTTCCTTTTTTTGTTTTCCGCCTTTTTACCTTTCGAGCCTTACACTTTGCTTCCATGATTGATACCAGATGGATTCTGCTCCCTTGATCTATGTCGGTTTCAGCGAAGATGCAAGTAGATGGTATCTTAACCTCGCCTTAGCAGCTTGGGTATTATATTCCCCTCACACGATTTGATCCACCTTGACGGAGTGTGTATTGGTGATACCACAAACAACCAGGCTGAGTACGATGTTGTGACCGGTCTCTTGATTGTTTCCCTCCAACTGGGCATTAGTCACCGTCGTGTGTTTTTAGACTCCACACTCCTTATCTCCCAGCTCAACAAATCCTACCAGGTATGCGATCCTTGCCTTTTTAGAACGTTCCTACACACTAAACAATTGATTAGACACTTTGAATTCATTACATTCACACATGTCCCACGATGTCAAAATAGTATTGTAGACAAAATGGCTAACGACATTCTAGAATGGCGTATCAATCACTGCATATAGAAAGTAAATAAAGTATGCATCATTATATCATTTTGGATCCACATGTACATCTACATCATATAGACATCATCATCACACCAAAGGCTCATAAACATAAAAAATACATAAAAAGTGCATCAATGTGCATATAAATATAGATATCTCTCAAAATGGCATAGTGTCTACATCATCATATAGGAATAACTACATAGAGGAGCCCCAACAACTTCCTCGTCATAAAAATACAAAGTCGAGTACATCAAAATTCCCCATTCCCACAGCATTGGGGGGTAGTCCCAAAAAATTCGTTCTAATCATATGAGTCCTCATCATCATCCTCCTCCTCCTCCTCCTCTTCTTACTCCTCATCTGACTCAGTCTCCTTATCAGACAAATCCTCCTCGTCATCATAAGGAGCATCGCCCTGGGACATGGCTCGTACATCCTCAGCTTCCATCGCAATCTATCGCATAATCGGCCTCCACTCTGGTGATGCGTCGTAGTATATGTCGATCAAATCCTTGTCCAACCACTATTAAGTTTCATCCACTACACCCTCATAAAACCGATCAATCCCTACACACAGTGAATCCAAAATCGCCGAAGAACTCTATTAACGGCGATGTCCTCGACTAGGAGGGTCAATCCCCTTGACTCTACCTCTTCATATCTTATAAACTGTCGGAGGCCTCGGTCCCACATCTACACACACATAAGCACGACATCAGTATCATCGCCTTATAAAAACTCTAGCTACCATATATTATATGAAGTACAAAAACATGATACTGTAAAACACGATGTGTACATACCATCTGGTCCCCAGGCCTAACCGAGAGGACATGGCAGCTCTAGATCACCTCTGTAATCCATCCCTACATAGGGATAGTCCTCAATGACTACTGGTAGCTGCATCCACTACGTGAAATGCTCCCAAGTGAAGAACCTCCCCACCAATCCTCCACCCCCGCGAGTCGTCATCTCTCCCCACTGCTGCATCCTTGGCTCAGTGGGCCCACCGTCGCGTATCTCCAAATGCGATCGCAGATTAGGTACCCGCTCAAAGAAAAAAGAGCGTATGAATGAGGGGAAGCAGAAATCCACTCCTGAACGACTCATCCTAGTCATTTCCCACAAAACTGTCGTCAGATACATCTGCCCCCATCCAAAGTATGTCCCCACTAGTACCTGCTCCACTAGCATCAACTGACCACCTTCCACCCTATGGGGCGGCTTCGAACCCAGCACCCGCACTACGGCGACTGCCACAACCCGTGTCTCCAAGCCCTCAATGTCGCAGATCAAAATGGAATTGTCATGCACATATGGTGATACATAACAATGCTGATCCAGCATGTCCTCCATAGAAATATTACTCAGCTACCTCGGCTATGTGTCCGCTATCACACATAGCCATGGGAGCCCCGTCAAGAAGTACACATCTGTAAGGGTGAGCTCTATCCACTCCCCCTGTATCAAGAAGGCCCCTGTGTCGACATCCAAAAAATGTATTAATTGTTCAACAAAATTTTTCCTGTGTGCATAAGGGGCATCCTCACAAACTTCAGCAGCCCAAAGACGGACAAAGTATCCTCCACAGCCTAATCGTCATCGATTTCCTCCAACAATGACCCAAACTCACATTCACGGCAGTTCACTTGCGACATCCTGCAAACCCACATCCAATCCTATCGTTAGTACCATGCAACAAGTACCCCCCCCCCCCCCGTGGGCCAGAGCACATTTATGGGACAAACAAACGTTCCCACAACGCACATATTTTCCTGACAGGAGTGCTCTGGAGTGCACTTTTCTTCTCGAAAAGCGAGCTCCAGGAGCATGCCTATCTACCCCACATGCACACTCGAAGCATGATTTTCTCCTTGAAAAGTGTGCTCCAAGAGCATGCCTGTCTGGCCCACATGTGCACTTGGAGCACGTTTTTCTCCCCAAAAAGCGCACTCCAAGAGCCCTCTTTTCAATTCGAAAAGTGTGCTCTGCCGCAGCCATGTCCTAGCCCAGCTCAATGGGGCACCCAAGACACCAAAAATTCAGTCACAAACCATGAAAAATGATGAGAATGGCATCAAGATTTACCTGGAAGTCGCAGAAGTTGATTTTTTCGGTCAGATCGCGAGAAATCAGCAGTTAACTTTTTTGTCCCTTACACACTCCTTCAACTCCAAACAGTGAAAATGACATGTGGAAGGTGGGCTCCCCCTCATTTATGGCCCATATTTTTCTCTTTTTCTTCCTTTGACACTATTGAAGTCATCCAACCTCTGCTTTTTGCGTCGATTGCACCACCGAATGCAGAATTCCATGCCCGTTACGATGCTTGAGATCATTTCTCACTCACCTTTTTCTCGGTCGTCCTTTAATCGAACCTATGCCTCAATTTGTGTGCCACCTAGTACATCGACGGTTCCCTATACTTTTTCAAGTTTTATTTATCATGGCATATTCTCGAGCCCTTCGCTCCCTCCATACTACAGTTATTGCGTTATTTCACCACCATTAATCTACCTGCAAGGAGGTCCCATTGGTGTTCCACCTCACCGTTTTTATCGGTCCACTCATACCTATCCCTCGCTTTGAACACTTCCTCCTTTCCTGACTTTCACATCTCTTTGGTATACGTTTATCCCTTTTTCGGGCCGGGTAGTTCCTTTTACGAAAAATGCACTTAGGGAGTTTATGTTAAGCTCTTTTTTGAATCCTTAAAGAATGAAAAGATCGCTGAGCAATCTTGTTTCCTTTCATGGTCGTTAAAGTACCTGAAAGGGCGTCTATTCGGTAAAGGTTTACCCCTTTTTCTGACTGGATAGACTAATTACAAAAAATGAATACTCTAGCCCCTTCGGCTAGAAGAGTTCTCCTTTGCATTATTTTATAATTTTTCATGCTCTGGGGACTAACCTACAAAAAAGAACACCCTCGAAGTCTTCTTACCGCTTTCAGACTCTCTAAAATTGAAAGAAACCATGAGCACTCACCATCTTGGGCTCGTCCAAATCCACACAATGGTATCATCTCAAGCACACTTCTACCCCTTCTTCAAGCTCCTTAAACCATGAAGAAGGCCCAAACGGTGCCTCTTGGTGCCCCAACAAATCACCTCTGATCCCCCCATTATGGAAGCATCCCCAATATGGTCTCCTTTGTTCAGAGTATTATGTCGTGTGTCACCCTTGGAGTCTCCTAATATTACTCATCAATTCCCACCCTGAGACTCCCCCCCCATTGCAGTCACAGTCCCTGATCCCCCGAGCTATGATCCCATTCCCTCAAGGTCAGTTTCATATGCTTCCTAGTCATCCCTGTCGTCATACTCTGTACAAAGTAAGTTTGAGTCACATTCCTTAATGACCCCCATATTCCCCCCACAGTGTCTCAGTGTCACATCTAGTACCATCACATCTTGGTTGTATCCCTCATGCTCCTATCAAGGAAACATCATTTCCTTGGTAGTTGTTGGTCTCCTTCTATCGACGCCAACACATCTATTCCATAGGATATACCCACAGGTTCCATGTACCTTGGCATCATCACCATAAGTGGAGAGTTCCTAAGGACCATCCTAGATGAGTCATTAGTGCCTCGTCGATTGGTTGTTTCTCAAATGCTCGACTCCAAACCCATCATCGTACCAATGAGATTTGTATGGGGTATTGGTCCCTTCAATCATTGGTTTAATACCTCGGATATCCCCTAACTCTAACACATTGGTGAGTCTATTCGAAACCCTATAGTTGTATGTTCCCATGGATATCCGGGCTGTGTTGGAGAAATTGTTTGGAATCCCTCCAGCTGTATGCTTCCTAGAGTATGTAGCTCGGATGCATCCAGTGTACCATTGAGATTCCGACTCTCCGTCATTGAGTCCATATAGTTGTTGGCACCCTTCAGATCTAGCAGAGCATCAGTTGTTGTGGTACTGCATTTAGGATGAATGGCATTATTCCCAGTTTTCGTTCTTCAGATCAGGTATGGTTGGACCATGAGTATGTCCCATATTTGTGTCCCCTCTGGAAAATTATGATGTACCCAACAATTCTTTATGTATTGTTCAGGTCCCCTTTTAGGCCCCACCATTACTTGTATATCTTCAGACATTGATATGAGCATGGGTATGCCCACCTCATCTGTATATTTGAGATTGTATGCCCCTCATCCATTATTGAGGAGTTGTATTTGCAGTTCATATATGAAGCACTTGTTTCGATATCCAACCAGCCTCTGCTCTCTACCACCATAATGCTCACACCCTTGGAAAAAGTCAGTACCTATGATGTCTATCGTCCATATGATGAGCTCCTTCCCTCACACATCAGGAGGCAATTTGTTAACACCAAATTTTACCACCAAGCTCATCCCCTTAGTCACATAACCCATTTACCCTTTTTTCCTACATATTTGGCCCCAAAAAAACCAAAATCCCTAAGTTGGTAAGCAAATGGGAAAAAAATTAATTATTTCCCTAAACAAAAATTTAAATTCCTTCAGAAAAGTCAAAATCCCCAAAAAAGAAAATAAAAGAAAAAGGGAAAATTATTCAAAATAAAGGAAAAAGGAGCGAAAACTCAAAATACCATAGACCAATACTTGTGGTTTCCCAATACCATGGGCCAATACTCCACCACCCAAAATTGTTATAAAATGATGGCGGAGGATCCTCATTTCACATGATTCACTCTTCCTATTGTTACTTCGTTGGAATTACTATTGAACCCTAGCCTCGATATTTGAGCTTATGTTTCCATAATAGAATTTCAACCACCACCTTGAGCATTCGGAGGAGAGTCAAAAACATTGGAGACCTGAAGCACCACCATCTCTACAGCTGCAAGGCCCCGCGACATCTACTCACCATCTTGAGGTAAAAAAAACCCTGTAAATTTATTTTACATAATACAAATAAAAAAGTATTCTTTGATTCATAACCCTTGTTTACTGAATATCTCATGAAATGGAAGATTAATGCTTAGTTTAGTTTTTATTTTTACTGCAATAATTTCTCATGTTTTTACTTTCTCACATTTTTATTTTCATGCACACATACATTCATGAACTGTTACTAAGCGGTTCACAACTCTTAGTAAGTGCATTTTTGTACCAGCTTATGTGAAAATACTAGCTACAATGATAAATGTATATTTTCCAAAAAATACTATATGAACATAATCTACATGGAATGCACTGGGGAGTACATATATATTTTTTAATTTATTTTAGAAAATTATATATTTTATTAATTTTCGAAACTAACCATTGAATATTTGAATCACATTTTGTACACATTTGTGTGCACACAATTTTCTTTGTTGCTTATAAAAATTGAAAAAACAAAAATACTTTTTTTACGATGACATTTCAATGTGGGTTGTATATATTTTTTTAAAAATTTGGGTTATGTAGTTTATGTTCTTGATTTTTATTTGAGATGCTTTGAATTTTTGGACATGGTTTTTAAGTGTAATTTTTAAAATAAAATTAAAAGAAAATATTGTACAAACTAAAAAATGTGTAAATCATATGCCAGTGGATAGACGACCCTTTGATGATTCCACCGTCATCAAGTCCACCACCTAAGGTGCAATTAACAATAGGATTTATGCCTTTCAAAGAGGCCAGTAAAATTTAATTTGTAGAAAAGGGGGCTGGAGGTATGTTTTTAATGACCTTGATCGAGCTATTAGCTCGATTTAGTTCTTAGACATCCTTGATCTAGAATTTGAGTGGTTTTTTAAATACCTTGATCAAGGGTTCAACCATGGTTAAGTAAATAACTCAATCAAGATTTTGAAAATCTCAACCGAGCTCAATAGAGCTACTTTCTATAGCTTGCGGACTGTTAAATATTTTATTTTTAATAATGACAATAGCTCGATTGAGCTTTTTTAAAATCTTGATCGAGGTTTTAAAAAAGGCTTGATCGAGTGCTTGTTTAATCCATTTATCAAGCTTTCAAAAGCTCGATCGAGGTTTAACCAAGGCTCAATTTCAATATATTTTGTTTTTTACAACTCACACCCGCATCTTGCCAAATTTGTTTACCCATATTCATGGGAACACCCATTCATAACTAAAAATGTATTTGGATATGAAAAATATAAAACACAATGAAAATAAAACTATATCCACACATGCGTCATGCATAAACAGACATATTCATCACAGAAGAAAATAAAATCATTCCACATCCATATACAAAGAAAATATTTATCTTTTAGAAAACAAGATCTAAGCAATTGGTTGTGTAAAATCAATTTTCCACCCAATCGTAGGCGTCAACTATAGATATCACCCCCAAGCTGGGCTATGACACCACCAGGGTGAAGGAAACACTTGCAAGCTTCTATCTCTCATCCCACAACTCATTTTCTCTCGTGCTTAGTCAAACTTCCAACCTTTGAGTATTATAGGAATCTCACTCATCCATCCCAACCATGACATTATTTTCCATTTCCCCACACAACACAAAGAAGGCATTTCCCTCTACTGCTCTATTGTTCCCTCAAGAAATCCAACCTTTACAATGCTTACTAGTGTGTGCAGAAAGAGTCCAACATGTTGTACATGCTATTGAAGAATGTCCCTTAACATTAATTCGTGGCTTCTCAAGCATTCAGGAACAACATAAATCAATGGGTAAAGTTTTCTATCTTGCATAGCCTTTGTGCTCAACTACAACCATCTCTTTCTTCTAATGTTTGTAATTTTTCATTCACAAATCGAATTTTCTGATTGTTTTATAGTCTAGAAATGGTAATGACAATGAAATTAATAACAAGAGGAAAAGCTCCACCTACTATAAAATATGCATGAAAATAATTAGTAGACTCCAAAGGATATGAGATGGTGAAAAAAACAACTAAGAGAACTTCTAACCATAGAATAGAGGACTCTTCCAACTATCATAGAAGTATATTCATCCCATGCTTCCATAACTGTATGAGAAGACTTTCCCCACCAACCTCACACATGCATTAAATGATTGGATTTAATAGTCAAAAGGAAGTAATCAACTCATTTAAGGAACATGGCAACAAAATGATGAGTTCTAAGGTTGAGACTTGGCAATAGATTATTTAATCTCCCATAGGCCCCCTTTTCCCTTGCCCCTCTAGTGCTCTTTACACAACCATCTTGAACCATTTTATATTTTTTCCAACATAATATTTACATACCTTTCAAGTTAGCTTGACGATCTAATCACATGGTCCGTATATAAATAATTACATTATATAGGTCTAGTCATTCACTAGTTGGGCCTTGGCCTTGAGCTTCGCACTAGGAATCCATACTAGCATATTTATATCATTTACATAATTTGATTTAATACATTCCAAGTCAAAACTAGAGATATTATAATACATTATCTATCTATTCCCTTTATACTCTTTCATTCTTCTAGTCCTTATCCCCTCTTTCTTCTTTGTTATATCTATACAATAATCCCCTTATTCCCGATTTGTTTGTTTCTTAACCTTCTCATTTAGTGATATTTGTTTCATTTAATTTCTTGCTTGATATTAACCCTTGTTAATTTAATATTTTATTTTTATTACTATCATATCTCAATCCTATAAGTATAGAGGAATTCCTTTAAATTCTCTCATTCTTATCCCCTTTTCTCATCTTCTTAATTTTGGATACCTTTCTTAATCTTCATCTTATTAGTCCCTTCCTTCGGCAACAGGGACTCTAGTAAACATAGTGCAGCCATTTCAATTATTTGACATAGGATTTCTTGGATTTATGTTCCTTTTAAACTAAGGTTGTTAAACAAAAATTTTTGTTGACCAATGAGATGATTTGAGGTATTATTTGGCCTCACATTAAGGCCAGTTGCAATATTTAGCGTTTTTAGTTAGGTTAAGCATAAAATGTTAGTACCAAGGACATTCACTGGATTTGAAAGTATTTGAAATTTTGAAATTTCAAGTAATGATATCTATTATGTAGCATTAGTCTTAAGCATAAAATGTTAGTACCAAGCTTGATTTCTCTGGATTGCATCGCCCTTCTTATGCGGCCACCGCCCCATCACACATTCTCTTAGTTCTTGCTTATTTCTTCAATTATTGCACATAAGGCATGTTGCAATTTCTCCCTGCATTATCTTCAATATCAACAATTTTTAGGTTAGTATGGTTCTACTTCATGCTGAATTATAAGATATAAACTATCAATGGGTTGCAATAGATAAACAATGACTTAGTATGATCATTGTCTACTTATTTTCTTTTACTTCACTATGATCCTTAGTGTCATCTATACATTGCAGAGTCACTTTCTCCCCTAATCATTCATGCCTTTACCCTGGCCCGTTCCATCTTTATTGCCTGCTCTAGTGTGTCCGCTCTCTTACTGTTATAAAGATAAACAACGAATTAATAAAAATGTCAATTTTCATAGTATCATTCTGATCCATTTTATATTTATGGCTTGCTAAAACAACACTAATGTGTTTGTTAGATGGGTCCTTAGCTGCTATTGAAACACTGGTTGAGGGCCTTGGCTATGGTTGAGGGCCTTAGTTATGAATTTATGATAGCCACTAGAAAGATTTGCTAATAATTTACTATGATCCTTACTACCATATATACATGGTTGAGTCAGTTGTTCACCTTTGTTCATGGGAGTATTCATGTCTTTGCCCTGACCTGTTCTATCTTTATTGCCTGATCTAGTGCGTATGCTCTCGAACTATTATAAAGATGAATAGTAAAAATGTCAATTTTGATAGTATCATTATCTGGATCATTCTATCTTGATGGCTTGCTATAGTGCATTTGCATGTGTACCAAAACTCTTTGTAATTGTTATGAAGACGCAAGCAGGGTTAAAAAACAAATATACTCTTTAGCTTAAGCACCACTAATGTATTTGCTATATGGGTCCTTAGCTGCCATTGAAACACTAGCTGAGGGCCTTAGCTATGAATTTGTGATTGCCAGCAGCTATAAACGATCTATTTTTGAAAGCTCTTTATGTCAATTTTCATAGTATCATTCTCTGGATCATTCAGTATCCTTATGTCTTTCTATAGTACATTTTCATGTGCGCCAAAACTCTATATAACTGTTATGAAGACGCAAACATGGTTAAAAAAAATACACTCTTTAGCTCAAGCACCAATAATGTATTTGTTAGACGAGTCCTTAGCTTCTATTGAAACACTGGTTGAGGGACTTAGCTATGAATTTATGATAGCCACTAGCTATAAACGATCTATTTTTAAAAGCGCTTTATGTCCACTAATTTGGAAGTCAAAAGATTTGCTAATAATTTCTAGATGTTGTTATTATTGATTCTTACCAATGTGCAAGTGAAGTAGAGTTGGGTATTTCATGGAAACGGATCTGGGTTCTCATTTCCAGGATGCCTGCTTCGGTTCACAACCTTGACCTCTCGGGAAATTGATTGCTAATATCCAGCTTCTTCACACACCCGCATCTATGTTTTCTCCTGTCGAACTAAAGATTTTAAAGCGAATTAGATTTCTTATCTCGTATAAAAGTTTTTGCCATACTAGAACTCTCTATCCATTTATCATTTCAAGTTCTTTGCAGCTGGCTATGAATGAGAAAGGTTTCATTGTTCATATTGTTATTTAACCGTTGAGCATGTGGACATTATTTATCAAACTTTAGGAAATATGATATCTATTCAAAATGTCTTTAACCCAGCTAGCTAGTGCACAATAAATGAAGATTGTTCGAAGGACAATAAATGCAGTCATTATGAACCATTGTGGCATAATTGTATTTAGAGCTACCTATATAGTAATAGTTTACCGGTATGTGTGCCTAGGACGTGGTTATTTCGCATTAATCTATATGCCTAGTGTATCTGATGGGTGTGCTACGTGCAAGTTTTATTTTCCTTGGTAGGTGACAGATGGGGTACGTGTAGTAAACCATTTAACCATGCAATTACTAGATGGGTATACGTGTAATATCCCAATTCAAAGCAAGCTTGAAGGAAGCTGCAGAACATTCTAACACCCTAGAGGCTAGCATGACCTGGGAGGTCTTTTCCATTGGCAACAACTCAGAACCTGAAAAACAGAAAGGCAAAAATACAGACGAGGCTGCCATAGGGTTAGAAAACAAGAAATTGCTAGGAAAAAAGAACAAAGGCTTGGCTCCGGGACCCAGCATCAACCAGAATGGAACGCACACTCCAGGTTCTCCCTCTCTGCCCCCATCGGGGATTTTCGAAGACTTCTATGCGGCCTGCCCAATCATCGAGGAAGACCCAGTGAAACTACCAGTAGAATGAACTCTTTGCGGCTACTGCTCCGGGTTACCTCTGCGACTACCAGCTATTTTGTTTCTATTTCCTGCACAGTCTTTTTTTCAGTACGGTTAGACTCAATAGATTTTCATTTTTGAACAAAGTCCCTATTTTTTTAAGGGCAGACCACTCTCCAGAGGTCTTAATTCTGTATTATGTCAGTCCTTACATCAGTCACTATAGTATTTTTTAGCAATTGGGATGGTGGCTTCAGCACATGAGGCCTCCCCAATATGCAAAACTCCTCTCGGCTCTAGATGTATATTCAGTTTCTGTTAATTAAATTTCTGCTCTGCAACTTACAAAAAAAAAAAATCCCAATTTTGACCCCATTGCCTTAAAATGTAAATAATGTAATATTGTTATAAAATCGTGGTGAGGAGATCAAGGCCAAGGCTCCACCATCGATTTAGTGATGTATATGGTTTATGTGCTAGCCAGGCACAATGGAATTGCAAATATCATGTAAATATGCATTTTAATGAAATACCCACAACTAGCTATGCAATGCAACAAGAGATGGGGGCATGATTCTACAAGGAATTGGGAGAGAGAATATTCAAACTCTTGAACCAATCAAGTCAAGCCAAGTGTCAATGAGAGAACCCATAAACCCTCAACTACCCATGTTGACTTTTGTACCCAATCATTCATTTCTCCCAACAGTTGGTTGAAATAGTTAATGGCTTGCGGAATGGAGAGGTATAGATGTCCAAATTCGAGTATGGGAAAGCCACCATTCATGGAAATTCGTGTTTGGCTTCCTTGGCAAGAAAAGAGCCATGAAATTGCTTCCAAAGCCATTCTTCACCGAGGAGTTTGCCTCTTTCACGTTTTTGGAGTCACTTGGGCATTTTCCCTCCACGTTTTTCTGTTTTTTGATGGTTTTTTAGCTGGGAAGAGGACATTTTTGTGTTACAGAGATGCTAGGAGGAAGAGAGATCGATTTGGGGGTTTCATTGAGGCCGTTTTGGACATTGTGTGTAGATAGAGTATGTTGGGGACTGGGGTATGGGTTATGGGTTTCCATTGTTTTGGCTTGAGCTTGAGTGCAAGCATCCATAAATGAAGAGGGCTCAGATTTAGCCTAATAAACCAAGCTATGGACTGGCTTGGCTTAGATGCAATGATTAGTTGGTTGTGTATGAGCTTGAGTGTCCTCTTTTCCTTATAGAAATCATGCCCAACTCGGGGGTGGTCTATGAGTGCTAAAAGAATACAAGCTAGGCAGAGACCTATGGTTGGGTGGAACGTTGCAGTGACATGGCTAGTTGCTTAGGACTATTTGACAATGAAGATAAGTATTTTTTTATCTATGTGTTTTACTTATACAATGTTTTAAATTGATGACTATTATTGATATGCTGAATGCATATGAAATGTGTGCGGATGAGGTTTATTTCCGTTGTGCATGTTTGCTTGATTTGCATCTGCACACATTTGTTTTATTCGTATGAATCTAACGAAATGGGCCGAGTTTTTGTAAAATCCCCAGAAATGTATTCATGTTCCCTTCCTTACATTGGATCGACGAGAGAGGACGTGACAATACGTGTAGCTAAGGAGTTTACATGTAATTGCGTTGTCTTGAGGGCTTATGTTCCATATTTTCTTGATTTATTTATCAAGTTGTTCTGAGTTGTTTTTATTGTTTTGTCTGTTTGTGATAAGTCCAATTTCGATATAATATCTCTGAGAGCCCCACCCACTCCCCTCTTTATATTTCTACGCTATACCAAGATACTGGAACGAAAACCAAGATATAACTCTTCACTCTAGATCGAGAGAAATCAATAGATCAATACATCTCTAGACCGATACGATTCTTGAAATAATTACGATAGAAATTGTTGATAAACATCTAACTAAAAAGATATAAATCGATATACAGATCTCAAGATATCTCTTTGGAAATCCATACAGAGATATACAATAATATAATATTTATAAAAAAACAATCTATAAAGAGATATATAGATCGAAATATCTAGATTGAGCGTCAAGAAAGAAATATAGATCTCTAAATCTAGAACAAGAAGATATTGGGGCTATAACAAGTTCTATATATATATACAGATATCTAAATATCGCAATTGATTGTCGTTGTGAAAAATCCTATGCTGCACAAGATGTTTAAAATAGCCTGAGATCTAAGAGCCACTAGGAATAAAATAAGAACATTTTTCACAAAGCCTCCATTGTGCGGCTGAGCTGTTGCAATGGCTAACTATTTATTATATTTACATTAGCCTCTTAACTTACCAGCATTCTCGCTAATCAACCCCTTGATGGGTTTTTAGAGACATGTCTATGGATGGAACTCTCTACATTTGAAATGTTTGTTGCAATGAATGTGAAACAAGATGTTTAAACTGGCTCGAGGAAGAGCGCATGAAGCCTAGTTTCCTAGATCACCTTAGCAATGGGTTACACGCATGGTCGTTTTTTGCTATGCAATTGATTCCCACCAATGTTGGATACGCAATTTCCATCACCAATATTGCTTAAGTTTTAACAACATAAGTAATGTAAGCTCCCAGGTGTCTTAGTAAGTCAAGATCACCAGGTTAGGCCTTCGTTTCTTTGGCATAGAGGTTTAGGGTTATCAATTCTACAAATTGAGCTTTACACATGTGAAGAGGAGAAAGCAGTGGGTGCTCACTCTCGGAGGGAAAGTCTACATCAGTGTTATGCGTTAAAAATTCGTGGAACCACTAGAAACAAGACTTGGATCTGTCATTCCTGATGGCTCTTATGCTGGTGAAAAGTCCTCATATATGACTTTTTATTGATCTACACAAAGGAATTGGGGTCCGTAGATGGAGGAGTGCTCTGGCGCCTTCATTTATAAACTTGACTTTACATTAAAAATTGTTAAACTAGCAACAACCACATTTTTAAATGTGGTTGATATTCGTGATCGACGTATATCAACAATGACCACATATTTAAAAATAGTTGATATTCGTCGATCGACGAATATCAACCACATTTAAAAATGTAGTTGTTGCTCGTATACAGCCGACGCGACTAAGAAATACTAAAATAAAAATAAACTAAAATAAATTATATAAATTAAAGTAAAGTAAATTAAATAAAAGCAAAGTAAATTAAATAAAGTAAAATAAAGAATAAAAATTAAAATAAAAAATAAACAAGTGGAAATAAAATAAAATAAAGTAAAGTAAAATAAAAATAAAAAATAGAGTAAAATAAAGAAATAAAATAAAAATAAATAGATATAAGTGAAAAAAAAGTAATATATATATATATTATATAAAAATACAAAATAAATGTAAAAAATGTAAAAAATTAAAGATAAGTAAAATAAAAGATAATGTAAATTTAGAATAAAATAATTAATTGATATTACAGAAAAGTAAAATAATGGTTAATTAAAAAAGAAGAGTAAAAGAAAGATATTTAATATAAATTAAAAATAAAATTAGTGATATTAAAAATAATTGAAATAAATAATATTAAATATAAATGAAGAAGAAAATAATTGATATTAAAATTAATAAAAAAAATAAGTAAATAAAAATATAGTTTACATTAAATTATATTAAATAAGAAATAAAAAAATTAAATAATTCTTTTTAAATGTAGATTAATGTAAAATGAAAAAATATTAAATAAATTAATATTATATTAATATTAGTAATAAAATTTGGTTATATGAAAAAATATATATATAATTAAATTGAATTTATATTTCAAAAAATTAAAAAATTTCAACTTAAATTTATATTTGAAAGTTATATTAAAAATAATTCAATAAAAAATAATAATTTATATTTCAAATTTACTTACTAGAAAAAAAGTAAAATAAATGTAAAATAAAGAAATCTTATTTTGAAAAATTTATAATTATGAAATAATTAATAATAAAAAATTGTAATATTTATGAAAAATATGGGCCAGGTATCTATGAATGTAAGATATGAAATGACATTCGTAAATGTATTTGATATTGTCAAAGCATGGAAGTGAAAAACATATAGTGTATACGATGAAGAAAATTAATATTAGAGAAAGTTCAATATTTTGAAATTGGAATTTCTATTGAACACATAGGTTGAATTCAATCCATCTTTGACATCAATCGAGGCTCGACCTCAATCAAAGGTTGACTTAAATCCATAGATTCATTTAGTGCAAGGTTGGATTCAATCCATGGTTGACTTCAATTTAAGTGTGACTTCAATTCAAGATTGACCTCAATCCATGGTTGAATTCAATCCATAGTTTACTTCAATCCAAGTTACATTTCAATCCATGGTTGACTCAGTCCATGGGTAACTCAATACAAGGCTTACTTAAAGCTTGACTTCAATCCAAATTTGTCTAAAAGGTTCACGTCAATCCAAGTTTGACTTTAATCCTAGATTGGCTTCGAGTGAAGGTAGACTTTAATCCATGGTTAACTTAAATACAAGGTTGACTTCAATCCAAAGTTGACTTTGTACCATGGTTGAACTCATCCCGTTAATAATATTAACATTAATGACTTCAATCCATTGTTGACTTTAAACCGTGGTTGACTTCAATCAAAGGTTGACTTTAATACATAGTTGCCTTTTAAGTAAGATTGGATTCAATCCATGGTTGACTTCAATCTAAGGGTTACTTCAATCCAAGGTTCACATCAATCTCTGGTTGACTTCAATTCATAGTTGACTTTAGTCCAAGGTTTAGTTCATTCCAAGTGTGGCTTCAATCCATCAGTAAATTCAATCCAAGGCTGACTTCAATATTGATTTCAGTCCAAGGTTGTAAAAAGGTTGACATTAATCCAAGGTTGTAAAAATATATATATATATATATATATATATTAAATGTAAATTAAAAATAAAATTAGTGATATTAAAAATAATTGAAATAAAAAATATTAAATATAAATGAAGAAGAAAATAATTGATATTAAAATTAATGAAAAAAATCTAAGTAAAGAAAAATGTAGTTTACATTAAATTATATTAAATAAGAAATTAAAAAATAAAAAAATCAAATAATTCTTTTTAAATGTAGATTAATGTAAAATAAAAAAAATTAATATTATATTAATATTAGTAATAAAATTTACTTATAAGAAATTTTTTTTATATAAAATTAAATTAAATTTATATTTCAAGAAATTAAAAAATTTCAACTTAAATTTATATTTGAAAGTTATATTAAAAATAATTAAATAAAAAATAATAATTTATATTTCGAATTTACTTAGTAGAAAAAAGGAAAATAAATGTAAAATAAAGAAATCTTATTTTAAAAAAATTTATAATTATGAAATAATTAATAATAAAAAATTGTAATATTTATGGAAAATATGGGGCAGGTATCTATGAATGTAAGATGTGAAATGACATTTGTAAATGTATTTGATATTGTCAAAGCATGGAAGTAAAAAATATTGTGTATATAATGAAGAAAATTAATATTAGAAAAAGTTCAATATTTTGAAATTGGAATTTCTATTGAACACATAGGTTGAATTCAATCTATCTTTGAGGTCAATCCAAGGTCGACCTCAATCAAAGGTTGACTTAAATACATAGATTCATTTAGAGCAAGGTTGGATTCAATCCATGGTTGACTTCAATTTAAGGGTGACTTCAATTCATGATTGACCTCAATCCAAGTTTGTCTAAAAGGTTCACTTCAATCCAAGGTTGACTTTAATCCTAGAGTGTCTTCAAGTGAAAGTAGACTTTAATCCATGGTTGACTTAAATATAAGGTTGAATTCAATCCATTGTTGAATTCAATCCAAAGTTGACTTTGTACCATGGTTGAATTCATCCCGTTAATAATATTAACATTGATGACTTCAATCCATTGTTGACTTTAAACCATGGTTGAATTCAATCAAAGGTTGACTTCAATACATAGTTTCCTTTTAAGTAAGGCTGGATTCAATCCATGGTTGACTTCAATCTAAGGGTGACTTCAATCCAAGGTTCACATCAATCTCTGGTTGACTTCAGTCCAAGGTTTAGTTTATTCCATGTGTGGCTTCAATCCATCAGTAACTTCAATCCAAGGCTGACTTCAATATTGATTTCAGTCCAAAGTTGTAAAAATGTTGACTTTAATCCAAGGTTGTAAAAAAGGTTGACTTGAATCCAAGGTTGACTTCAAACCATGGTTGAATTTAATCCAAGGTTGACTTCAACCCAATAGTCGACCTCAATCCATTAATCATGTTAACATTAATGACTTCGATACATGGTTGAATTCATTCTACTATTGTCTTTTAAGAAATGTTGACTTCAATCCATAGTTGACTTTTAATCAAGATTGACTTCAATCCGTAGATGACTTTTAAGCAAGGCTGACTTAAATCTATGGTTGAATTTTAGGGTAAGGTTCATTTCAATCCAATGTTAAATTCATTACATGGTTGACTTCAATCCATAGTTGACTTTAATCGATTGTTAAGTGTTAAGAAAGGTTGACTTTGAACCACACCTGACTTCAATTCATAGGTGACTTCAAACAATAGTTGAATTTTATGCAAAGTACGGTTCAATTAGAGGTTAACTTCAATCAAAGGTTGACATCAATCCATCGTTGAATTCCAGCCAAGGTTGACTTCCATCTGTGCTTGACTCCAATCAGTGGTTAACTTCAATCCAGCGTTGAATTCTATCGATGGGTGACTTCATTCAATAATTGAATTATGTCCATTGTTGACTTCAATCCATAGTTGAATTTGAAACAATCTTGACTACAATCCAAAGTTCAATTCAATCCATAGTTGAATTCAATCTATTGTTGACTTCAATCCATGGTTGAATATGGCTGGTGATGTGTAATTATGTTTTTTATGGTCAACCATGGCTATGTTTTACCATGGCTGACTGTGATTAACTTAAGGAAACCATGGTTGAGTATGGTTGACTATGTTCAATTTTGGGTATGTGGCAATAACATGTCCAGGAAGGGTGTTATCGTAATGCCAATGTTTCTCTAGCATTATGATGACTAAAATAATTTCCATTGTAGTCGCCTATCCATGGTTGACTTCAATGTAGTTTCCAACCATGGTTGACTATGGTTGAATATTGTTGAATTTGGCTGAATATGGTTAACTATGGTTGACTTTGTTTGACTACGGTTGACCTTGGTTAACCATGGTTGACCTTAATTGACCATGGTTGACTTTGGTTGACCATGGTTGAGTTTGGTTCATAATGGTTGACATTAGTTGAACATGGTTAATCGTAGTTGACATTGGTTAACCATGATTGACTTTGATTGACCATGGTGGACTTTGTTTGACCATTGTTGACCATTGTACACCGTGGTTGTTTATGGTTGACTTTGGTTAACCATGGTTGAAGTTGGATGAGTATGGTTGACCATGGTTAACTATAGTGGACCATGGTTGACCATTATTGACAATGGTTGACCTTTGTTGACTTTAGTTATCATTGTTGACTTTGGTGGACCATGGTTGACTTTGGTTAATTTTTTATTGGCCATGGTTGACATTCGTTGACTTTGGTAACCATGGTTGACTTTGGTTGTGGTCAACCATGAAAAACCAGATTTGACTATGGTTGAATTTCGTTGTCCACAACCAAAGTCATATTAGAATATTATGTGGTTGACCATGGTTGACTTATAAGTATTTGGTTGATCACAACCAAAGTCATATACGAATATTATTTGGTTGACCATGGTTGACTTTGGTTGACCGTGGTTGTATATGGTTTACTTTGGTTAACCATGGTTGACTTTGGTTAACTATATTTGACCATGGTAGACCATGAATGACAATATTTTACTTTGGTTGACCATCGTTGACCTTCATTGACATTAGTTTACCATTGTTGACTTTGGTGGACCATGGTTGACTTTGGTTGAATTTTGGTTGGTCATGTTTGACTTTGGTTGACCATGGTTGAATATCATTGACTTTGGCTAACCATGGTTGACTTTGGTTGTGATCAACCATGAAAAATCATAGTGAACAATGGTTAACCATAGTCATCCATGTTCAATAAAAGTCAACCATTGTTAACCAAAGTCAACAATAGTGAACATAGTCAATCATAGTAAACCATGATCAACCAAAGTCAACCAGGGTTAACCAAAATCAACCATGGTCAACTAAGGTCAACCATAATTAACCAAATTCAACCATGGTCAACCAAGGGCAGCCATGGTCAAGTAAAGTCTAACAAATTCAAGCAAAGTTAACTATAGTTATAGATGACCATGAGTGGCTTTAGTTGACAATGGTTCACTTTGGTTTACCATGGTTAGCTTTGGTTGACCAAGTCAATGATGGCCAACCATGGTCAACTTTTTTTTACAATGGTTAACATTGGTTGATCAAGTCAACCATGATTGACTTTGTTTTACAATGGTTAACATTGGTTGAATTTTGGTTGACCATGGTTGACTTTGGTTGACCATGGTTAAATCTAGTTGACTTTTGGTTGACCATGGTTGATTTTCATTTACCATTGTTAACTTTGTTTGATCATGACTAACTATGGATGACTTTGGCTAACTTTGGTTAACCATGGTTGACTTTGGTTGTTCATGGTTGAATTTGGTTGAGCATTGTTGACTTTGGTTGACCATGTTTGACTATGGTTAACTTTGGTTTACTGTGGTTGACTTTGGTTGACCATTGTTGACTTTGGTTGACCATTGTTGACTTTGGTTGACTATGGTTAACTTTCGCTAATCATGATTAACTTTGGTTGACAATGGTTGACTTTGGATGACTATGTTTGACTTTGGCTAGCCATGGTTGACTTTTGGATGATCATGGTTGACTTTGGTTGACTATGATTGACCATGGACAACTTTTGGTTGATTATGGTTAACCATGGTTGACTTTGGTTTTCCATGGTTGACTTTGGTCGAATTTTGGTTGGACATAGTTTACTTTGGTTGACCATTAATTGTTGTTAAGGGTTTATGATGTTTGAGTATGGTTGAATTGTTATATACCTCAATGGCTATATCACATTTACATGATCATCTAGAATTATGTTTAAGTTTCATTATATTGTTTAGTATTAAAATTACATTATATCAAAATATTGAATGTTTTATATTTACTCATGTTTTTTAGTACCATCAAATTAAATTATTCCTAGTTCAAATACATATAGGCATATTGAAATGTGACAATATACTTTACTATATTTTTAAATATCATATTGCATGTTTCAATGTAAATTTGAATTACTCGTAATATAATTTAAATTGATATCATTTAAAAAACACACATAGACCTTTTATTATATTTATATATTAATTAATTTTATAATGAATAATCTTGAATTAATTGACTTAGTTTACAGTTAAAATACAATTATTATTTATGAATTTATATACTATCTTATTTTCTAAACCATGTTAAAATATTATCTTTGAATTAAATATAAATTCTCTTTTAATATTTTCAAATTAAATCAATTCAAATATTTTAGCACTAAATATAGTGCATATTACAATATAAATTTGAATTACTTGAATTTAAATCTATATATTGTAATTTTTTCTTACAATGTTAACAAAATTTGTTTTATAAAATCTATATACTAAAATTTTCTAAATCATATTATAGTATAAATTTTATATTAAAAAACAAATTTTATTTTCAATATTTTCAAACTAAATCATCATATACTTTCATAAATATAAATCATATTAAAATGTGATATTATATAGTTTTTACTATAATTTAAATTTTATATTCCAATGTAAATTTGAATTATTTTACTATAATTTAAATTAATATGAATTTTAAAAAAATTGCCTAATTTTAATTATATAACCTTATAATGATTACATCATGTTATTTTATTTATTATTTATATAATTATGGTTTTATAAAGCATAACTATTTACATAATTTTATTTTTATAATGTTTAAAAAGTTGTATTTATATTATTTATATGATTTTATAATATTTATATAAATGGTAATTTGATAATATTTATATAATTTTTTCTTTTACAAAATGTTTATAATAAACATATTTTGAATAAATTCAATATATAATTATTTCAAATATGTTATAAAAATTTGTTTTATCATATATATGAGATACAATTGAATTTAAAACAAAAAAAATATATAATTGTATTAACTTTAAAATATTTATTTTACTAAAAACAAAATTAAAAAGTTAAAATCCTTCCAATACAAAATACATAAATATTTTAGTTATTTATAGCTTTGCCATTGTTTTCCAAAATATTTGAGTATTTATAACTTTGCCATGTTTTTATGTTATATTATATTATGGTAAATTGTTTTAAATTTAAATAACCATTTTGAAGTAACAAAGATAAAATTATTTTATTAATTTTAAGTAAAATGCCGTGAAAAATATGTTCTTTATTCTTAATGCTAAACCCTAATTTATTCAATAATTTAGATACTCCATTAAAGGATTAAATTGTACACTTCATAATCTACATTATTAAAGGTTTTTCCTTTTAATTAAACATACCTTTAACAATTTCAATTTATAATTAAATAATTTAAGTGCTTTGCTTGGAAATAATATCCAACATATTTTAGTTATTTATAACTTTGCCATAGTTTTTTTTGTTGTATTATATTATGGTAAATTGTTTTATAATTTAAATAAGAGTTTCCTGATCTTAAATATTTAAAGATTTTTTTTAGTTCGGTAATTTGGATATCAAAGGTTAATATTGCATTAGAATAGAACAATTCCAAACAGTAAAAGCCTAGCGCAATCCAAGCAATTAAACCCTAGCCACGGATAATTGATATACTTTCTGCCATCTAACACACATTAAAATAAATATACTGAATATAAAGTGTAAGGCTACCCCCGCTGCTCCCAAACATATTGATGATATCTTAATTACAATAAATGTACATTCAATCCGAGGCTCTGCGCCTTATTGCGCCCTCATCCTTTCAACAGAGAAAAAGGGTGAATAGAAAAAAATTGAGAGGAGGTTCGCACCTCTCTCTCCTCACTCGGAAACAATGATAAATATAAGGAGGAGGCTTGCACTTCTCTATGGAACTCTGATGTCGAAGCATCTTGTTTCCAACAATTATCCATCAATACTCCGCGCGCAGTGCTTTAGAGAATGGGACTAAAGTTTCTGGTTGCATTATGAGGTAGTATCCATAAGTCGATCCACTGCCTGATGCATCCACTATGAATCTGTCTGAATCAATAAAAATACCCCAGCTAGAAATTTGAGAAGGATTATTAACTTGGGAAAGGGGCTATTCTTCATTGCCTGGCCTAATATGATCCCTGCACTGGATTCTTCATGGCCTTCACTGGAGGAAGAATATATTGATGAATTCGGAGTGCCCGGCACAGTGGAAGTGTCTCCTGAGCGGTCTCCGGCTCGGGCTTCTTCTGTGGCTTCCATGGCACTAGATTGAGGAAAATATGCTACTTCTTTTAGAGCCTCATGCCGTGTCTGGTGGTCTTCCTGGATTTGAGAAAATGGCCTCACAACATGACCAAAGTCTGGAAATTCTTCTTCTCTTTGCAAGCTCGCTATCAATGTCCATCAATGCGCTGCTAATAAGAGGGAAATCTGCAAGCCTGCTATCAATGTCCATCAATGCGCTGCTTCTTGACAAAACCTGAGCAGGATTAAAAGGCTTGGATCCCCCCTGTGTGCATTTTCCCATTGTATCGCCTATCGGCGAAAGATTTAAAGGTTGCAAAATAAGAGAAGTTTTCAATTTTAAGCAATTTTTTTATAATGAAATTTCTATCAAATTCATAGATTGAATACTGTGTTGAAACCATCTGTGCAACAACATAATAATATTTTAATTGTATATATAAGATTTAAAGGTTGCAAAATAAGAGAAGTTTTCAAAATTAAGCAATTTCTTTATAATGAAATTCATAGATTGAATACTGTGTTGAAACCATCTGTGCAACCAGCATAATAATATTTTAATTATATATATATATAAGATTTAAAGGTTGAAGTTTTCAATTTTAAGTAATTTTTTTATAATGAAATTCATAGATTGAATACTGTGTTGAAACCATTTGTGCAATCAGCATAATAATATTTTGATGAAAATGTTGTAAAATTCTTTAAAAAAGCAAATGGTTGACCCATTCTCGTCTTCCAACAAATAATAAGATTTACTGGATCTGCTCCTACTACTTACTTGTAACTGATCCCCCAAATTGATGATGAAAGCTTTAGCTATGGGTTCTATAGCAACCCACTTTCCATTTCTGATTACTTGTAGCCCACTAACATCACCCTGCATTAAAACAGTGATGCCGCGTACATCTGAATGGCCTGGTGTACCAATGGTAAGATCTGGATTTGGGCATGGAGGATAGTATGCTATATACATCAATTGGCTGTGTTTTCCGAAAATCCTATTCAAGTAATCAGAGTCGAGCCCTAGAGCTTCATAAATGGCAGCCAAAAGCCTTAAAACCAGTGCTCTCACCTCCACAGCATAGTTGCCCGCAATATCTCTGCAACAAAAGCATAGATAAGAAAAGTTATTTGTTATTTCGAAGGATTATACATTAAGAGACAACAATTTATAATTGATTACCTGTAGGCTGCAGGTTTTTCAGGCCAAGAGCCCATCACTTCCTCCAGAGGATGACATGGGTGGATCAGATAATCCCTCCAGTTGTGGAGTTTTTCTTTACGAACATTGAAGCTTGTAGAAAGCCGAACCCGCTGCGTTGGGTCCTCTGAGTAGAGGCAAGCTCGGTTTTCCACAGGCATTTTGAAGAATTCCTTGGTGATTTCCATCATGCTTTTCATTACTGTCTCTGGCACGCCATGGTTCACTATCTATATTCGATCATATCGACCACAACATATGTGGCCACAAAAATAATAGTTGAATTACTAAGTTATGAAACTCGAAATTAATTCCGCAACTCTAAAAATATAGATGGCCATAAAACTTATCAAAACTAATAAGGTTCCATGGCAAGGTTGTTCCTAATACAATACCCTTTCGGTGTGGGTGGAGGATGAACTACAGGAACAGAAAAAGGAAAGCAATTACATGAGGAAGGGGATTGAAGGTTCATGTGTACCTGGAAAAAGCCATCCTCCTCACATGCTAGTCTGATTTCTTCCACTACCCTTGTTTTGTTAGGGCCATCCAGATCCCGCAGATCCACTACTAGAATGCTCTGAGAGTAAAAGATCCCTGGGGCTATTCTTCACTTCCTGGCCCGATCTGATCCCTGCACTGGATTCTTCACGGCCTTCGATGGAGGAAGAAGATATTGATGAATTGGGAGTGCCCGGCACAGTGGAAGTTTCTCCTGAGCAATCTCCGGCACAGCCTTCTTTTGTGGCTTCCATGGCACTAGACTGAGGAAAATATGCTACTTCTTCTAGAGCCTCATGCCGTGTTTGGTGGTCTTCCTGGATTTGAGAAAATGGCCTCACAACATGACCAAAGTCGGGAAATTCTTCTTCTCTCTGCAAGCTAGCTATCAATGTCCATCAATGCACTGCTGATAAGAGGGAAATATTCAAGCCCCATCAATGTCCATCAATGCGCTGCTTCTTGACAGAACCTGAGCAGGACGATGACGTTGTATGTCGGTATTCCACCACATTTCTATGGAGGGGTTGAACATGAATCCATCGGCTCTTTGAGTTGTGAAGGCCCGCTACGGAACTGCAGCTGCTTCCACAGCGGATGGCAGGACCGATCGAATTCTCTTCCCCACCGCGTGGAAAGAGTCTAATTAGCAAAAGAAACCGTAACCCAATTTCGCATTAGCAAATCGACTTTTCGGTAACCTCTCACTAAACCCTAAATCCAGGCCGTTGGATGATGTGCTTGACGAAGGAATATGCTGCCATCATTAATCACGGCCTTCCATCCTTAATGAAAGATTACAAGGCTGTGATCCTCCCCCTATGTGCATTTTCCCATTGTAGCGCCTATCGGCGAATGAAAACCTAAATACTAAAATGTGAACTAAAGCCGCCATATTCCATTGGGCATGTTGAATTCTTTAACTATCTGAGGCGAACCATTTTTTCCCACTAAATTAATATATAGCGAAATCTCAAATTTTTACATTTATGCAGTTTTCGTTAAAGTGAATTTTGAGCTTAGTAATTATAATAAATATGCTTGAAACATATTATTTCGATTGGTGTATCCTTTATTTCCCTAAGGTGTTATTTCCACAGCTTAGAAACCTGACTCTGTGCCTCTCGCTACAATAGGTTATCCAGAAAGTGTAGTGACAGACAAATGGCAGTGTTCAGCTGCGGATCGTAAGCTGCGTATCTAATATAGAGAAAAGGAGTAGTCACAAGTTCAAATTAATAGTACAAGGCGATATAACTCGATAATTATTAGCATATGTATTGTATTATATATAATGCAAAGTCAACTGCATATAATCAGATTTGAAGCTACCATATTCTCATAAACAACTCTATGTATGTTTTTTTTTACACAATACAAGATAACTATTTATGTTTTTCTTTACACAATGCATGACAAAACCTAAAGAAAGGGACTTGTTGCTACGCCCTTGTTCTTATTTAGTTATCTTATGCCTATATATAATCACTTTGATCTTTATCAACCTGTTTTTCTTTACACAATGCATGACAAAACCTAAAGAAAGCGACTTGTTGCTATGCCCTTGTTCTTATTTAGTTATCTTATGCCTATATATAATCACTTTGATCTTTATCAACCTGTTTTTCTTTACACAATGCATGACAAAACCTAAAGAAAGGGACTTGTTGCTACGTCCTTGTTCTTATTTAGTTATCTTATGCCTATATATAATCACTTTGATCTTTATCAACCCTAATTACACTAATAGTTATACCAATAGGTGTTTAGATATTATTTGAGATTTTGGACTTCCTTGAGTGAATGAACAAGATTAACTTGAATGTAAAGTGGGGATTCATTTCAAGGTCGTCGTATAGAAAAGGGGCATATTTATTAAATAGTATTTGTTTTATGTATAAATTAATTAGTTTAATGTTTATATCAATTATTTTAATGTTTAGATTTTGTTTACCAACCAACCATCTCCACAAAAGATTTTGTTTACCAACTAACCATCTCCACAAAACTAAGTAGTTGGCTATCCCTATCGGTGTTCACTGGCCACTTTACTTGTGGCTGATATCGCACAACAAAACTCAACTCCACAAAATCTATTTCAAATATTTTTATTTAAGTTTTTATTAAATTTTAAAAACCATGGTCTAAATAACAAGTATATTCAATGATGCAAATGTTACCATGGGACACACTTAGGGGAAATTGCATTTAACATCAATTGAACAAATAATATAACAAATAATTGGATACTAAATTTTAATGGATATGTATATTATTTTTTTAAAGTAAGATTTAGAAACATAGAAGATGAATGTGTGAAAAAAAAGATTTAGAAACATGGAAGTTGAATTTGTGAAAATAGCTTCAGAAAAGTCATGGAAAATGGTCTACAAAGTGGTAAATGGATTATTTTTTCAATCTTCACATTGACATTTTTATATATTTGTCTCGAGGTAAATTGAAGGGCCGTACAAATAGTTTATTAATAATTTTTTATTAAATAAATAAAATAATTAATATTTAAATATACTTTAAAACATTTTTATTAAAATCAAATTATATAATATTAATATAATTTTAAACATACAAATAAAAAAATACTAAAGTCATAAAACTTTTAAACTAAACTTCAAGAATAAGTAACAAAATCAAACTCTTACTTTTCTATGTATATGAAAAACTAGATAGACAAAGACTCACTAAATAAAATATAAAAGGTTTTATATTTGTCGTTATCTTATTAAATTATGTATTAATTTTATAATTAATTTTTAAAGTTCAAACATTATATAGAAAAAATAATAATGGTTGTCGTTAACTTATTAAATTATGTATTAATTTTTAAAGTTCAAACATTATATAGAGAAAATAATAATGGCTATTAAAAACAAGTTGCAGTTGCAGTTGATAGGGGTTCATTGGTTGTAGTTTGGGTGGTTGGGAGGAAAGATTGTTGCCCTCCCTACCCAGGTTTAATTTTTGTAAGTGACATGATGCATTGTAATGATTGTAAGTGACATGATGCTCTTGTTCAGAAAAAATATTTTCTTAAAGATCAAAATGATTTGGATAATGAGAAATAAAGACCTCCCCTTTATTTGATTTTTAAGAAAGACTCAGTGCCATCGGAATTTCATTTGAGAATTTAGTCGGTGGCCTTTATTTTTTGGTGTTCTAAAATTCCATCGCCGAATGGTTGTGGACGTCAAGTTTTGGAAGAATGTCCGTAGTAAAGAAGTTCCATTTTAATTGATCAATTGTTTCCTAGGTTATTCCAAGAAGGTTTGGATTAGTAGTAAAAAAATTTAAGTCTTTATAAAAAATGAATATTTGGACATTATAAAAGATTAATGTTTGCAACATGAAATTATCTTTTCGAAATAAAAGATAGTGTGTGTAAATATAAGTTACGGAAAAAATAACAATTACAATTGTAGAGATTTACAAGAGCTTGTGCTTTCAAGCTTCAAAAATAGCAGCTGTTTACAAGAGCTTGTGCTTGTGCTTTCAAGCTTTAACAACTTGACTTTCATGAGCTTGAGCTTTCAGATAAAATTTTACTTTTTTCTTTTCTCTAATTTTATAATGTGATTTCTTTTGCATAGATACAACCACCTGAAGTTGTTAAAGACAATAATACAACCACCTGAAGTTGTTAAAGACAATAATAAATTTCTCATTGAAATTTACCTGAGAACTTGCCTTCGCAGCGCTAGTTTTACATCCTTTAGTCGCAAATATAGTTACTATTTTAAAGCCAGGAAGAGAAATTGGATCAAAAGGTCAATTTTGACTCACTTACTTCTCGGACTGAAGACCCACTTTAAACTACTGTGCAACTTAAATATGATGAAATGGGAACACCATATTATGACATTGCTGACCAGACAAAAAACCTACTACTCGTCATTAATAAAAAAAATAGACAAAATTGATAAAATAAAAAAGAAAGATAGACTGTAACACTTCCATCACTTCTCAGGTTTTGGAGGATAATCTCCCTATGGAATCATCACTTTTGCAGCGTTAAGCCTCGGGCGTCGTCCTCTCTGAGAAGATGACGAACTTTGAATACAAAGAAAACTTTTCAGCAGTTGAATGGGAAATTCAAAGAACTGAGCAAGTGTAATCACCCCATATATATTTACTGAAACAATTAGGAAAAAAAAAAGCCGAGCTTTTGCTCGAAGTATCAAGTTATGGATACAAATTCAAGACAGTCAATATCGATTGGAGAATTCAATACACCTAAAGCAATTTTAAAATGGATATATTATTATCCAATTAAGCTAATGGTTTATTCACCAAACCTCATATTACAAATTAGTTATGCACGATTAGACATTCAAAAGATAAAGTTGAACATTTTTAATAGTAATGAGATACATAAAATGAAATAGTCTTTGAAAATAAAATATGAACAGTCACCAACTCGAAAGTTTAAAAACTTGAATGAATTAAAACGATATACAAGTGATTAAACTCAATATAACATCACTTTTCAAGGAAAAGCACTAGCTTGTCCAAAATTAACTTCCCTGAAATTAACTTCACATTTCATAAATTTAGTTCGCATTTATGGGTAGTTAACTTTGCACAAATTAACTTTCCATTTCATAAATTTACTTAGCCTTGCTTCTCAACTTAAGGATCCTTTTTATTTTGGGTAACTTCTTAACTTCATTAACACATTTTTACTACTGTGGACTTATATATATTATTCAAAATATTTTACTATGATTTTTCATTTCTTAGAGAGCTTGGGCTTTTCATACATTTCACTTCTTCTCCTTTCACTTTTGCTCTTCACTTCGTCTCTTCTTCTCTCACACATCTCTCTGTTTTTCAACTATATTCTTCTACATATAGGATTTGCATAACCACGACTTGAGATTGCTTCACCTAAAAGCTACTAAGTTACATTAAAGACTAAGTTACATTAAAGACTGAAATTAATTTCTACCTAAAAATTCTTAACATGCTGAATATAAAAAACTATTACATAAATACTTTCCAACAACTTTATATATATAAATTTCGGCAATATTGTATTTAGGCATAACGCCTTTAAGTGAAATTTGGACTTTCACTTCGAAAGATCTGATCGAATATAATAAGGAGACCCATGACGAAGGTTTGATCGATTCCAGGCTGCACCACAAGACTCACTACATCGTTTCCTAATATGATCTTCGATGTCGCCTGTTTTCGTGTTGCCTGCAGTACCATTCAATGAGTAAATCGATTAATACCCATTACAGTACTGCCTGTTACTGTTTGCTTTACTAGTCATAACAGTTCAGTCATATTTGATGAAATCGGAACAAACCTCAGCGATAATTTCTCCAGAGCCGCCGAATACTGTGAAGGAGGAGGTTGGCTTGCAGAGCAATCGACCCTTCATTCGATAATCGCAAAGCTTCGTATTATGACCTTCTGTGGAGCTTAATACAACTCTGGCGGAGGTTTCGCCTGAGAACAGTGCCGACGCCGACTTTATAACACTAAACGCTGGCTTCTCACAGCCATGGCTATCTCCTCTGAATGCATCCCATCTCTTCCTACAATTCAATCTCTGTTTAACCCACAAACAAAATCATATTAGCAAATCTATAAAATGGGCTTAAGGTGAAAGATACTGGAATTAATGAATTGAGAAAAAGTACCTTGTGGCGCATAGTGAGAAGAACGTTCCCCGCAGCATCCATGAGAATGAGTTGCTCTAATTTGGCATCAGATGTGTAATCATCAACTCTGAACACCAGATTTCCAGATGAATCAATAACTGTGTAGCCAGTGCCGTTGGTGAAGAGAGATCTCTTCCAAACGGTGAAGGTCGTGGGACTGTCATCATGGCCACTACTGGAATCTGAAACTCTTGGGGGCGAGGGCAATGAGATGCCTGGATGCACCTGAAAATTTCTTCCAGCAGGGAGTGAAACCTGTAAAACAAAATAAATCTAACAAGTTTATTATTGGTAAATGTTTGATCATGGTTTGTTTTTGATAATGGATTGATGAAAAATTTCAATTTAAATAACATATATTTTAATATTAATATAATAATTTAATTTGTGGTTGGTGAATATTGATAGGTTACAACTACTATCACAAATAATTTAAATAGTTATTGATATACATGCCATTTATGTGTGATATCTTTCAATGCAATTATTATTATTTTTTAAAATGTAAAATTTCAAAGTTATTTTGAATGAAAAAAATATTTATTTTAAACCTAAACTAAATTATAAGACAAGATAAAGATTTTGTATAGGAAAATCATTTATTTTTAACATACTGAATTTATTGTAAAGATTAGAATGCCACTTATGATTTTACATAATTCCAGTGCTAAATAAGAAATTTATGTTTATTAAATTTTATCCTCAGTGGAGGATGTAATATAAATTCTTGAGATATACAAATGCATCATGAGTTTATTCACATATCTGCAGAATTTTCTAATTTGCAAGTAAACGCTATTTAGTAAATTTCTGTTTGATTAATCCTTTTGATGAGGCTGTTGCTGAACAACTACAATATTTTTCAGAAAAACCTAAACTATAAACAATATGAAAGCATTAATAAATTGGTAAGGGTCGAGACTGTAAACAAGTTCAATAATTTCTGTTACTAGGTTTCTGTGATGATTGGTTTTCAATAATGAATTTAAACCTAACACTGAATTATCAGCATATATTCATAAATAAAACTGCAAAAAAATTAAGTAAAACACCTACACTGAATGAAGCAGAGAGACAATTTGAGAGTATTCCTGCAATCCTCTGAATTTTATTCATCAAAGCATTATTTTCAATACAGCAATGAAGCTTCTATATATAGGCATACAAACTTGCAATTGAAAATTATAAAAGAATAAAAGTAACCATAATTAAAGCCATATTAACCCTGGCTCAACATGACGGTGCCTAAAATCGCTCTCCGTATCCTTGGATTCTCCTTCATATTTATTTAATGCACGCTTCCCTTCGTAGGCACAATAAATAAATATGCATAAGAGTTGTCTTCCAATTGATGAAGCTCCTTGTGTACCGTAAAGCATCTCTCGAAGATATCACAATCTTAGGATATATTACATCTTTAAACAATAAAAAACAAAAAATGCTTCCTCTAAATATTTAAAAATCCTCTCGTTGTGGCGTCCCTTTGACTTGAACGATATCAAATCTTTAAACAAAACAAATACTAGAAATATTTTAACGCTGAGGGTGCCGTATGTAAGTATAATTTAATAAATTCAATAAAATGTTTTTTAATGGAAGTTATCAAAGACTAACTAAAGACTAACTTTGATTTATCTAATCTAAAAAAGATAAGGGTTTTTTAGAATTTTATTTTTTATGATATAAAAGATTTATGAAAAGCATTATTAAATTATCATAATTGTGATGAGTTAAAAGGTTGCAGATTTCAAGTATTCCTAAATCACCATAGTTGTGATGAGTTAAAATGTTAGAAAGGCCAGTATTTTAGCAAATATTTGAAATTTTGCTTTAATATCTATGAGAAAGCTAATTGTATCTTCAATATTTTTGGTGTCAAGACTTGGTTTCTTTATGTCAACCTCTCTAGGTTGTTTTGACAAGACTATGAAGCAATCTTAGTAAGCCTCATGTCTCCTATGTTGTTTATTGTGTTCTTGTACATTAGGTACCTAGTCATAGCTATGATTTGAATGGGAAAGATGCTAGGATAGGATATGGTGACTTTGTTCTTATCATAATGTAAGAGGTTAGTTGATTTACAATTGTTTTCAAGTCTATAATAACTTTCCACCCTCCATTTATCCTTTTGTCAATGGTATAATTTGAATTAAACTTATGACGAAGATCAATTCTCGGATATTTGTAAAATGTCACTTCCTTGAAGTTGTTGTTACATCATACATGAAATTATATTAAATAATCTTTTGAGATTTCATTATCATAACCTTTATTTTGTTAGTGTTGTAGTCATATCCCTAAATAGAAATTTTTTAATTACTTATCTAGATCACAAAGACTCCTCATCATATATACAATATCATCAATATCAAAAACATTAAAAAATAATGAACTTACCTACTCATTTAATAATAAAAACTTTATTACCTATTTAACATTATAGAAAACATGAAATTTAATAATAAAACCTTTTTTACATATTTAACACATATCTCCTTATTTAACACATACGGTTTTTTAATTGGGAAAAATAACATGTTAATGGTCATAGTAGTTGTCTTCAGTGCCACGTTCATGGTCAACGGTCTTTGGAGATTGCCGCTTAAGTATTTTGTTGTGATCTCATGCGCAAGTTTACGTTCTGTATATGTGCAATGAATTTCTTTTAATATATGATTTCAACATAAACCGCCTAAGTTTCAGCATATAATATTTGAAAAGATAGATAAATTCTTTTATCCATACGTCGACAAAAGCTTTCACTATAACTTATTTTACATATTCGAGGAACTCAATTTTCACTATTTTTAAATTATAAATTATTTAGCATGGTCCCCGAAAGCATTGTTTGTTTAAAACTAAGTTTGAGTGGTGATTCACCTCAAAATCATGTTTTTAATGAAGGTACATAAATATCTTTTTATTTTTTATTTTTGTTATACAATTTTATGGTTTTATATTTAAATGTTAAGGTTATAGTTTTGATATTTTTATGTTATACTATAATTTTTTGATTTCATTATTATTGTTGCATTAAGAGGAGCGAGGTATAATCGAGTATGGGAGATATTGTCACATACCTAACGTAACACTACATTACTAAAAATAAAAATAATTAAAAAAAAATTATGTGGACTCATAAAATAAAAAATTATGAAAAGTAATTTAAAAAATCCATGTTGGCCTATAAAATACAATATTTAAACTTAAACCCGGATCTATCAAGCAAGAGAGGGATCAAATTTTTTCAGTTTAAAATTAAAAAAAAAATTCCATTTCAAGAAATTAGATCCCTCTCGCTACTGGATAGATCCGAGTTTAAGATAAATCTATATTAATGTAAAAATCAATTACAACATGTTTTAACTAATCGATTTAGAGTTTGTTGAGACAAATCACACTTATATATGATACCTTAATTGTTAAATATGTAAGATTATAAAAAGAAAAAGGAATGCAACAAAAGCCTTTGGTAACAATATGAGAGGATTTTTCTTTCAGGAGAGAAAGAGATAATATATTAGCGACTTCCTTTGCAATAGTTAAATAAGACTCATACATTTTTTTTTGTTGAGGATCTTGATACTGGATTTTCCAAGAAATTCACACTTTTAAAATATAATCTTGAATCCCGAATTTTGGAATCTAATATCAATACATTAAAAAAAAATTACTATAAACTTTACGTCATTCCATAATAGAATATAAGGTGGTTAATCATTCTAATATTTTATGCTTGCTACAAATTCTATAATGTGTAATGCTACTCTGTTTCAGTATGAGTTTCATTCCCTCTCATATGGATCTCATGCTCTTTAGCTTACAGTGTGTTATTATGAGGGATTTTTTTCGTATAGCCCGTGATTTTCTCTTTATTTTGGAGTTTTGAAATTAAATTTTCTTGAATATAAAATCTAGTTCAACCGCAATGATACTCCCTCGATCAAGTTGTTTGTTCATAGGGTTCTCGATTCTTCTAGGTCCTCCATGAACCAATGATAACTCAGCATTGCATTTCCTTTCCTCCCACATGAGACGGTACAATATTTATATTTGAACCATTCACATGATGTTTTATTTGTATAAAAGAAGATATAATTTTAAGATAAATAATATCATAATTAGAGGGACTCATAACCATATTTCTATCCTTAATATCTTCCTATTCCTTAAGCATCTTGGGCATGCATGTTTAGTATGGCCATATGATTATTAGGTTTTGAATTTAAACAAAATGATTATATAGTCTTGGGTCTATAAGTAGTTAAAATTCCCTACCTTATTGTTACCTTTCAAGGAGGAGACCCTCTGCCATATCAAGTGGTCACGCTTCTTTTTTTTAATTGTAGTGTGTTCTCTTGTGTTATCTTGATCATCTATACTAAGAAATTATCCTAGTTGTTCTCAATCGCTTCAAATATATTAATCATTGAAATGAAGCAGAGGTGTGGAATACACTTTTCCTACACTGATCAAAGATAGACGAATGGGCATAAAGCTAAATAAATATTATTTCAATAATGAATAACACATAAACATACATCCTATAGACAATGATTTCTATGGGAAACCCTGGGGGGAGAAAACCCCCTCACACCAAAGTAGACTCAAATGTATTAATCAACAAAAATTAAATGGTTGTACAATATATTAGAGAGTCTTTTTGCTCTCAACAAGAGTGTTTACTAGCTTAAGGATCCCAATTTTTTTTTGCAGCATAACAATAAATTAAAAACTCACACGCATTTTTTCTCCAACACTAGCACTCAATAAATATGCATAACAAAACCATAAACAATTCATGGTTTCCAATTCTACACGTTGGAAACAACCAACAATATTGGCCAACTCCTGTTGCTTAGCATTCATTTCCTATTAGTGATATGCATTTATTCCCTAACATTGCTCAACATTTATTCGATGCCACTCTTCAACATTTATTCCATGTTATATCTCAACAATCATTATCTTCTATGCAACATGTCTATAAGGTCTATGAAAAACATGTCCTAACATTATCTCACTTGTCATATACCTTGATAGAGTATAAGGTATAATGCATCAAGCTATGTGATAATTTCTAGGGTCCTTAAGGCCCATAGACTCACATTGCCACTTGAATCTACCCGTGCATACCAATTTTTTCAATGCATTTGCAACATTTTGCAAAGTGTCAAATTTCTCTAGTATCACCTTTCCATCTTTTAGCACGTGTCAAATGAAATAGAACTGGATATAAATATGCTTTTCATTTGCATGAATGGTCATATTTTTAGCTACATAAATGGCATTGTTACTATCACACTAAACTACAATAGGTCTCTAACTTAGCCTACATCTGAACATAATTTCATAAGTCCAATAGAATCCTTACATACATGAGTCGTTGCCATATACTTTTTGTCTATAGGTGAAAAATCAACCATAGCCTATCACTTTCTCATCCAACTTGTTGCTCCACCAAATGGTAGAAACACACATCCACTTAAATAGATCTCCTTTTATCTACACTCCCTTCCCAATTAGAATCCACATAACCTTGTATGTCGATTGAGTGTGGGTGCCCATAAACATTACTATTATAAAAAATAGAATACTCATAAATACCTTATGAATACCTAAAGACCTTCTTCACTATATCCTAATGTTCATGTCCATGGTTAGCCATGATTCAAGTCAAGACTCCCACCACTTGTCAAGACTCCCACCACTTGGGCAATGTTTAGTTTATTATAGACCATAGAATATAAGGGTCAGTGCAAGCTAATGAGGGTCATTTTTGGCACGTTAGATGCAATAGAAAACTGAAAAAGCAGGCATCCCTCAACTTACTTGGATTTTTTGATCTACTTACGCAAAATATCTTGCATTGAGTAAAAAAGATGAAATGTAGGAAATTGAATCATGTTTCTGAATATATAACTTTTATGTATTGAAAATTTGCATAGCTATGTCAAGTTTCATTTTTCCTAATAGACACTTTTTATTTTTTAGGCAAATGATAAGGTATATGTTTTTGTGGGTAGAGCCTTTGAAGGCCTAAATGATGGAATCAAGCTACAAAAATCGGCATGCATGTAGAGAACACATCGCACTTGTGCGCCATTATTTTTCGAAAATTAAATTAGTAATTTTATAATTTTTTTATAATTGTCTAAGTGATCAAACCTCGAAAAGAGTACCTCTTTTGTGGGTAGAGCCTTTGAAGGTCTTAATGCAAAAATCTTGAAATGGGTTTTTCATAGAACATGGAGGTTAGTGTCCTCTTGTGCACCATACAATTTTTTTTTGAAATGATTGAGAATTGAAAAAGTTATGGAAGAAACACTAACAGTATGTTTCACGAGTTAAGGAGGTAGGACAGAAAAGAAATTGAAAGAAAATAGGAAAAATTAATATTTCAAAATAAAAGTTACATATTTGGAATCTGCAGAAAAAATGCTATTTGTGTCTAAGATTTTGTCAAAAATGACTCTGTGTAGCATATTGTAACGAGTGGCTAAGCACAGGCTTCTCCAGAAACTGGAAGAAATACCCAATTAGCTTTGGTTTTTCATTAACATAGCACAGGTTTGGAATTACCAAAACAAACTCCAAAGCATACACATAGGATTATTGTTGACATGTGAGCATGTGACTCGGCCTATTTAAATTCAAAAATATTGCCGCGCTTTTAGATGTAAATAACGCGTATGCGTTATATAACTACATAACGCGTGCGCGTTATATAAATACTTAACGCGAACGCGTTATATAACTACATAACACGTACGAGTTATATAGTTACAAAACGCGCCCGCGTTATTCAAATCATAAAATACATGTTTAATACTTGAGAAAGAGGGGGTGTGGAAGTCAAGGGAATTTTTGTTTAATATTTGAGAAGGGGTGGGGAAGGGTCAAGGGAATCTATGGTTAATATTTAATAGGGGTGGGAAAGGGTCAAGGGCTTAGAAGGATGTTGCAAGCTTGAGTGGGGAGAGATGAAGGGAATGAGAACATGATGGGCTACAGGGGGTGAAGGGAAGTGGAGCTTGAGAGAACTATTAGGATTAGATTAGGTTCTGAAGAGGTATAGAGTTAGAAGTTGAAAGTGATACTTGAGTGACAAGGGGGAATGGATGGAGGCAAGGGGGATGTGAGAGAGAAATAAAGAATACAAGGGGGGGAGAGACATAGAGCGAGGGAGGGAGAGGGACAATGGGGAGGAATGGATTTGGAGGGAGTGAGAGATAGATGGGGATAGAACGAAATAAGAGATAGGAAGGGAGGGACAGAAAGTGTTGGTGGGAGACATGCAGAGAGTGGTGGCGATGGAGAGAGAGGGAGTGATGGAGAGATTGGGATAGGTTGAGGGAAAGATGAGGGAGGGATAGAAGGTGAGAGACAAGCGATGAGAGAGGGAGGGATAGAAGGTGAGAGACAGGCGATGAGAGAGGGAGGGAGAGAAGGTAGGGTGAGGGATGGAGGGAGAAAGTTGGAGATAGATATGGATGGAGGGGGGATGGGTTTGAGAATGGAAAGTGACATAATGTGTGTGTATGTGTGTGTGTTTGAGAGAGAGAGAGAGAGATTGATGGTTGGGGAGAGAGAGACTAGAGGGAGTTGTGAGCATCATATTCTCCATCAGCATCATATTCTCCATCAGCATCATATTCTTCATCATCATCATCTTCATGACCATCATCGTCATCATCAACATCTTCATCATCATCACCATCATCATCATCATCATCATATTCCTCATCAAATCAACATCTCCATCATCATTATCATCATCTTTTGAACATCATCATGATCATCATCTAAACATCACCATCATCATCAACATCTTCATCATCATCACCATCACCATCATCATCAAAATATTCATCATCATCACCATCACCATCACCATCACCATATTCATCATCATTGTCATCTCTAGGTTCCCCATCAACATCAACATCTCCATCATCATCATCTTCTTCATCATCATCATCTTCATCACCATCATCATCATCATCATCAACATCTTCATCATCATCACCATCATCATCATCATCATCATCTTCCTTGAATCAGATCAACATATCCATAATGTCACCATCATCTTCATCATCATCATCATCATCATCATCTAAACATCACCATCACCATCACCATCATCATCATCATCTTCATCATCATTACCATCACCACCATCATCAACATCTTCATTGTCATCACCATCATCATCATCATCATTGGCATTTGTAGGTTCCTCATCAACATCTCCATCATCATCATCTTCTCCATCATCATCATCTTCATCACCATCATCATCAGCATCAACAGCTTCATCATCATCACCATAATCATCATCTTCATCGTCATCAGGTCAACATCTCCATCATCATCATCTTCTTCATCATCTTCACCATCATCAACATCATCATCATCTTCATCGCCATCTCCATCATCTTCAACATATCCATCATCATCACCATCACCATCATCATCATCTTCATGACCATAAACATCTTCATCATCATTGTCATCTCCCCCTTCCTCATAAACATCTCCATCATCATCATTATCATCATCACCATCTGAACATCACCATCACCATCATCGTCAACATCATCATCATCATCATCATCATCAGCATCAGCATCATCATCAAAATCTTCATCGTCATCACCATCACCATCTTCATCATCATTGTCATCTCTAGGTTCCCCATCAACACATCTCCATCATCGTCATCTTCTTCATCATCATCATCTTCATCATCATCATCATCGTCATCTTCTTCATCATCATCATCTTCATCACCATCATCATCGTCATCAACATCTTCATCATCATCACCATCATCATCATCATCATCTTCGTCATCAAATCAACATCTCCATCATCTCACCATCATCTTCATCTTCATCATCATCATCATCATCATCATCATCATCATTACCAGCACCATCATCATCAACATCTTCATCGTCATCACCATCATCATTGGCATCTGTAGGTTCCTCATCAACATCTCCATCATCGTCATCATTGGCATCTGCAGGTTCCTCATCAACATATCCATCATTGTCATTTTCTCCATCATCATCACCATCATGATCTTCTGAACATCATCATGATCATCATCTAAACATCACCATCACCATCATCGTCAACATCTTCATCATCATCGCCATCAGCATCATTATCAAAATCTTCATCGTCATCACCATCACCATCACCATCACCATCTTCATCATCATTGTCATCTCTAGGTTCCCCATCAACACATCTCCATCATCATCATCTTCTTCATCATCATCATCTTTATCACCGTCATCATCGTCATCAACATCTTCATCATCATCACCATCATCATCATCATCATCTTCCTCATCAGATCAACATCTCCATCATGTCACCATCATCTTCATCTTCATCATCATCATCATCATTACCAGCACCATCATCATCAACATCTTCATCGTCATCACCATCATCATTGGCATCTGTAGGTTCCTCATCAACATCTCTATCATCATCATCATTGGCATCTGCAGGTTCCTCATCAACATATCCATCATTGTCAATTTCTCCATCATCATCACCATCATGATCTTCTGAACATCATCATGATCATCATCTAAACATCACCATCACCATCATCGTCAACATCTTCGTCATCATCACCATCAGCATCATCATCAAAATCTTCATCGTCATCACCATCACCATCACCATCACCATCTTCATCATCATTGTCATCTCTAGGTTCCCCATCAACACATCTCCATCATCATCATCTTCTTCATCATCATCATCTTCATCACCGTCATCATCGTCATCAACATCTTCATCATCATCACCATCATCATCATCATCATCTTCCTCATCAGATCCACATCTCCATCATGTCACCATCATCTTCATCTTCATCATCATCATCATCATTACCAGCACCATCATCATCATCATTGGCATCTGCAGGTTCCTCATCAACATATCCATCATTGTCATTTTCTCCATCATCATCACCATCATGATCTTCTGAACATCAAGATGATCATCATCTAAACATCACCATCACCATCATCATCAACATCTTCATCATCATCACCATCAGCATCATCATCAAAATCTTCATCGTCATCACTATCACCATCACCATCACCATATTCATCATCATTGTCATCTCTAGGTTCCCCATCAACACATCTCCATCATCATCATCTTCTTCATCATCATCATCTTCATCACCGTCATCATCCTGTAATGTCCCTTGTTAGGAATTTTATTAAAATTGCAATTTTCCACTTTTTTCCTTGGTTCGACCTTGGACTAGTTTCGATCTCTAGGTCCCAAATTTGCCCCAAATGATCCCAAATATTCTGAGAAGGTATATGAATGATATTAGAACATAAATATGTGTTTCAGGGATGCCTTTGTACCTTTAAAACACTTCTGCAAATACTCTTTTAATTCTGGTCAATGTAGGTAACTTTACTAGTGATTTCCCTTTGACTAGTATTGGTCTCTAGGTCTCAAATTGACTCCAAATGCCTTCAAATCTTCAAGGAAGGTTTATGAATGATATTAGGAATTGAATATAATGTTCAGGGATAACATATGGCCACCAAAAGACCTCTGAAAACTCTCTTAAGATTCTGGACCAAGTATGCAATTTTACTAGTAATTTGGGGTTCAAATCCCCCTGAGGTAAGTACTGAAAATGGCTTCCCAAATGCCTCCAAACCCACTCAAATTTATGAACAGAGGTATGTAATGTGTTAAGTATGTTATTAAGGTCTCATATGCACCATTAATGGTTTATTACAACTGTTCTCACCCTCTCCCATTCAACTGCAAAAATCCCCAATTCGACCCTTGGGGAAATGGCACTATTTCACCTCCCAATACAACTAAACTGAGTAAAAATGATTCAAATGCTCAAGTACAGTACATGAAACTTGTAGAAGACATCCATGGCAGTATATTGATCACAAATATATCAGAGAATCATCCATTCATTCGAAATCATCATCAATACATTGGTTCACAACAAGGTAGCGGGGAAATGGCATTGTTCTTCCATTAAAAATGAGATTTATACATTTCTACTTGGAATTTCGACCTGAAAATTTCTGGAGATGAAGAACAGAGTATTTAATTCATATTACAAAAGAAATGGGGCATTAGAAGCTCCCCCAAAGAGTACAATAGCTCACCAAAAACGCCCTCCCTCAAGGATCAAGAATATGCCATCAAAACTGGAAATGGTTGAAGGAGCGAGCTGCAATAGAAGAAACCATGAGCTTCCCTGTAGCTTACACCTGCAAATAAAGACTCCATTAAAGCTCCAAATGAAAGGTCTGAATGGCCTTTCCAATTGCCAACTTGGATGGGAATCTTTCACCCTCGAAATTGGCTAAGGCAAGAAACTAGTCATCCACAAGCTCTCCCTCTTCACAAATGCAATTGCAAATTCTACAAATGATCAAAAGCCATTCTAATACTTCATTTCTACATTTTATAACCAACATTATCCTTCTAAGGGTCAAAATCCTCTCAATAGATTCAATAGATTTTCATATAGGAAATATTCCACATTTGCCACTTGTCTCCTAGTTCCAACCTTCCATCTTCTCCCAAATTCGATTTTGAGTCTCTTTGGCTTCTCCAACTCCCAAATTCGCCTTCTTTGAGCCTATTTTTGGGGCTGACATTTCATAGTGGTCAGATGTCAGAGGTCAGGTCTGCAATTTGTCACAGTTGTCATAGATTCTCCATCATTGGTGTCATAGGGGCTAGGGAATCTAGCCCAAGTGTCCACAAACTTCCACTTTGACTCTTTATCTTCCATGGAGGTTACCAATCCTTCCAAATTCGACCTAATATGCTCAATGACATGTGTTATGACTTACCAACTCACCCAAGAGTGTTCACATTCCCATTAATTTGAATTTGCAAAAGAGAGATACCATGTATTATGAAAAATCAAGCTAGTGTGGGTCCCACATCCTCCATATGTCTCCAAAACCATTTGTCACTTAGGATTTCTCTTGAATTTCTTTATTCACTCTATTTATTAAATACTTGAACCCTTCTAATGTCTAAACATCATTTATTATCCCTCTTATTCCAAATCCCAAAGCTTCCACCCCAAACCTAGGAAACTAGTAATTTTCCTCCTTGGCAATTATTTGACCCTTAACATCAATTTTACAAACTCTAATGAATATGGCTAATGTGATTTGGCCATTGTGACCCAATTCCAAATTTGGGACATGACAAATCCTCCCTTCCCAATATTGCTTGTCCTCAAGCAATTTCAAACATGGGTGTTGAAGAACCTGCTTTCTGTATAATTTTTTGAAGTTGCCATTGAATTGCCAAACCTTGAGTCTTTGAGTTTCCATGAATATTTTAGAGAGGAACCACCATGCTTGTTGCTGCACTACTCTTATTAAAATCACTTTATTAAGTGGGGAATCCATCTCCCATGCTGCTTGCTTCCCCCAAAAAAATGAAACCAATGAGACAAAAGTTATTCCAGGGTCCCATTGCTTGTATTGCACCCCAACAATTAAGAGTGCTCTCCAACCTACACCATTAGATAAGAGGATTCCTGGATCCCATTTTCTTGTATGCATTCTTCCAAACATCATGAGTACCAAATATATATCATCAAAGTACATAAAAAAATAATGAAAATGTACATCAAGGATATGCTTCATCAAAGAGTCATGAAAGTGCTTATACCTCCAAGCAATTAGACCACCATTTTCCAAGTGCATACAAGCTTCAAGTGACCCATCAAATCTGCTCCAATGACATAGGTGAGGATCCCATGTCCTATAATGCTGCTCCAAAAGGATGTGATATGCATCAAAAGATTCAGCCATGTATTCTTTCATCCAAGAAGTGAATGAAGAATCTCCACTAGAATCTGAACCAAATAATGAGCAGAAAAAACAAGGAGACTTCAAATGACTCAAAGAAGTCTCACCCATACATCCATGAATGTGAGAATCATAAAGATGTAACAAAGTATGTGGCTGCCAACAAAAATGTTCTCCCATCATAAATCTATTCATCCAAGTGTTGGATGAAGTTCCTCTAACATCAAATGAACCCAGTGTTGAGCAAGAAAAACCATGAGTATTCAAGTGACTCAAATCCATATCATAGGTGCATCCATGTAGATGTGAATCATCATAAAGTGACAAATTATGCTGCTGCAAATGTGAATAAGAATGTGCTCCAACCATGTCATCATAAAAGTTAAATCTAGGAGTTCCATACTCCTCATGTGGCACCATCAAAAAGAACCCTTTCACCCATACTTCATTGAGACTAATACTGCAAAACATGGAATTGTAGGATGTAGGAGAATGTACTAACTCACCCAAATGATCAAAAAGTTCAGGAGTTTCATCATGGGAAGGATCCATGTGGGTAGTATCATGCAGCTCCTTCAAAAGTGTGAACTCTTTGTCATAGTTTGGTTCCAATGTAGAGGAATCATGCTCTTCTTTAAAAATTGCATAACCTTCATCAAGAGGCAATTCAAATTCCTCTTCCACCACATCAAGTGTTTGGATGTCTTCAAGTTCATCTTCAAACACATCAAGAACATTCAAATTTTCACATTTCTCATGATCCACCATGTCATGAGAATCCTCCATACAATCTACCATTTGACAATCTGAAACATAGGAGGAAAAACAAGTATCTTGCAACTTTTCAAGAAGTTGCTCATTTTGAATTGTGAGCTTATGAATATCCTCATTATTCTTCAAGTATGCATCATGTAACAATTCATTAAGCTCAAACAAATGGTTTCTATCAAAAAGCAAAGACATGAAATTACCTTTGATTTGGCACATTGCTCTTTGAATCTTCTCCATGTCTTCAAGGAAGGATGTTTCCTCCAATGAAGTAGCTCTCCAATAAGAATTTGACACCAATGCTTGAGTGTCATGGAGAATGCTGAGGGACTCTTGGATATTATTTTCATTCATCTTTAAGGACCCTTCAAGAAAATGAGGCTCTTGTAAATGAACCTCCTCATCTTCTTCAATTTTGCTTGGACCAACTTCATGAAGCTCAAGTGGTGATGGGGAAGTTGATCTTGGTTCTTCTTCAACCGCTACAAGGTCTTCATTATCATGCTTAATGAAACTTGTACTTGTAGAAACACTTTCAAAAGTGATCTCTATTTCACCAACATAGAGGTGTGAGCACCCATCAGTAGGTACTCCTTCATAGTTTAAGCATCCATCAGTAGATGCTCTTTGGTTCATGTCTAAGCTAGAACGTGTCTCGAAATGATCTTTCATATTTTCAATAGAATCTTCTTCATGCTCTTGTGATGTCTCTTCCTTTTGCTCATTAAACCAAGCTGATGCATTTTGCCCCTTGTTTTCCTTAGGATCAATATATTTGGAATCTCTTCTTGAATAAATCTCAAAAGCTCTCCTCAAGGAGGACATCATTTCATGCACACATATATGATACTCGCTCCAAGGGTTTTTACAAGAAGGACATAAACCTTTGAATAAACCTTTCAGCATAGTACTCAAAAGACATGGCATTTTGTGTATTTTTGCTAAAAGCAAGATATTCTTGATATTTTTGATATTGTTGGGGCAAGGTTTTATATTTTGCTCTCCATCTTTGGAACTCACTCATAGAATTATCCTTGGTTGGTGTGACACACTCATATTCATCAGATTTAAAGTCATAAGAATAATCTTCATTTCTCTTGAAATTGTAAGAAGTGTTGCATGATGGCACCTCTTCCTCATACCATTCACATTCTGCTTCATATTGCTCATAAGCATCTGCATATTCCTCATAAGAATTGTACTCATAGCATTCATCATAATAGTAAGACATGGCTGCCAATTATTCTTGAATGTATGTACCTAATACACAGGTTCAAGGACCATGCTTTGATACCACTGTAATGTCCCTTGTTAGGAATTTTATTAAAATTGCAATTTTCCACTTTTTTCCTTGGTTCGACCTTGGACTAGTTTCGATCTCTAGGTCCCAAATTTGCCCCAAATGATCCCAAATATTCTGAGAAGGTATATGAATGATATTAGAACATAAATATGTGTTTCAGGGATGCCTTTGTACCTTTAAAACACTTTTGCAAATACTCTTTTAATTCTGGTCAATGTAGGTAACTTTACTAGTGATTTCCCTTTGACTAGTATTGGTCTCTAGGTCTCAAATTGACTCCAAATGCCTTCAAATATTCAAGGAAGGTTTATGAATGATATTAGGAATTGAATATAATGTTAAGGGATAACATATGGCCACCAAAAGACCTCTGAAAACTCTCTTAAGATTCTGGACCAAGTATGCAATTTTACTAGTAATTTGGGGTTCAAATCCCCCTGAGGTAAGTACTGAAAATGGCTTCCCAAATGCCTCCAAACCCACACAAATTTATGAACAGAGGTATGTAATGTGTTAAGTATGTTATTAAGGTCTCATATTCACCATTAATGGTTTATTACAACTGTTCTCACCCTCTCCCATTCAACTGCAAAAATCCCCAATTTGACCCTTGGGGAAATGGCACTATTTCACCTCCCAATACAACTAAACTGAGTAAAAATGATTCAAATGCTCAAGTACAGTACATGAAACTTGTAGAAGACATCCATGGCAGTATATTGATCACAAATATATCAGATAATCATCCATTCATTCGAAATCATCATCAATACATTGGTTCACAACAAGGTAGCGGGGAAATGGCATTGTTCTTCCATTAAAAATGAGATTTATACATTTCTACTTGGAATTTCGACCTGAAACTTTCTGGAGATGAAGAACAGAGTATTTACTTCATATTACAAAAGAAATGGGGCATTAGAAGCTCCCACAAAGAGTACAATAGCTCACCAAAAACGCCCTCCCTCAAGGATCAAGAATATGCCATCAAAACTGGAAATGGTTGAAGGAGCGAGCTGAAATAGAAGAAACCATGAGCTTCTCTGTAGCTTACACCTGCAAATAAAGACTCCATTAAAGCTCCAAATGAAAGGTCTGAATGGCCTTTCCAATTGCCAACTTGGATGGGAATCTTTCACCCTCGAAATTGGCTAAGGCAAGAAACTAGTCATCCACTAGCTCTCCCTCTTCACAAATGCAATTGCAAATTCTACAAATGATCAAAAGCCATTCTAATACTTCATTTCTACATTTTATAACCAACATTATCCTTCTAAGGGTCGAAATCCTCTCAATAGATTCAATAGATTTTCATTTAGGAAATATTCCACATTTGCCACTTGTCTCCTAGTTCCAACCTTCCATCTTCTCCCAAATTCGATTTTGAGTCTCTTTGGCTTCTCCAACTCCCAAATTCGCCTTCTTTGAGCCTATTTTTGGGGCTGACATGTCATAGTGGTCAGATGTCAGAGGTCAGGTCTGCAATTTGTCACAGTTGTCATAGATTCTCCATCATTGGTGTCATAGGGGCTAGGGAATCTAGCCCAAGTGTCCACAAACTTCCACTTTGACTCTTTATCTTCCATGGAGGTTACCAATCCTTCCAAATTCGACCTAATATGCTCAATGACATGTGTTATGACTTACCAACTCACCCAAGAGTGTTCACATTCCCATTAATTTGAATTTGCAAAAGAGAGATACCATGTATTATGAAAAATCAAGCTAGTGTGGGTCCCACATCCTCGATATGTCTCCAAAACCATTTGTCACTTAGGATTTCTCTTGAATTTATTTATTCACTCTATTTATTAAATACTTGAACCCTTCTAATGTCTAAACATCATTTATTATCCCTCTTATTCCAAATCCCAAAGCTTCCACCCCAAACCTAGGAAACTAGTAATTTTCCTCCTTGGCAATTATTTGACCCTTAACATCAATTTTACAAACTCTAATGAATATGGCTAATGTGATTAGGAAATTGTGACCCAATTCCAAATTTGGGACATGACACATCGTCATCAACATCTTCATCATCATCATCATCATCATCATCATCATCTTCCTCATCAGATCCACATCTCCATCATGTCACCATCATCTTCATCTTCATCATCATCATCATCATTACCAGCACCATCATCATCAACATCTTCATCGTCATCACCATCATCATTGGCATCTGTAGGTTCCTCATCAACATCTCCATCATCATCATCATTGGCATCTACAGGTTCCTCATCAACATATCCATCATTGTCATTTTCTCCATCATCATCACCATCATCACCATCATGATCTTCTGAACATCATCATGATCATCATCTAAACATCACCATCACCATCATCGTCAACATCTTCATCATCATCGCCATCAGCATCATCATCAAAATCTTCATCGTCATCACCATCACCATCACCATCACCATTTTCATCATCATTGTCATCTCTAGGTTCGCCATCAACACAACATCTCCATCATCATCATCTTCTTCATCATCATCATCTTCATCTCCATCATCGTCCTCATCAACATCTTCATCATCATCACCATCATCACCATCATCTTCCTCATCAAATCAACATCTCCATCATGTCATCATCATCACCATCATCATCATCATCACCTTCATCATCAACATCTTCATCAACATCTTCATCATCATCACCATCATCTTCATCAACATTATCATCTTTATCATCTTCATCTGCATCATGATCATCTTCATTGTCATCACCCTCCTCCTCCTCATCATCTTTATCATCTTCATCTACATCATGATCAGCTTCATTGTCATCACCCTCCTCCTCCTCATCATCTTGTGCACTTATGCACTTACGGATTAATGTTTAGAAGAGGGTCTAAAGGCCTTTATGGGGGAGGGGCTCTAAGAACAAGGTAAGATAGAGAGGGCAGGGGGGAGGGATAAAGGCGTAGAGGGTTAGTGATTAAGGGAGAAGAAGGGAGAGAGTGCTATAGGGAGGGATAATGACGAAGATAAAGAGAAGGTGGAGAGATGGAGAGTGGGGTGGTAGAGACATGGCTGGAGTAAGGGAGAGAAAGAAACATGTAGGGAGGGATGTAGGGAGAATGAGGGATAGATATTTAGAAAGAGATAGGGGGTATCTAGGGATTATTGGGAGAGAGCTAGGGGGTATTAAACCATACAAAACATTTGTTTTGTATGCAACCATATAAATTATTAGTTTTCTTTGATTTTGTTCGTTGCCCTAGCCGTGCACCTAACCTATTTATTGTGCTTGACTATATCGGGTTCGCGTTTTTTCACTACAGATCGCGCACGCGTTTTGTAATTTTATAACGCGTGCGCGTTTTTACTTCTATAACGCGTGCGCGTTTTGTAACTCCAGAAATAATGGACTGTTGCTGCCCGAGAGAAACTTCACTCTGTCCGAACGAAAACAACAATCCCGTGATTTTTCGAACAGCACGAGCCTGCGTCTGAAAATTTTCACATTCTACACCAACTCCATCATTTTTTTTTATGCAGGTGCAGCATTGAGGACATCTTTCATGGTTCCTCACTGTGGTGTTGGGTTATATGGCCATATTTGAAGAAAATAATCAGCAAGCTTGAAGAATCTCCAATTGAAGAACACCAAAGATAAGGCCTTTGAAAGATTCATTTTCCCTATATTTGAGGAGCACACAAGATAAGATATCAAGCTTCAAGACCAACAAGGAAGAACTTCCATTTGCTTATTATTGAAGAGCTTGTAATTGAGGAGCAACAAAAACAAACTATATTGAATTGATCATTGTGGTGATGGGGAATGCACGTAACCGAGTAAACAAATCAACAAGGAAGAAGAGACCTCAAGAAGTCGTTGAAGAAGAGAAAGAAAAGAAAAGAATATACATGATGAATCGGAGGCTTTCTTTGGAAACTAATCCAAATCCAATTGTAGAGGATACCATGGTTCATCCTATTAATCCACGACAAGAGGGACCTTCAATTTCCACAATAGTTGTTGAACAAGCACCCCATGGAAGTAATCAAGAAGCAAAACCTAGGTGCTCATTAGGGGATGTTTCAATTCCCACTTCAAGTCAAAGTGATAAGTTACCATCTCAAGATGAAGCTCACGAAGAAACACCCAATTTGCTATCCGGATGTGGTTATACAAGCGATGAAGTCAAAGAGGCGTTGGACATTTTTCCTACTGTTGAAGAAGAGAATGTTATCCACACCATCGATGAGGATGTTGGACTTCCACAAGGGGATGTTGGACTTCCACAGACCATGGATGAGGATGTTGGACTTCCACCATCCAACTACTAGGAAGAGAATGAAGGACACCAAGCTACTACTGAAACGCCACAGCGTCTTGGTGATGCGCTAAATGGTACAATTCCAACCCCCTTACCTCCATTAGCAAGCACACGTCGAAGAACTCCGAAGCGTATACAAGTTGATGAAAGACTTATGAATTCCATTGAAGGTACGCTATCTAAACGTAGTATTGCTTATCAAACTCAACAGATACTTAATAAATATTTTGTTTCTAAATGTGATGGAGATAAATGTAGATTATTTTTATCATTGTTAAAATCTAGGAGCATGAATGTTGTTAGGAAAAAGTTAGGGATAAAGATGATAAAGAATTTTGAACCAAGTTCTCATATAGTTAAAAGCCTAGTAGATGCATTTGGTAAAATTGGTAAGAACACACGTTCAAAGGACCGCAATGCTGCTCGTCGTGTGTTGTCACAATCAATTGCAGATAAGAACACCAGGGCCCTTCGTATTCTCAGGCCTACATCCAAACTAGTTAATTTGAATGTAAAAACCCTCCATAGGTATTCTATTAGAAGAGAACATCTTGACACAACTGATCAGACAGATTTTTGGGCCTTTGTTGGTCGGTTGCTACGTCGTGACATGAAGCTAGTTGATGCAGTAAAGGGACTAGTGCACAGTTTTTGGCATGATCACACAAGGCCTTCTTCAAACCGAAAGGATGTACTAAAACTAATAAGGGGTTCAAAGGATCGTGAACCACATGCTAAGCATCTTCTTGATATAACACAGACAGAGCTTTACAAGAAATTTAAGATTGAGCATAGACAATTGAACTTGGGGCAAAGATATTTTGAGAAATGTAAGCCATGGTATGTTAGAATAAACACTCTTCGTAACACTTGTTGTTGTAGATACCATGTAGAATATGAATATTACTATGAAACATTTTTGTACATTCGTCGTGTGTTGCATACTAACATTGTGCAGGATTGCTCCATGACAATACCACCGACTTCATCAAGAGAATTCATTCATAGCATCATGTGCAATAGGCCCGAGGGGAAAACATACTATGCAAAATCTTGTTTGGATGGAACATGCTCCAACTGTGCTGGAATGGCATTATTGAGCCAATGTATGCACGAGAATGGAGATAGTGAATTTGGGAAAATGGTTACAGACATGAAAAGTTTCAAATATATCAACTATGAAATAGTCCCAGGGAAAGAAAGCAAAAAAATACAATTGGTGACATCTCAGGTATGCATTTATATCTATAAAATTATGTTGTAACGGTTACATTTCAATCCTTACTTACAACAAAAAACTGACATTGAGATCATTTTGTGTCACCAGGTACAAGTTAGTGACTTCATCAAGGAATTTATTGAAAAGACACATCAATATGTTCAGCATGTCCACGTGGCACAATGGTAGGGTGAGAAGTTTAGAATATGCATAGATACATTTCCCCTTGGTACTATACTTTCAGTTGTTGATTTTGCCGAGAACTACACTCTGCAACCTCAAAATGAGATCCAAAGTCAGTATTATCACTCTGAGCAGGTTTCCTTGATGGTCCATATCACATATAGGCATGGCCCAAATAGCATTGAAGAGCAAAGAGAAATTCTGAAGGAATATCACTTCTACATAAGTGATGACAGGTGCCATGACTTCCACTATGTATGTCATTGCTTCATCATGTTCTATGATCACTTGAATGGAAGGAACATACAGATGGACCGACACTGGATTTGGTCTGATGGGTGTGTTGGTCAGTTCAAAAATGCACGCATATTTCAGTGGTTGTGTTCATTGCATAAAAACTACAAAGTGCCACATATGTGGAACTATTTTGAGATTGGGCATGGTAAAGGAGAGCATGATGGAGCCGAAGCATGTGTTAAAATAGCCCTACGAAGAGAGGAATTGAAAGTATCTACAGAATCTACTATTCTAAATGCTCAATCTATAGTCAGGTGGTGCACGTCAGTAATGGGAGAGGAATCAACTATGCGAGTAGAATCCACAAGAAAGAGACATGTGGAGAGATTTTTTGGGAGGTGGTAGACATAGATCGTTCACATGCATGGGAATGCAAGACTGTGCCTGGGACTCATGGCTTTCATTCGGTTCGAAGCTCTGATAACCCAATATTTGAAATTTGGACCAGAAAACTCGTTTGTTTTTGCCCGCCTTGTTGTGATGGTGACTGGGATGGGTGTGAATCATTGGATTGGGTTGATGGATGGGATCGCATATCACTTCCACTTGATCAGCGTGCAATTGTTGAGTTAACTCCGTTGGAAGAAGACCAATCATCTATTTCTGCAGATTTTGATCATGTCTCAGACCTTGTACAACCCGGTATGATGCATTTCCTTAACATTTTTTGTTTGTTTACGTAGTCTTCAAATGCACATTAATGGCCTTGTATCGCACGATAAATATTTTGATCATATACCTACAATCATATAATGCAGGGCACATATACGCAGTGTTTGCCTCAAAAGATATTGAATGGGGTGATGAATACTGGTTGGCACACTGTATAGATGGAAAGCAAACACTCATTGTGTCCATGACTGACGATGAAAACAACCACTTTCCAACTGGGTCTATGGTTGTTAAAGGTGAATACTTGACACAGGATAGCAATGGAAGAAAGAAGGGTGGATATGTTTACAGGTATTACAAACCAGGTGCAAGTGTGTATCACTTTACCAACTTAATCATTGGCACAAACCTTCAGGTACGAACAATGCCTAGTCAAAATACATCGAAGGTACGCTACTTCTTACCGGATACAGAGCACGAGAGACTAATGGAGACCATCAGTATAAGAGATGATCCGGAGGGCTTGGTTGTATGATAATAGGTGGGATCTAGCATGATGAGGTACGTTACATACTTTTAATACTATACTATTTATACTATTTGTAATTGAATATTGATATATGCTCAATTTTCACATGTATGTTTCATATGAATATGTCAATTTTGCGTTCTTGATATGCCAAATTTACGTTTACATTGTTTATAAATATGCCAAAAGTTCTCTTGTATGTCAAGTTTATGAATATGCCATTTTTTACATATGATCAGTAAACCCTAAAATTATATTATGTTCATCATGTTGGTTATTGGCTTCACCCAACAAAATTAATTCAATTCATGCTCACTATATTAAACAATACACTTATATTAAATTTAATTCATGTCTTGTTAAATATTTCATAATGAATTAGCTATTTGAGAGCACCACCTTAGACCAAACCATCATCATCAACATCTTCATCATCATCACCATCATCATCATCATGGACCTGCAAAACCCTAGTTTCCAAAGTGTCTAGGCAGGTTCGGGTTAGGAACACTAGCCATACCCGCCCGATGGATGATTTTCCAAAGTTGACCCCCGTGTGCAAAAATTGCACACTCCCACACTAAGCAAAACCCTAGTTTCCAAGATGGACCTGCAAGGTGACACATGGGCCATCGCGTAGGAGGGGAGGGGCACCCCTGGCACTATCCCGGTGTGCTGAATCCAACGGAGTCGACGGTTCGTCGATCTGAGCCATGGTCTTCATTCTATGGCTCGTCCCATCTCACTACCAGAAGGCCTTCAGGGACACCTGCTGGATACCTACCGGGGGCATAGAACTCCAACCATGCAACAAAACAGGGTTTCGGGGAGTCCTGCAGATGTGTCTAGACAGGTTCGGGCTAGGAACACTAGCCATACTTGCCCGGTGGATGATTTTCCAAAGTTGACCCCCGTGTGCAAAAATTGCACACTCCCACACTGAGCAAAATCCTACTTTACGAAATGAATGCACAATGAAGCCACTGAGCCATGGGGAGACGAGGGAGAGGGCCCCCTAGAGGTAATCGCACACCAAAAGACCAACGGATTTGACGGTTCGTCGGTCCGACGTCCAGTTTCCGAGTTATGTCGAGTTGCAAGTCGCATGAAAATGCCGTTCAGGGACACTTGGTGAATTTCCGTCCGGGAGCCAAAGGAGCAAACGGAGCAGGAAGTTTGCATGCCGTTGGCTCCCACAAGTGTGTGTGGGCAATGCCGATGTGGGAGCACTGCCAACACTGGCTCGGGGGAGGTTTTTGCAGAGTTGACCCACCAATGCGAGATTGCATGCAATTACACTGAGCAAAACCCTAGTTTACGAAATGAATGCAAAATGAAGCCGCTCGGCCATGGGGAGACGAGGGAGAGGGTCCCCTAGAGGTAATCGCACGCCAGGAGACCAACAGAGTCGACGGTTTGTCGGTCCGACGTCCGGTTTCTGAGTTATGTCGAGTTGCAAGTCTCATGAAAATGTCGTTTAGGGACACTTGGTGAACTTCCGTCCGTGAGCCAAAAAGCAAACGGAGCAGGAAGATTGCGTGCCGTTGGCTCCCGCAAGTGTGTGTGGGAAATGCCGACTTGGGAACACTGCCAACACTGGCTCGGGGGAGGTTTTTGCAGAGTTGACCCACCAATGCGAGATTGCATGCAATTACACTTAGCAAAACCCTAGTTTACGAAATGAATGCACAATGAAGCCACTGGGCCATGGGGAGACGAGGGAGAGGGCCCCCTAGAGGCAATCGCATGCCAGGAGACCAACGGAGTCGACGGTTCGTCGGTCCGACGTCCGGTTTTCGAGTTATGTCGAGTTGCAAGTCGCATGAAAATGCCATTCAGGGACACTTGGTGAATTTCCGTCCGGGAGCCAAAAAGCAAACGGAGCAGGAAGATTGCGTGTCGTTGGCTCCCGCAAGTGTGTGTGGGAAATGCCGACGTGGGAACACTGCCAACACTGGCTCGGGGGAGGTTTTTTCAGAGTTGACCCACCAATGCGAGATTGCATGCAATTACACTGAGCAAAACCCTAGTTTACGAAATGAATGCACAATGAAGCCGCTGGGCCATGGGGACATGAGGGAGAGGGCCCCCTAGAGGTAATCGCACGCCAGGAGACCAACCGAGTCGACGGTTCGTCGGTTCGACGTCCGGTTTCCGAGTTATGTCGAGTTGCAAGTCGCATGAAAATGCTTTTCAGGGACACTTGGTGAATTTCCGTTCGGGAGCCAAAAAGAAAACGGAGCAGGAAGATTGCATGCCGTTGGCTCCCGCAAGTGTGTGTGGGAAATGTCGACGTGGGAACACTGCCAACACTGGCTCGGGGGAGGTTTTTGCAGAGTTGACCCACCAATGTGAGATTGCATGCAATTACACTGAGCAAAACCCTAGTTTACGAAATGAATGCACAATGAAGCCGCTGGGCCATGGGGAGACGAGGGAGAGGGCCCCCTAGAGGTAATCGCACTCCAGGAGACCAACGGAGTCGACGGTTCATTGGTCCGACGTCCGGTTTTCGAGTTATGTCGAGTTGTAAGTCGCATGAAAATGTCGTTCAGGAACACTTGGTGAATTTCCGTCCGGGAGCCAAAAAGCAAACGGAGCAGGAAGATTGCGTGCCGTTGGCTCCCGCAAGTGTGTGTGGGCAATGCCGACGTGGGAACACTGCCAACACTGGCTCGGGGGAGGTTTTTGCAGAGTTGACCCACCAATGCGAGATTGCATGCAATTACACTGAGCAAAACCCTAGTTTACGAAATGAATGCACAATGAAGCCGCTGGGCCATGGGGAGACAAGGGAGAGGGCCCCCTAGAGGTAATCGCACGCCAGGAGACCAACGGAGTCGACGGTTCGTCGGTTTGACATTCGGTTTCCGAGTTATGTCGAGTTGCAAGTCGCATGAAAATGTCGTTCAGGGACACTTGGTGAATTTCCGCCCATTTTATAACTTAAGCCACTTTTAAATATTTGAACTTCCATATTATTTTTGAAAGAGTATAATATTTCAAAAATCCTAAAGAGACAAAAACACAAATACTTGTCATGCTAACCACTCTCAAATCTGGTGTGTAAAGAATACTTATTCAGTGAACACAAAGATAATCTTCAATCAACAACAGGATCTTGGAAAAAAATTCATTACAGATTCAAAAATTTCTAGTCATAATAACTTAGGCATGTTGTTAGCAAGAGAATCGTGGAATAAATAAATGCATATTGTTGTTGTCCCAAATTCAATGCTTTGTAGCATATTAATATAGTCTGAAATATGCCCTACTGATCATCAAATTTGTTCACGGAAACACCTTTGATACTACCCACAATTTGTGTCATAATCATTCATGGAGGAAGATTTTGTGGTTGGAAATTTTCTATTACTGTTGTGCATATATTGCATAATTCAAAATACAGTAATACCAAGATCGGATATATGTTAACCATGTTAGGCGCTATATCTATCAGAGGGTGGAAGAAACATCAATGCTATCTACAAATCCAACCAAGTCATGCCTTTATACATGTAGAAAGAAAATAATTAATATGAAATCATGTTGTTTTTGGTTGTATTTAAAAAGCCACGGGGTAGCAACACTTCCAATTTAAAGTCACGTATTGATGAGGAAGGATGGATGCAAAGCCCTCTAAAGGAAATCGCATGCATATTCTTGTCTTGGAAAAAAATCAGCAGGACTATTTCACACATGAGTTCTCCTTCTAATGAGCACTAAATATGCCAAGGATTTAAGACCTTAGATCACAATATTGTTGCCATAAAAATTCTCTTTGCTTGGTGACATATATGAATATCACGAGTTTCTATGAAACTTTCCTTGCAAGTTGTGTAATGAATGTGCATAAAACAATTCCCTCATACAAAGATATGCATGCCACCATTTTAAAAGACAACCGCTTTCAAATATCCCTATAATTCTAGGTTTTTGATGATTGTTTAGGTTAAAAAACATAGCACATTATATGGATTATCATGTACAAAGAGAAGTGAAGATGGTATTATATGAGTGGCTACAAATGGTTCTCAATTTACGATCATCAAGGAAATATTACCCATTTTTAAAGAAGAACCTCATAATGTTAGACTTTCATTGGTAGTTGATGGCAATGGGTGTGCATGAGTGAGTTCGTTGAAACCTTGAAAACATTGTATTGCATTTAGTTTGATTAAATTACACGAGCAAGAACTTTGACATAACTTGTAATGATCATCCAAAATCACAAATTTTAATTAGATTACAATTAGTGCATGCATGTAGTGAATTCGTTGAAACCTTTGAATATAATAGTTTGTTCTTTTGACATAGTGCATTCATGAGTAATAGATAATCCACACAAATCAACACATTAGATTGACACAAGTACATGTATCCAAAAGTACATATATATCCAAAAGTATCCAAAAGTGCATGTCTCCAAAAGTACATGTATATCGAAAAGTATCCAAAAGTGCATGTCTCCAAAAGTACATGTATATCCAAAAGTATCCAAAAGTACATGTATCCAATGAAGTGAATGTACATGTCTCCAAAAGTACATGCACAATAAAGTCAATGTACATGTCTCCGAAACTGAATGTATCGAAAAGTACATATATATACAAAAGTATCCAAAAGCACATGTGTCCAAAACTATCCAAAACTATCAAAACTCAAGCTTCCTCTTGTTCTTTCCTGACGTTGATCCTCTAGGCACATCCCTAGGATCAATGTGCATCCCTGGATCCTGCAAATTAAATATCAATTGTTAAATTCAACTAACTATGTACACTAATACATTAGCTCAACAATTATCAACTGGTGCATGGAAAGTGCATGAAACACTTGGTCACTGAAGGACAACTCACTTCAACTGACAAAGGAGATTGCGTTGCTTATGTAGCAGATGGAGCCATTGGTTGAACATCCAGGATGGTCGAACCAGGGGGGCCAGGCACTGCTCCTGCTGGTGGTGGCTACAATGAAAAAATGTTGAAATAGTTAGAAATGCATGAATAAACAATAGGTCCAACAATAATAAACTATGTAAAGATAATGTTGAAATAGTTACATACCTATGTGTGATCAGTCGCCATTGCAGATGCGGCACTAACTGCTGCATCAACCATCGATGCGAGGTTCTCAGTAGACAAATCGGGTTCCTGATGCAGTAAACATGTAATTCAAACATTAACAAAAACGATTTATGCACTGGATTTCAAGTTAAACAACAAATATCATCGAAGGATATACATTACCGTGGTGTGAGTAAGCCCATGGTCGTGGGCAGCTGGAGTCTTTCTAGGAGTAGAACGCCTCACATACACATGACCCTTGTTCACGAATGGCCTGGAGGGAGATGCAAATCCAGGCAATGGGCCAGATGTGTCGGATGGTGCCTACAGTCAGCAAGTGTTCATGTAGTTAGACATGCATGATTCAACAAACAAACATGTATTTAAAAAATGTCATTTTTAATTGTTTACCTGGAGCCTAGATGTTTCAGGGGACGGTATGACCATGGGTACTACCTCCACATTACCTTGCCCCAGTGGAGGATCTGCCATCTGCAAGTTTAATAATTGTAAATATTAGACCGTAGATAGCATTAATGAACTAAAATGTAAAGTATGTGGAAATTAACAAATTAACAAGTATTAAAAAACTGAAATTTTAAAATGTTTACCTCGGTGTGAGATACGGCAATAGGTGGTATATAAGATGGGCCTACCAAATGGGTAGCATCATGCCCCCCTGTAGAGTCTGGAACATCCGGCTCTGGGGCATCACTGCCGACATAAAGCATCAACTGCAAGTTCACAAAATTAATATATTATCTCAAACTATATATATGTGTACAAAGACAAAAATAAATGAAGAATTTATTACAATTAACCATAAACATACCTCTCTCAAAAACCCACTGAAGGCAACATCTGAGGAAAGACCATAGCAGGGACGACCACATGATGTGCACTCGTGAGGATCAGTACTATTATGGGGATGTGTCGATGGTCCTGCACTAGTGGATGGTCCTGATGGTCCTGCACTAGTTGATGGTCCTGCATGGTGACGAGCTGGTGTATGTACCACACCAGGGACAGATGTCCCTTCCTCACCCATATGTTGAACCATCGTGCCATGGCGAACAACCGCCCATGCCAAACTCAAAAATGCATCCCGTGTCTGTGGAATAATGCGATGTGCTGGTGGGACATCTGGCCTAGGCAACTACCTACGAGGTGCAGGGATAGGGCGATCCTGGTCTCGAAGCCTGGCATTGGGTCGGTTTTGGGGCATCCCCCCACCGATCCCCTGAAACTGTAAGATGTCAAAATAGTTAACGTGTTTATGCAACACGAACTCTGCGTACATCTTTCGAAGGAAATATAAGGGAATTTCCCTGTTGTTGTGTGGTGGCATATCAAAAATCATGTACCATCTGTCCATCCAGTTATCAACAAATGGTTGAAATGTGCACCACTCAATGGAGATATGCGGCTTGCTTGCATTTGGGATTTCCCCCGTCCGAGGGTCCCTAAACAATGCAAATATAAGCTCTTTGGATATTTTCAACTTTTTTACTGCATTGTAATCTAGCCCATCAACATATTGTTGTCTTTTTCTTTCTCTGTAAGATGCAATATCATATAGGACATTCGTAGATTGTGAAATGGTGTCCACAATTGCATCCAAGGTTGATGCAAGTGAACGGCGAATCCTATCACCACCACTAAAAGCTGCACATATGCCCCTCAATTGGGCAAGCTCAATCAATATCTTGGCATTGGTATCCATAGCCGCAACTGCAATAATAATATTAATACGAAAATCATTAGAAACATATACATGGTATATAATGACGTCTCTTCAAAATTGAACATGTATTAAATCAAACTCACATAATCAATTTAATGGCATTCACTTACATACATTTAAAACTTAAAATTAAACATTTGACAATTAAAAAGTCAGTTAGTCAGATTGGCAGAGAGAAGGAGGAGGAGGATCAGGGCAGTGATGAGTTTGTTGATTCAGGCATGGAGGAAGAGGATCAAGGCAGTGATGAGTTTGCATCTATGTGTCTCAATTTCTCATTGTGATTTGTGATTGTGAATGACAAATGTGTTGTGATTTGTGAATGATCTAATTTCTATTGAATATTTCATATTTGTAATTCTAAATGTAATTTCTATTGAATATTTGTAATTGTAAATGTTAAATTTTATTGGATCTATATGTCTATATTTTTAAATTTTAATATATTTTAAAAATATATTAATTCTGGGGGTCACCATGTCTTACGTGTCATAATTATGGGGGTCACCGTGTCTGGTTGGGACCAAGGATCAAATTTGAAGGGTGGGGTCCCATTTCACTATGAAGGGCTATGAGATATTGAACACTATTGAAGGGCTATCAGAAATTTATTAATATTTATAATTCTATGTGTATATATGGATGTGTTCATGTTGCATGGATTGGATTCTAGGTTAACCGAGGCCTTTTTAGAGCAAAGAATGGGGTAATTACTATTTGGGAACAAGTTTTTTATCAAATGTAAATTGCGGTGATGGAAGATATTGAGGGTGCCACATGTTGTGGAGAAAGTAGTATTGATTCCTATGACGTAATAGGGAGTTCAAAAAGTCTGGTTTCAAGTATTGTCATGCGTAGCTCAATTGATTTTTCTCACGCTAGGGTTGTAGCAACTGTTATGGCCATTACTGTTAAAAGGATTGATGGGGTGGAATCCCGTGAAACGATGAGTTCTTTTGTTAAGACGTAGATTCAGTGAAATTTGGTGGGATTCTTATGTTCATTTTATGCACAAAATTCGATTACTTGATTTTGTTGCATTGTTAACTCTCCTCCTAGCCATAGCTACAATCTCTTATATAATTGTGAAGGTTATCAATCCACTCAATATATTAAAGTTGTAGTAGGCCAAAATCATCAACATATTTATTGTACTCACAAATGTTGACATTCCAATTTCTATGTAGAGCGCCCATTAACATTAGATTGTATGGGACATGTTTTTGAGGCATGATGTCATTATCTCATAACAACAAGCTTTTTATCCATAAATATGTCACCTACAAGCGAACGGAATTGTTCCTAATCCTTTATAAAACTTTGTCATAATTATATCAATACCAACATCCCTACCTATTGACTTAGCTTAGAAGATATTACACCTTCGGATAACCAAACCTGATTCCAAGGTTGGTAATCATAAACGTAAAAGCATCATCATAAGGAAATAGCATGTTGTGTTGAGGAAATTCCTTTTTTTCCATTTCCTTCTCAGGATAATATTTGGTTGTGGATCATTTAAAATGTATAATTTATTTTAATATTGGGAAGATAAATTCAAATTCATTAATATATTAATATGATTTGATTTTTTTATTAATAATAAGTTATTCTTTTCATTTGAAAATGTAATAGTACATCAAAATTTCAATGTTTACTGACGTAGTAAAGTTGAGAGGCTTTATTTTTCAGTGGATATAGCAGACCTGTAAATTCATAGGATGTCAAAAATCTAGTCTGCCTTGAAGTTGAGCTCCTCAAAGAAAACAAATTTCTTTAAATATGTTTATGGCAGGCTGGCATTGCCAGCTTCGCTCCGCAAGCTATCCTGGAGGACTGGAGGAGATAGGGTAGGTGGAACTTGGAAGTAGCTCAACCACAGTGGAATAGGGGTATAAGAAAAAGCTTGTTTCTATTCATGCAATATTATATATTGATGGTCGGAGCCATGGAAGCATGGAATTCGAGCATTGACTTGATACAACAAAGAAAACAAAAGGTGGAACTCGGGAGCTGCAGGATTGACTTGATACAATAAAGAAAACACAGGGTGTGAGGCTGGGAGCCGTAGACGGTAGGATTAACTTGATACAACAAAGAAAACATAGGGCTATAGGTAGGGGCCACGGGTAGGAGCAACAACCTGCAACATTACAAGAAGTTTATGGATTGTGGATTTTGTCTGAAATGCCAAATTCGTGGGGGCACATTAACATAATATATTATACATTGAATACTCAATTAACTCACGGAGTCAGCATTCACGAATTGGTATGTGATAACTTGTAACTTGGTAAGCCCGCTAGCAACAACACGTATGAGCCACCTTCCAGGTTTAATAATTTTGTTGATGCCATTAAATGTGTTAAACACGTAAGCGCTCGCTACAAACATGAGAACTTCGAAGCGTTCAAGCCATGGGCTACTCAGTGTAAGCCCGTCCACGTAAGTTGCTCAATGATATTATTAGAGGCCCAATGGTCCATGATCCATGGATGATCGAACATGTGGATATTGGAGAGTAACCGAGTCCCACTCCCAAGTCACCTAGCTAGTAGCCGCATTCCCAAATTCCCGCTAAAAATTGTTGATGGGTGAAATTTGAAGCTACCCTTCTGTTGCAATTTTAAACAGTAGTGGTTAATTTAATTATTGAAGGGCTTACCATGAAATTAATTTTTTTTTGCATGGTAAAATTTGAAGTGGCCTTCTATGACGTGTGGGTAAAATTTGAAGTGGCCTGAAGACTTCAAATTTGAAGCCTGGTGGGGACACTCGTGTCCCGTGTCCTCGTGTCGGTTGACTTAGATGAATACATTGTAGAAAGGGGGGAGTTTTATTTTTTTCAATTTTTGGTTGGATTATGAATTTTTGAGTTTTTGAAAAGGGCTTCATTTTAATTATTCACTAATCTTGGTTGAGGGAGGTGTGAATTTAATTAGAAATTGGGTTATTCCCAATTTTATCAATATTACAAAACTAGTTTGTTTTAAACAATAAAAAAATAGTAATTTGGGTTAAAAAATCACAAAAAAATGAAATGGGTGAATGAATTACCAGATTAGATGACAATCCACCGGTGAATTTGTCTCCCCTCCAGCTAAATCGAGCAACACGGATACTTGAGTAGGCCACAAACCGTCCTCGTCCAGGGTCAATTTCGCCTCTATTTCGCGTTTCTGATGCGTGAGTGCCGCGAGTGGTCGGCAATCGTCGGGACTGTGTATTTAAATTCATTTTTAGATTTACATAACGCATACGCGTTTTGTAACTACATAACGCGTACGTGTTTTTTAACTACATAACGTGTACGCGTTTTTTAACTACATAACGCGTACGCGTTATGGTTACCTAGGCTACATGTCCAATGACATGTTAGGCTTGGGTCTTACCATGGCAGGTACTAAATATCAGAAACGCGTTATGTTTTAGGTATCAGGAACGAGATTTGAAAAAAGTAGCATTGCATCTAAAGTGACCCTCATCTTCTTGCACACACCCATAACAAACTACCATCTACACTAACATAAGGAACATAATACATATCCTCCATCTTTGTGGGTGTTTTATGATGTACTATTCAACAAAAATATTAGTTCCCCCAAAGCTCAAAACACTCAATGGTCTGCAATTTTCTATACAAAAGGTTGTACATAGCATAGAGTTCACATACTTACTCTTGCTCAAAAAAATATTTATGTTCACCTTATATCTCCTCGTCTCCATTCCTAATCTATATTTTTCAACCCCCAAGTCCTTCATGTCAAATTGTACTGAAAGATGAGACTTAAAATCATGAATCACATCCTTATTGTTACCATAAAATGGCATATTAGATCAAAATATAGAATGATTACAAGGAAATGACGACCATCATGTTTGTAATAAAGATAACAATCTAATTTCATTCTAAAAAATATGAATCCCAACACAAAGTAATCAAACTTTTGGTACCCCATTTTGGGAGACTATTTGAGGCCATATAAATACTTTTTTAATTTGTAAATCCAGTAACTCTTTACACTTGTCAATGTAGTGCTCTAGTTATGTAATATATATATCTCCCCATTCAAGTCATCATGTAGGAATGTTTTTTTTTACATACATATGTGCTATCCCTAAATAAAAATTTGTTTCTACATATAACATAGATATAAAAACTAGGGAAAAATCTCACCAAAATCTATCCCCTCAACCTGAGAATATATTTTTGCAACCAACCTTGCTTTGTACTTCTTGAAATGATATTCCTTTTGAACACACATTTACATCCCATGTCTCATGTATCATTCTTTTTAAGGAAATCCATCTCCTTATCCATGGAAAATCTCTAGGACTCCTTATCTTCCATCTCCATTTCCTCTTTCATTCTTCTAGGCTCATCAATGTTAGCAATAAAGCAAATACACATATGAAATATATAGATAAAGGAAATATACATTGATATACATCTGAAATATATACATACAACAACTAGGGAATAATCTCACCAAAATCTATCCGCTCAGCCTGAGAATTTATTTTTGCAACCAACCTTGCTTTGTACTTCTTGAAATGATCTTCCTTTTGAACACACATTTACATCCCATGTCTCATGTATCATTCTTTTTAAGGAAATCCATCTCCTTATCAATGGAAAATCTCTAGAAATCCTTATCTTCCATCTCCCTTTCCTCTTTAATTCTTCTAGGCTCATCAATGTTAGCAATAAAGCAAATATACATATGAAATATATAGATAAAGGAAATATACATTGATATTCTAGTTGTGTGGAGAGCTTTCATTTTTGTTTGCATCAGAGTTTTTATGTCTTCATTACTTCGCTGGTAACATTATCTATTGGTTTATCTAATATTATATGTTTCCTCCTTGCTAGCATGTTCGTGCCAAAGTGAAACTTTATTTTGTAGGGAAGCTTAATGGCAGGACATCAAAGAGTTTCAACACTATGAGAGAGATGTTGGCATGTCATTGCATATCTTTTAGGGTGACTATGAAACCCTTGTAAATACATGTAATTTCCCTTTGAATAGACAATCAATAATGTAGCCCCTCGTAAATGGTAGTACGAGACATCTTTGTCCATAGACGACAACTTGTAATGACCTTTTATCGGTATTTTGGGTGATCTTGTTTATGTTTTCATGGGAAAGATGAATGTAACTTGTGTTTGCACTTAAAGTATTATATGCATCATTGCCAAGGAAATTTTAAGGATCCATAATTTTATCAAAGTACAGATTTAAAGTTGGTGAATCTTACTATTTTTAAATTTCCAACCATAAAAGAATTTTATATAGATTTTAGAAAATTTTAAATATATTTAGAATAAATATTTTTTTTTATCAAAATTAGTTTAGAATAAAGTAAAAAATAACTTTCTTCTTGAAAAAAAACAACAAAATTTTTGTTCTTAATCACAATAATTTTTTTTTTTCAAGTGGAGAAATGCCAACACACATTATTCCGAAGAATCAAGGTATGGTCAGAATTACATAGTCAATACATAGAGTCTCAACAAGAGCATCATGTCACTTACAAGAATTGAATAGGGTTGGGGAGGTAACAATCATCCTCCCAACAACCCAAGCTATATCCAATGGACAACAATATTATTTTATTAAATTCATTATTTCCATATCATCTTATCTTTTAAAAGTACTCGAGCATGCGAGCTTGCAAGTCTATGGTTATCTGGTGCCCTCCGTCATGGCTTCCAAGGCGGCGACGTTCATTTCTTCAAAATTACCGAAAACCGCACTTCCATGGCTTATACAACTACTTTCAACTAAATTTAAAATCGAGAAACAATATATTTTAAGATCTCTTTAATAAAAATTAATGAAAATCTCGATTCCCTTTCCCTTTACAAAAATCCACTTGCGTGGTCTCCTCCAAATTGTTTGTCGAGAAAATCATGAAGCAACGTTCTCGAAGATCTCCTAGTGAATAAACAATCACTTCAATGTTGGCCTGTATGGCTAGCTTACATCTCTTATGCATTGATTTATATAACATTGTATTTATTATATTTTTAAATGTAAACATTTTACTTTATTATTTTTATTTTTTGAATTTTTGAATTTTTAGTTTTAAGATGACAAAATTTATCATAATTTAATTGTCAAATGATAATTGATTCATTATTTTCATTTAAGAAAAACATACTATTTGAAATAGTTCACTTATAGATTTTAAAAACTTTTTTTTCCTTAAAAAATAAATCGCATTCTATTAATGAAAAACAGAACACATTGTTGTTCAGAGACCTGATGACCTTACAACGATAACTCGTAGTTTTCATGTACATAAACACAACACAAACTGCTCATAAAGCATAGGAGGGAAGGAACCACTTTGTTAAAAAAAACATATTACATGCCATCCAGACAGTGCATGTAGCAGCCTCACATAAACTGCTAAAAAAAGATAAATAGAAAGTAGCCATAGGATCAAGCCTACTGAAAGTCCAGCAAGTCAGGGATGCTAGCTTTCCCTTCGTGAAAATATCTCAAAAGATGCTATTGCGATGGAAAATGAGGTCCAATCGCAGCATGTTTTCATTAAAAAACCCTTGACCCCTTAGAGGGGTGGATTAAACCCATACAAAACGCAGTTGGGAAGAACCACACCGCACCTCCCTGGGGATGATTTCTGACATAACGATGTCGCCACACCACAACCACGACCAAGCTTCGAGGTCCACCTCCACCTCCACACACCAACACCCCATGGAAAAAAGAAAGTCGTGGGCTCGACTACAAGAGCCACTACGGGAAGAGTTACCAAATGCAACTAGAAAAGGGTATGGGCCACCAACTTCGAGATGGGAACCACTGCCTTAGGAGCCACCGATAACATTGGAAACCACTGAAACTGCCCACTTCGCTGCACAAACACCAAAGGGGGCACTTCCCCACCTGAGGAGTTGCCCCTGCCTCCGCAGTAGAGCCAAAGAACACCTCACTACGGGTCGTCGTGCAAGGGGATCTCACCCATTCCACACGAAAATACACCACCCATTAAACTCCATAATCAACCATTACCAATAGTTGCTCATAGGAGAGAGGGGAGAATGACTAGGGAAGGAACCCTACACGCCTGGTTCAGATTGTGTATTCGACAGTCAAACCCTAAATCGTTGCTCCTCACTCCTGTTGAATAATTGCCTCTTCGTTCTTCTCGTTAGATTGATACTTGTGGATTTTAGGATAATACTTCGTTCTTTCACTTTTGATATATGCTTATGGGTTTTGAGCTATTAACTTGCTTTCTTAAAGAGAAATTTTAAATCTTACTCCATACACAATATATTTTCAAAGAATATATATATAAAATGTATAAAATTTATTATTATTTATTTGTTTTAAATTTTATACAAAATCTTTATAACTAATATCTAAATTTTCTAGAAATTCTCAAACAAGTAAATGCATCTTTAGAAAATTCAAAATTTATTGTTTAAAGCCAACTTACATAATAATACAACTAGTTATACTCATGTCTAATTTTTTTGGAGAGTTATAAATAGTGATTAAGTGGATGAAGAGAAAATTCAAAAATTCTCTTCTTATTTTTAATTAGTATTTAATATTATTTTTAATTCAATATTATATATATATATATATATATATATATATATATATATCAAAATCTTGTTTAATTATGGACACTTTTCAATGACACATTTGTCACATTGGTGAAGAAGTGGAATGAATAGTTGATTGTTATATGTTTTTTGTTTTTATTAATGTTTTTGAAAATTTGTTCATAAGATATTTTTATTCCATGTGATGCAGAGACTATATGTTCCTCTTTTTACTATTAATTTACTTCGTCTAAAAATATTTCTAAAACTTTTGTATAGTTTAACTAATGGTGAAAGAATTTATTTATATTTATTTAATAAAATATTTTAATAAGTGTGTAAGTTTTATTGGTGGAAAGTACTTGAAAAGACGATTTTTATCATTGGCACAAATTAAGATAAATAAAATGAAAATGAAAATAGAGCATGACTTTGAACTTGTAAATGTTAACATCTAGATATTTGGTTTGTAGTGGATAGTTTGACAATCAAATATACAGATGGGGTCGACAAGAATCAAGCATTATAGGTTAATAGGTTTTCAACTTTGCATTTAATCTTTTTTACAACTGTGCGCCTCCTGAATACCAAGTGTGGTAGAATCGAGGAATACCAAGTGTAGAATTGAGGTATTGGGGCGGTAGTATGTGGTTTCTCTTATCATCTAAGCTTGGTTTTAACATTATCATAATTCGTCTCTTTGGAATTCTTGAGACTACATTCATGCTGGTCGCATGCCTCACAAGGTATGCTCCTCAATACCTATCATTTCATTTTGGGAAAAATATTGATCTCCTTACTCACATCTTTAGGTTTCAATCTCAAAACCAAATGGTTTCCCAAACTTGAGGGTTTCTTTTTTTTTTTGTTAAATGATTTCTTTGCATCCTTTCTATGGATCTCTAAGTTTTGAGGTTTGTTGTAATTAGTGTTGGATTTTTCAGCACATGGGTTCGAATCCTGCAGGCTGCAGGAAGATTGGTTTGTGATGAAATTAATAGTGGACACATATCCATGGATTGTATACATTTCCAATGGCTAATTTACTTACAATAATACTCTTTTTTAGTTTTTAGTAAAATGGTTTTAAAATATCTTATTTATTTTCTACCAGTTCATTTTTAGTTATCGAAAACCCATTCTGGTCTCAAAATTTGTTCTTTATTTCTCTCCTTACGGTTAAGGAAGTATATCCATAGATAAAAACTTGAGTTTCAACCCCCTTATGCTGCCTAGGATTACTGGAATAAAGATACTAATGATGTGGATAACTTGTTGAAGACTCTAGTTTGGTGTTCTTGTTACAAAAACATGTCCTGACATGTTCAACCTTCCATAGTTCAGAAAAAAACACTAGATTGTCTAATCCAAGAGGACTAGCTACACATTACCATGAAGATTGATGAGATTTTCCCTTGAGATGAATTATAACCACTTTGGAGTCCCCTCTATAAATATTTTCTTGAAACTGGATTTTAAGTCTTCTAAGATTCCCATTACAAGGGATTCCATTTTTGCTTGGTCATTAGTTCTTTTTCCTAGGTAGACTGCAATGGAGTTGTAATGCCCACCTCGGTACTTACAACTGATTAGACTATTGAGGGCACTAGTTTGAAGTGACCTGGTTTGATAAAGCATGAACCATGGATTTTGTTTTGGAAATTATTGTGTGAAATGAAAATGATTAGATAATATATGCTAGATTGAGAATTATGGAACTGAAATGATTAAACGAAAATGATGAATGAATTATATGCTCGAATGACTGAGATAGATTGATGAATGATGGACATGCTCGACTCACTAAGACATTATGATGAATGATGAATATATCTTATAATGAAAATGATGAATGAATTATATGTTCGACTGATTGCGACATTATGATGAATGATGAATATATTTTATAATGAAAATGATTTCAAATGAATTATATGTTCAACTCACTGAGACATTATGATGGATGATGAAAATATTTCATAGTGCAGTGCTATTAATGTGCGCTTTGAGTGTGTGTGCAGTGGAAGGTAAGAGAATTTACCAACTGACCCACAATGGAATTATAGGGGTCATAAGAACAGAAAGAACACATAGGGGTACGGCAACACACTGTCAACCCTTATTTAACTCTCCACGCACGGGTCAGAAGCTTGCGAGCTAGATCGGGGAAGCGTGTGCCATATGGGCGAGGCTATGCCAACTTGGTTGCGTACAAGAGTTGAGGGGCGCACGATCAGGAGAACCTTATCCCTCAGCAGCCCTTAGTCTCCAAGAAGTGTAGTCGAGAGATCGTGGTAAAGACTCCCCGATTGCTACACAGTTCTCCTCACAAGAAGAAAGAAAAGGAATTGTCGGAAGGGATCGCCAAAGGGGTACCTAGATAGGTACAGGAAGAGATTATTAATCAATAATATAGTTTAAAGAAATATAATAAAAGAAATAGATTTATGTTATTATTTTTGGAAAAATGAGAAAACTTGAAATATATTAGAAGCTTTAGCAAAAGAAATATTTTAATCAATTTCTTTATTATTCTTTGGAAAAGGAAAACTTGAAGTAGGTTGAAAGTACCGATAGAAGAATAGATATCTTGAAAAAGGAAAAATAAGTAAAAGCAGATTAAAGAATGTAATAAAAGAATATTCCTATTTATTTTTATTATTATTTTAGAAAAGAGAAAAACTTAGAAGACATTGTGTCAATCTACTAGGAAACTTATGAGCAAAAAGGTTAATGAATAAACCTATTAGTAAGAAAATACAACTAGGAATCTAATAAGAACCACTCCACCTACATCCCATTGATTTAGGGATTAGAGAAATTAACTAAGGAGACAAAAAGGAGACAATGTAGGGATCTAGGTGTACACTTAAAGATAAAGTGGCACTTGTATTATGAGAATAAATATTAGAGAATTATTAAATTAAATAATATTTTTACATGATGAGACACTTGGCATGGATATTTTGGTTATAAAAGAAAGGGAGGAGAAGGAGAATGGACTCGCTAGTTCCCTAGTGTTGGATGGGCACCGTAATTTGGGGAATTATCTTGTGATTCTTGTGAGTTGGGTTGAGCTTTCTGGGGATTGGGGGATCCCCGCGGAAAGCTTGCATTGTGTGTTCTTATGACCCCAAAATGCTCAAGGGTTTGGGGGAAAGAAGAGTACCCCCGATATGGTAGGGAGGTCAACCGAGAGGTCTATAGTAAATTGGGAGATTGGATGTCTAGATCGAAGCAGCAGGGGATGTCAGCTATAACCACCTACAAGCATCGGAAATCAGGTATATAGTCCCATTTTATGTACAAGTTGAATTTTTTCATTTTTATTTACGGTATCATATTTGTTTTGAAAGATTTAGAATGATCATAGGATGTTAGTATTATTGAAAAAGGCTTTTTCTGGGACCCTGAAATGGGGGTCCCTACATTTAGTATCAGAGCCAGTCGAGCTTTGAGGACACCAAACTCATATTTCTATCAGGGGTCTAAGGTAGAATCGAGGGACCTTGAAGAGGATCGACGGCAACGGCTCAACAAATATTCGATGGCAGCTGGATTGACTGTCGGTACATGTTACATTCTTTATTTTCTGTTATATTCGTATGATGAGTGCAAAACATATTTATTATCGTTAAAAATTTAAGAAATTGATTTACTTGGAAAAAAATAGAATTCTACCTTCTGGTAAAATGCGACTGCTTGGACTGAGAAAAGTTTTGTTTATGGTTCAGTTATTTTTTTTTTAAACTCTATGTAGTTCTTCTCAGGATCCAAATAATTTTTCCCAGATCTCACGATTGAGTCAAGTACTCTGTTTTGGTTATTTTTAACTCTGTTACATAAGAATTTGATGAGATCCCTGTATAAAACAATATTTCGAATTTTAATAATTGTCAAGTAATCCGATACCTTGCAAGTATACATGTACTTTGTGAAGATGAGATCTGTATGTGAGTAATTGACGAAAACCCTATTCACAATGTGGTTTAATTTAAAGATTGTAAAGAAGTTTAATGTTTTTTACCATTTTGTTTCACACTTTTCACAATAAAAATTGATGTTGTATATCATTTATTTCCATGCTGCTCAGAAGAGGAATCCGATGTTGTTAACATTTATTTTCGGTCTGTTCTGATTTTTGTTTTCCTGGAAGCCTCTTTTTAAACCTAAGTAGATCGCGGGTATTTGCTATGACCGGGCTTGTTTTATGGTTCAGCCTCTGTTTTCCAGCAAATACCTTTAAGAACCCTGTTCTACCGCTCCGAGGAAACCGGCTATACCTCCAGAATTCTTACGAAGATCGAATCCTATTTGTTTTAATTTTTAATTTTTTTTAGAACCCTATTTGCATAAACTTTCGTGAAGAGAATATATATATATATATATATATATATATATACGTAAGTATGCGTTGTGGTTTCAATCTAGATTTCGATCTTGGAGTGACCTTTCTTTTACCCATATCTAGTTTGTAAAAGAAGAATTAGGATTCGACCTCCCAATGTGCAACTTCGACTAACAATCTGTTGATTACGTCATTCCTGTACTCAAACATCAGATTTCAGATCTAGTTTTGTTTCCAACTTAATTTTAGTGTGATCCTTTGCATTAGGACCATATCACACCTTTGTCAAACATCGTCCACCCTCCGTCGTTTAGATCTGGATTTAGTATCCGTGTACCTCTCTGGTTTATCACCCCGTTCATGTAATCATTGCTTTGACTTATTTGTTTAACCAGTAATGCCCATCTATCTGCAATACTTCCATTTCTACACTTTTTCTAATTCACTGCTCTTCTGCAGGTCCCTTTTCAAATTACTATGACAACCTTTAGATTCTCCCAGACCATGAAAGAGATCACACCGACCTTGGTTCAATTCTTTTTCCCCTTTTTGTCAACCTGTATAAATTCTTGAGACTCGACGCTGTACATCTTCCACCTCAGATCACACGATCAACAGATCTAGGGTATGTCGATGACTTCCTACTGCTTAGAAATCGACCTCTGAACTCCTGTTTTAGATAGTAGTTGGTTTTCCTTTCTCCACGGACCTGTCTCCACTATTGGGATACGCTATTATGGCCCTATCTTTCTCCCTTGATTATCTTGCAACTTCGCCGTGATTCGGTGACCTCCAGAGGTGGTTTTTAGAATACCACCGGGATATTGATTCTGCTACGAACATAAAATAAGAATTTCGGCCACCACCTTGAGCATTCGGAGGAGAGTCAAAAACATTGGAGACCCGAAGCACCACCATCTCTACAGCTGCAAGGCCCCCCGACATCTACTCACCATCTTGAGGTAAAAAACCCCCTGTAAATTTATTTTACATAATACAAATAAAAAAGTATTCTTTGATTCATAACCCTTGTTTATTGAATATCTCATGAAATGGAAGATTAATGCTTAGTTTAGTTTTTATTTTTACTGCAATAATTTCTCATGTTTTTACTTTCTCACATTTTTATTTTCATGCACACATACATTCACGAACTGTTACTAAGTGGCTCACAACTCTTAGTAAGTGCATTTTGTACTAGCTTATGTGAAAATACTAGCTACAATGATAAATGTATATTTTCCAAAAAATACTATATGAAAATAATCTACATAGAATGCACTGGGGAGTACATATATTTTTTTAATTTATTTTAGAAAATTATATATTTTATCAATTTTCGAAACTAGCCATTGAATATTTGAATCACATTTTGTACACATTTGTGTGCACACAAATTTTTTTTTGTTGCTTACAAAAATTGAAAAAGCAAAAATACTTTTTTGACGATGACGTTTCGATGTGGATTGTATATATTTTTTTAAAAATTTGGGTTATGTAGTTTATGTTCTTGATTTTTATTTGAGATGCTTCGAATTTTTGGACATGGTTTTTAAGTGTAATTTTTAAAATAAAATTAAAAGAGAATATCGTACGAACTAAAAAATGTGTAAATCATATGCCAGTGGATAGAAGACCCTTTGATGATTCCACCGTCATCAAGTCCACCACCTAAAGTGCAATTAACAATAGGATTTATGCCTTTCAAAGAGGCCAGTAAAATTTAATTTGTAGAAAAGGGGGTTGGAGGTATGTTTTTAATGACCTCGATCGAGCTATTAGCTCGATTTAGTTCTTAGAAATCCTTGATCTAGAATTTGAGTGGTCTTTTAAATACCTTGATCAAGAGTTCAACCATGGTTAAGTAAATAACTCGATCAAGATTTTGAAAGTCTCAACCGAGCTCAATAGAGCTACTTTCTATAGCTTGCAGACTGTTAAATATTTTATTTTTAATAATGACAATAGCTCAATTGAGCTTTTTTAAAATCTTGATCGAGGTTTTAAAAAAGGCTTGATCGAGAGCTTGTTTAATCCATTTATCAAGCTTTCAAAAGCTCGATCGAGGTTTAACCAAGGATCAATTTCAATATATTTTGTTTTTTACAACTCACACCCGCATCTTGCCAAATTTGTTTACCCATAGTCATGGGAACACCCATTCATAACTAAAAATGTATGTGGATATGAAAAATATAAAACACAATGAAAATAAAACCATATCCACACGTGTGTCATGCATAAACAGACATATTCATCATAGAAGAAAATAAAATCATTCCACATCCATATACAAAGAAAATATTTATCTTTTAGAAAACAAGATCTAAGCAATTGGTTGTGTAAAATCAATTTTCCACCCAGTCATAGGCATCAACTGTAGATATCACCCCCAAGCTGGGCTATGACACCACCAGGGTGAAGGAAACACTTGCAAGATTCTATCTCTCATCCCACAACTCATTTTCTCTCGTGCTTAGTCAAACTTCCAACCTTTGAGTATTATAGGAATCTCACTCATCCATCCCAACCATGACATTATTTTCCATTGCCCCACACAACACAAAGAAGGAATTTCCCTCTACTGCTCTATTGTTCCCTCAAGAAATCCAGCCTTTACAATGCTTACTAGTGTGTGCAGAAAGAGTCCAACATGTTGTACATGCTATTGAAGAATGTCCCTTAACATTAATTTGTGGCTTCTCAAGCATTCAGGAACAACATAACTCAATGGATAAAGTTTTCTATCTTACATAGCCTTTGTGCTCAACTACAACCATCTCTTTTTTCTAATGTTTGTAATTTTTCATTCACAAATCCAATTTCCTGGTTGTTTTATAGTCTAGACATGGTAATGACAATGAAATTAATAACAAGAGGAAAAGCTCCACCTACTATGAAATATGCATGAAAATAATTACTAGACTCCAAAGGATATGAGATGGTGAAAAAGACAACTAAGAGAACTTCTAACCATAGAATAGAGGACTCTTCCAACTGTCATAGAAGTATATTCATCCCATGCTTCCATAACTGTATGAGAAGACTTTCCCCACCAACCCCACAAATGCATTAAATGATTGGATTTAATAGTCAAAAGGAAGTAATCAACTCATTTAAGGAACATGGCAACAAAATGATGAGTTCTAAGGTTGAGACTTGGCAATAGATGATTTAATCTCCCATAGGCCCCCTTTTCCCTTGCCCCTCTAGTGCTCTTTACACAACCATCTTGAACCATTTTATATTTTTTCCAACATAATATTTACATACCCTTCAAGTTAGCTTGATGATCTAATCACATGGTCTGTATAGAAATATTTACGTTATATAGGTCTAGTCATTCACTAGTTGGGCCTTGGCCTTGAGCTTTGCACTAGGAATCCATACTAGCATATTTATATCATTTACATAATTTGATTTAATACATTCCAAGTCAAAACTAGAGATATTATAATACATTATCTATCTATTCCCTTTATCCTCTTTCATTCTTCTACTCCTTATCCCCTCTTTCTTCTTTGTTATATCTATACAATAATCCCCTTATTCCCGATTTGTTTGTTTCTTAACCTTCTCATTTAGTGATATTTGTTTCATTTAATTTCTTGTTTGATATTAACCCTTGTTAATTTAATATTTTATTTTTATTACTATCATATCTCAATCCTATAAGTATAGAGGAATTCCTTTAAATTCTCTCATTCTTATCCCCTTTTCTCATCTTCTTAATTTTGGATACCTTTCTTAATCTTCATCTTATTAGTCCCTGCCTTCTGCAACAGGGACTTTAGTAAACATAGTGCAGCCATTTCAATTAATTGACATAGGAATTGTTGGATTTATGTTCCTTTTTAAACTAAGGTTGTTAAACAAAAAAATTTGTTGACCAATGAGATGATTTGAGGTATTATTTGGCCTCACATTAAGGCCAGTTGCAATATTTAGCATTTTTAGTTAGGTTAATTGGACATTCACTGGATTTGAAAGTATTTGAAATTTTGAAATTTCAAGTAATGATATCTATTATGTAGCATTAGTCTTAAGCATAAAATGTTAGTACCAATCTTGATTTCTCTGGATTGCATCGCCCTTCTTATGCGGCCACCGCCCCATCGCACATTCTCTTAGTTCTTGCTTATTTCTTCAATTATTGCATTGGTATAAATTCTTGCACATAAGGCATGTTGCAATTTCTCCCTGCATTATGTTCAATATCAACAATTTTTAGGTTACTATGGCTCTACTTCGTGCTGAATTATAAGAGATAAACTATCAATGGGTTGCAATAGATAAACAATGACTTAGTATGATCATTGTCTACTTATTTTCTTTTACTTCACTATGATCCTTAGTGTCATCTATACATGGCAAAGTCACTTGCTCCCCTAATCACTCATGCCTTTACCCTGGCCCGTTCCATCTTTATTGCCTGCTCTAGTATGTCCTCTCTCTAACTGTTATAAAGATAAACAATGAATTAATAAAAATGTCAATTTTCATAGTATCATTCTGATCCATTTTATATTTATGGCTTGCTAAAACAACACTAATGTGTTTGTTAGATGGGTCCTTAGCTTCTATTGAAACACTGGTTGAGGGCCTTAGTTATGAATTTATGATAGCCACTAGAAATATTTGCTAATAATTTACTATGATCCTTACTACCATATATACATGGTTGAGTTAGTTGTTCACCTTTGTTCATGGGAGCATTCATGTCTTTGCCCTGACCTGTTTTATCTTTATTGCCTGATCTAGTGCGTATGCTCTCTAACTATTATAAAGATGAATAATAAAAATGTCAATTTTGATAGTATCATTATCTGTATCATTCTATATTGATGGCTTGCTATAGTGCATTTGCATGTGTACCAAAACTCTTTGTAATTGTTATGAAGATGCAAGCAGGGTTAAAAAAACAAATATACTCTTTAGCTTAAGCACCACTAATGTATTTGTTATATGGGTCCTTAGCTGCCATTGAAACACTAGTTGAGGGCCTTATCTATGAATTTGTGATTGCCACCAACTATAAACGATCTATTTTTAAAAGATCTTTATGTAAATTTTCATAGTATCATTCTCTGGATCATTCAATATCCTTATGTCTTTCTATAGTACATTTTCATGTGTGCCAAAACTCTATGTAACTGCTATGAAGACGCAAACATGGTTAAAAAAAATATACTCTTTAGCTCAAGCACCAATAATGTATTTGTTAGACGAGTCCTTAGCTTCTATTGAAACACTGGTTGAGGAACTTAGCTATGAATTTGTGATAGCCACTAGCTATAAACGATCTATTTTTAAAAGCGCTTTATGTCCACTAATTTGGAAGTCAAAAGATTTGCTAATAATTTCTAGAAGTTGTTATTATTGATTCTTAGCAATGTGCAAGTGAAGTAGAGTTGGGTATTTCATGGAAACGGATCTGGGTTCTCATTTCCAGGATGCCTGCTTCGGTTCACAACCTTGACCTCTTGGGAAATTGATTGCTAATATCTAGCTTCTTCACACACCCGCATCTATGTTTTTTCCTGTCGAACTAAAGATTTTAAAGCGAATTAGATTTCTTATCTCGGATAAAAGTTTTTGCCATACTAGAACTCTCTATCCATTTATCATTTCAAGTTCTTTGCAGCTGGCTATGAATGAGAAAGGTTTGATTGTTCATATTTTTATTTAACCGTTGAGCATGTGGACATTATTTATCAAACTTTAGGAAATATGATATCTATTCAAAATGTCTTTAACCCAGCTAGCTCTAGTGCACAATAAATGCAGATTGTTCGAAGGACAATAAATGCAGTCATTATGAACCATTGTGGCGTAATTGTATTTAGAGCTGCCTATGTAGTAATAGTTTACTGGTATGTGTGCCTAGGACGTGGTTATTTCGCATTAATCTATATGCCTAGTGTATCTGATTGGTGTGCTACGTGCAAGTTGTATTTTCCTTGGTAGGTGACAGATGGGGTACGTGTAGTAAACCATTTAACCATGCAATTATTAGATGGGTATACGTGTAATATCCCAATTCAAAGCAAGCTTGAAGGAAGCTGCAGAACATTCCAACACCCTCGAGGCTAGCATGACCTGGGAGGTCTTTTCCATTGGCAGCAACTCAGAACCTGAAAAACAGAAAGGCAAAAATACAAACGAGGCTGCCACAGGGTTAGAAAACAAGAAATCGCCAGGAAAAAAGAACAAAGGCTTGGCTCTGGGACCCAGCATCAACCAGGATGGAACGCACACTCCAGGTTCTCCCTCTCTGCCCCCACCGGGGATTTTCGAAGACTTCTATGCGGCCTGCCCAATCATCGAGGAAGACCCAACGAAACTACCAGCAGAATGAAATCTGGGTGGCTACTGCTCTGGGTTACCTTTGCGACTACAAGCTATTTTGTTTCTATTTCCTGCACAGTCTTTTTTTCAGTACGGTTAGACACAATAGATTTTCATTTTTGAACAAAGTCCCTTTTTTTTAAGGGCAGACCACTCTCCAGAGGTCTTAATTCTGTATTATGGCAGTCATTACATCAATCACTATAGTATTTTTGAGCAATTGGGATGGTGGCTTCAGCACATGAGGCCTCCCTATTATGCAAAACTCCTCTCGGCTCTAGATGTATATTCAGTTTTTGTTAATTAAATTTCTGCTCTACAGCTTACAAAAAAAAAAAAATCCCAATTTTGACCCCATTGCCTTAAAATGTAAATGATGTAATATTGTTATAAAATCGTGGTGAGGAGATCAAGGCCAAGGCTCCGCCATCGATTTAGTGATGCATACGGTTTATGTGCTAGCTAGGCACAATGGAATTGCAAATATCATGTAAATATGCATTTGAATGAAATACCCACAACTAGCTATGCAATGCAACAAGAGATGGGGGCATGATTCTACAAGGAATTGGGAGAGAGAATATTCAAACTCTTGAACCAATCAAGTCAAGCCAAGTGTCAATGAGAGAACCCATAAACCCTCAACTACCAATGTTGACTTTTGTACCCAATCATTCATTTCTCCCAATAGTTGGTTGAAATAGTTAATGGCTTGCGGAATGGAGAGGTATAGATGTCCAAATTCGAGTATGGGAAAGCCACCCTTCATGGAAATTCGTGTTTGGCTTCCTTGGCAAGAAAAGAGCCATGAAATTGCTTCCCAAGCCATTCTTCACCAAGGAGTTTGCCTCTCTCACGTTTTTGGAGTCACCTGGGCATTTTCCCTCCACGTTTTTCTAGTTTTTGATGGTTTTCTAGCTGTGAAGAGGGCGTTTTTGTGTTACAAAGATGCTGGGAGGAAGAGAGATCGATTTGGGGGTTTCATTGAGGCCGTTTTGGCCATTGTGTGTAGATAGAGTATGTTGGGGACTGGGGTATGGATTATGGGTTTCCATTTTTTTGGATTGAGCTTGAGTGCAAGCATCCATAAATGAAGAGGGTTCAGATTTAGCCTAATAAACCCAACTATGCACTGGCTTGGCTTAGATGCAATGATTATTTGGCTGTGTATGAGCTTGAGTGTCCCCTTTTCCTTATAAAAATCATGCCCAGCTCAGGGGTGGTCTCTGAGTGCTAAAAGAATACAGGCTGGGCAGAGACCTATGGTTGGGTGGAACGTTGCAGCGACATGGCTAGTTGCTTAGGACTATTTGACAATGAAGATAAGTATTTTTCTATCTATGTGTTTTACTTATACAATGTTTTAAATTGATGACTATTATTGATATGCTGAATGCATATGAAATGTGTGTGGATGCGGTTTATTTCCGTTGTGCATATTTGCTTGATCTGCATCTGCACACATTTGTTTTATTTGTATGAATCTAACGAAATGGGCTAAGTTCATGTAAAATCCCCAGAAGTGTATTCATGTTCCCTTCCTTACGTTGGATCGACGAGAGGGGACGTGACAGTATGTGTAGCTAAGGAGTTTACATATAATTGCGTTGTCTTGAGGGCTTATGTTCCATATTTTCTTAGATTTATTTATCAAGTTGTTCTGAGTTGTTTATATTGTTTTGTCTGTTTGCGAGAAGTCCAATTTCGATATAATATCTTTGAGAGCCCCACCCACTCCCCTCTTTATATTTCTACACTATACCAAGATACTGGAACGAAAACCAAGATATAACTCTTCACTCTAGATCGAGAGAAATCAATAGATCAATACATCTCTAGAACGATACGATTCTTGATATAATTACGATAGAAATTGTTGATAAACATCTAACTAAAAATATATAAATCGATATACAGATCTCACGATATCTCTTTGGAAATCCATATAGAGATATACAATAATATAATATTTATAAAAAACAATCTATAAAGAGATATATAGATCGAAATATCTAGATTGAGCGTCAAGAAAGAAATATAGATCTCTAAATCTAGAACAAGAAGATATTGGGGCTATAACAAGTTCTACATATATATATAGATATATATATATACATACAGATCTAAATCTCGCAATTGATTGTCGTTGTGAAAAATCCTATGCTGCACAAGATGTTTAAAATAGCCTGAGATCTAAGACCCACTAGGAATAAAATCAGAACATTTTTCACAAAGCCTCCATTGTGCGGCTGAGCTGTTGCAATGGCTAACTATTTATTATATTTACATTAGCCTCTTAACTTACCAGCATTCTCGCTAATCAACCCCTTGATGGGTTTTTAGAGACATGTCTATGGATGGAACTCTCTACATTTGAAATGTTAGTTGCAATGAATGTGAAACAAGATGTTTAAACTGGCTCGAGGAAGAGCGCATGAAGCCTAGTTTCCTAGATCACCTTAGCAACGGGTTACACGCATGGTCTTTTTTTGCTATGCAATTGATTCCCACCAATGTTGGATACGCAATTTCCATCACCAATATTGCTTAAGTTTTAACAACATAAGTAATGTAAGCTCCCAGGTGTCTTAGTAAGTCAAGATCACCAGGTTAGGCCTTCGTTTCTTTGGCATAGAGGTTTAGGGTTATCAATTCTACAAATTGAGCTTTACACATGTGAAGAGGAGAAAGCAGTGGGTGCTCACTCTCTGAGGGAAAGTCTACATCAGTGTTATGCGTTAAAAATTCGTGGAACCACTAGAAACAAGACTTGGATCTGTCATTCCTGATGGCTCTTATGCTGGTGAAAAGTCCTCATATATGACTTTTATTGGTCTACACAAGGAATTGGGGTCCATAGACGGAGGAGTGCTCTGGCGCCTTCATTTATAAACTTGATTTTACATTAAAAATTGTTAAACTAGCAACAACCACATTTTTAAATGTGGTTGATATTCGCCGATCCACCTATATCAACAATGACCACATATTTAAAAGTGGTTGATATTCGTCGATTAACAAATATCAACCACATTTAAAAATGTGCTTGTTACTAGTGTATAGCCGGCGCGACCAATAAATACTAAAATAAAAATAAACTAAAATAAATTATGTAAAATTAAAGTAAAGTAAATTAAATAAAAGCAAAGTAAATTAAATAAAGTAAAATAAAGAATAAAAATAAAATAAAAAATAAACAAGTGGAAATAAAATAAAATAAAGTAAAGTAAAATAAAATAAAAATAGAGTAAAATAAAGAAATAAAATAAAACTAAATAAATATAAGTGAAAAAAGTAATATTTATATATATATATATATTATATAAAAATACAAAATAAAGATAAAAAAATGTAAAAAATTAAAGATAAGTAAAATAAAAGATAATGTAAATTTAGAATAAAATAAGTAATTGATATTACAGAAAAGTAAAATAATGGTTAATTAAAAAATAAGAGTAAAAAAAAGATATTTAATATAAATTAAAAATAAAATTAGTGATATTAAAAATAACTGAAATAAATAATATTAAATATAAATGAAAAAGAAAATAATTGATATTAAAATTAATGAAAAAATATAAGTAAAGAAAAATGTAGTTTACATTAAATTATATTAAATAAGAAATAAAAAAAATTAAATAATTCTTTTTAAATGTAGATTAATGTAAAATAAAAAAATATTAAATAAATTAATATTACTAATAAAATTTGCTTATATGAAAATATATATATATAATTAAATTAAATTTATATTTCAAAAAATTAAAAAATTTCAACTTAAATTTATATTTGAAAGTTATATTAAAAATAATTCAATAAAAAATAATAATTTATATTTCAAATTTACTTATTAGAAAAAAATAAAATAAATGTAAAATAAAGAAATCTTATTTTGAAAAAATTTATAATTATGAAATAATTAATAATAAAAAATTGTAATATTTATGAAAAATATGGGTCAGGTATCTATGAATGTAAGATATAAAATGACATTCGTAAATGTATTTGATATTGTCAAAGCATGGAAGTGAAAAACACATAGTGTATACAATGAAGAAAATTAATATTAGAGAAAGTTCAATATTTTGAAATTGGAATTTCTATTGAACACATAGGTTGAATTCAATCCATCTTTGATGTCAATCGAGGATCGACCTCAATCAAAGGTTGAATTAAATCCATAGATTCATTTAGAGCAAGGTTGGATTCAATCCATGGTTGACTTCAATTTAAAGGTGACTTCAATTCATGATTGACCTCAATCCATTGTTGAATTCAATCCGTAGTTTACTTCAATCCAAGTTACATTTCAATCCATGGTTGACTCAGTCCATGGGTAACTCAATACAACGCTGACTTAAAGCTTGACTTCAATCCAAGTTTGTCTAAAAGGTTCACTTCAATCCAAGTTTGACTTTAATCCTAGATTGGCTTCGAGTGAAGGTAGACTTTAATCCATTGTTGACTTAAATACAAGGTTGACTTCAATCCAAAGTTGACTTTGTACCATGGTTGAATTCATCCCGTTAATAATATTAACATTAATGACTTCAATCCATTGTTGACTTTAAACCGTGGTTGACTTCAATCAAAGGTTGACTTCAATATAGTTTCCTTTTAAGTAAGGCTGGATTCAATCCATGGTTGACTTCAATCTAAAGGTGACTTCAATCCACGGTTCACATCAATCTCTGGTTGACTTCAATTCATAGTTGACTTCAGTCCAAGGTTTAGTTCATTCCAAGTGTGGCTTCAATCCATCAGTAACTTCAATCCAAGGCTGACTTCAATATTGATTTCAGTCCAAGGTTGTAAAAAGGTTGACTTTAATCCAAGGTTGTAAAAACGAAAAGTAAAAAAAAAATATTAAATGTTAATTAAAAATAAAATTAGCGATAATAAAAATAATTGAAATAAAAAATATTAAATATAAATGAAGAAGAAAATAATTGATATTAAAATTAATGAAAAAATATAAGTAAAGAAAAATGTAGTTTACATTAAACGATATTAAATAAGAAATAAAAAAAATCAAATAATTATTTTTAAATGTAGGTTAATGTAAAATAAAAAAATTAAATAAATTAATATTATATTAATATTAGTAATAAAATTTACTTATAAGAAGAAAAAAACTTATATAAAATTAAATTAAATTTATATTTAAAAAAATTAAAAAATTTCGAGTTAAATTTATATTTGAAAGTTATATTAAAAATAATAATTTATATTTTGAATTTACTTATTAGAAAAAAAGAAAAATAAATGTAAAATAAAGAAATCTTATTTAAAAAAAAATTATAATCATCAAATAATTAATAATAAAAAAATGTAATATTTATGGAAAATATGGGGCAGGTATATATGGATGTAAGATGTGAAATGACATTTGTAAATGTATTTGATATTCTCAAAGCATGGAAGTAAAAAATATAGTGTATACAATGAAGAAAATTAATATTAGAAAACGTTCAATATTTTGAAATTGGAATTTCTATTGAACACATAGGTTGAATTCAATCCATCTTTGACGTCAATCCAAGGTCGACCTCAATCAAAGGTTGACTTAAATACATAGATTCATTTAGAGCAAGGTTGGATTCAATCCATGGTTGACTTCAATTTAAGGATGACTTCAATTCATGATTGACCTCAATCCATGGTTGAATTCAATCCATAGTTTACTTCAATTCAAGTTACATTTCAATCCATGGTTGACTTAGTCCATCGATAACTTCAATACAAGGCTGACTTAAAGCTTGACTTCAATCCAAGTTTGTCTAAAAGGTTAACTTCAACCCAAGGTTGACTTTAATCCTAGAGTGTCTTCGAGTGAAGGTAGACTTTAATCCATGGTTGACTTAAATACAAGGTTGAATTCAATCCATTGTTGAATTCAATCCAAAGTTGACTTTGTACCATGGTTGAATTGATCCCGTTAATAATATTAACATTGATGACTTCAATCAATTGTTGACTTAAAATCGTGGTTGAATTCAATCAAAGGTTGACTTCAATACATAATTTCCTTTTAAGTAAGGCTGGATTCAATCCATGGTTGACTTCAATCTAAGGGTGACTTCAATCCAAGGTTCACATCAATCTCTAGTTGACTTCAATTCATAGTTGACTTCAGTCCAAGGTTTAGTTCATTCCAAGTGTGGCTTCAATCCATCAGTAACTTCAATCCAAGGTTGATTTCAATATTGATTTCAGTCCAAAGTTGTAAAAAGGTTGACTTTAATCCAAGGTTGTAAAAAAGGTTGACTTGAATCCAAGGTTGACTTCAACCATAGATTGACTTGAATCCAAGGTTGACTTCAAACCATGGTTGAATTTAATCCAAGGTTGACTTCAATCCAATAGTCAACCTCAATCCATTAATCATGTTAACATTAATGACTTCGATACATGGTTGAATTCATTCTACTGTTGACTTTTAAGAAATGTTGACTTCAATCCATAGTTGACTTTTAATCAAGATTGACTTAAATCTGTAGTTGACTTTTAAGCAAGGTTGACTTAAATCTATGGTTGAATTTTAGGGCAAGGTTCACTTCAATCCAATGTTAAATTCATTACATGACTGACTTCAATCCATAGTTGACTTTAATCGATTGTTAAGTGTTAAGAAAGGTTGACTTTGAACCACACCTGACTTCAATTCATAGGTGACTTCAAACAATAGTTGAATTTTATGCAAAGTACGGTTCAATTAGATGTTAACTTCAATCAAAGGTTGAAATCAATCCATCGTTGAATTCCATCCAAGGTTGACTTCCATCCGTGGTTGACTCCAATCCATGGTTGAATTCAATCTGTGGTTAACTTCAATCCAACGTTGAATTCTATCGATGGGTGACTTCATTCAATAATTGAATTATGTCCATTGTTGACTTCAATCCATAGTTGAATTTGAAACAATCTTGACTACAATCCAAAGTTGAATTCAATCCATAGTTGAATTCAATCCATTGTTGACTTCAGTCCATGGTTGAATATGGCTGATGATGTGTAATTATGTTTTTTATGGTTGACCATGGTTATGTTTTACCATGGTTGATTGTGATTAACTCAAGGAAACCATGGTTGAGTATGGTTGACTATGTTCAATTTTGGGTATGTGGCAATAACATGTCCAAGAAGGGTGTTATCGTAATGCCAATGTTTCTCTAGCATTATGATGACTAAAATAATTTCCATTGTAGTCACCTATCCATGGTTGACTTCAATGTAGTTTCCAACCATGGTTGACTATGGTTGAATATTGTTGAATTTGGTTGAATATGATTAACTACGGTTGACTTTGTTTGACTACGGTTGATCTTGGTTAACCATGGTTGACCTTAATTGACCATGGTTGACTTTGGTTGACCATGGTTGAGTTTGGATCAGAATGGTTGACATTGGTTGAACATGGTTAATCGTGGTTGATGTTGGTTCACCATGATTGACTTTGATTGACCATGGCGGACTTTGTTTGACCATTGTTGACCATCGTACACCATGGTTGTCTATGGTTGACTTTGGTTAACCATGGTTGAAGTTGGATGAGTATGGTTGACCATGGTTAACTATAGTGGACCATGGTTGACCATTATTGACCATGGTTAACCTTTGTTGACTTTAGTTATCATTGTTGACTTTGGTGGACCATGGTTGACTTTGGTTAATTTTTTATTGGCCATGGTTGACGTTCGTTGGCTTTGGTAACCATGGTTGACTTTGGTTGTGCTCAACCATGAAAAACCAGATTTGACAATGGTTGAATTTCGTTGTCCACAACCAAAGTCATATTAGAATATTATGTGGTTGACCATGGTTGACTTATAAGTATTTGGTTGATCACAACCAAAGTCATATACGAATATTATTTGGTTGACCATGGTTGACTTTGGTTGACCATGGTTGTATATGCTTTACTTTGGTTAACCATGGTTGACTTTGGTTAACTATAGTTGACCATGGTAGACCATGAATGACAATATTTTACTTTGGTTGACCATCGTTGACCTTCATTGACATTAGTTTACCATTGTTGACTTTGGTGGACCATGGTTGACTTTGGTTGAATTTTGGTTGGTCATGTTTGACTTTGGTTGACCATGGTTGAATATCATTGACTTTGGCTAACCATGGTTGACTTTGGTTGTGGTCAACCATGAAAAACCAAAGTGAACAATGGTCAACCATAGTCATCCATGTTCAATAAAAGTCAACCACTGTTAACCAAAGTCAACAATAGTGAACATAGTCAACCATAGTAAACCATGGTCAACCAAAGTCAACCAAGATTAACCAAAATCAACCATGGTCAACTAAAGTCAACCATAGTTAACCAAATTCAACCATGGTCAACCAAAGTGAAATGGTCAACCAAGGATAGCCATGGTCAAGTAAAGTCTACCAAATTCAAGCAAAGTCAACTATAGTTATAGATAACCATGAGTGGCTTTAGTTGACAATGGTTCACTTTGGTTAGCTTTGGTTGACCAAGTCAACGATGGCCAACCATGTTCAACTTTTTTTTACAATGGTTAACATTGGTTGATCAAGTCAACCATGATCGACTTTGTTTTACAACGGTTAACATTGGTTGAATTTTGGTTGACCATGGTTGACTTTGGTTGACCATGGTTAAATCTAGTTGACTTTTGGTTGATCATGGTTAATTTTCATTTACCATTGTTAACTTTGGTTGACCATGACTGACTATGGATGACTTTGGCTAGCTTTGGTTAACCATGGTTGACTTTGGTTGTTCATGGTTGAATTTGGTTGAGCATTGTTGACTTTGGTTGACCATGTTTGACTATGGTTAACTTTGGTTTACTGTGGCTAACTTTGGTTGACCATTGTTGACTTTGGTTGACCATGGTTAACTTTCGCTAATCATGATTAACCTTGGTTGACAATGGTTGACTTTGGATGACTATGTTTGACTTTAGCTAGCCATGGTTGACTTTTGGTTGATCATGGTTGACTTTGGTTGACTATGGTTGACCATGGACAGCTTTTGGTTGATTATGGTTGACCATGGTTGAATTTGGTTGACTTTGGTTTTCCATGGTTGACTTTGGTCGACTTTTGGTTGGACATAGTTGACTTTGGTTGAGCATTAATTGTTGTTATTGGTTTACTATGTTTGAGTATGGTTGAATTGTTATATACCTCAATGGTTATATCACATTTGCATGATCATCTAGAATTATGTTTAAGTTTCATTATATTGTTTAGTATTAAAATTACATTATATCAAAATATTGAATGTTTTATATTTACTCATGTTTTTTAGTACCATCAAATTAAATTCTTCCTAGTTCAAACACATAGAAGCATATTGAAATGTGACAATATACTTTACCATATTTTTAAATATCATATTGCATGTTTCAATGTAAATTTAAATTACTCGTAATATAATTTAAATTGATATCATTTAAAAAACACACATATTTATAGACTTTTTATTATGTTTACATATTAATTAATTTTATAATGAATGATCTTGAATTAATTGACTTAGTTTATAGTTAAAATACAATTATTATTTATAAATTTATATACTATATTATTTTCTAAACCATGTTAAAATATTATCTTTGAATTAAATATAAATTCTCTTTTAATATTTTCAAATTAAATCAATTCAAATATTTTAGCACTAAATATAGTCCATATTACAATATAAATTTGAATTACTTAAATTTAAATCTATATATTGTAATTTTTTCTTACAATGTTAACAAAAGTTGTTTTATAAAATTTATATACTAAAATTTTCTAAATTATATTACATATAAATTTTATATTAAAAAGAAAAATTCATTTTCAATATTTTCAAACTAAATCATCATATACTTTCATAAATATAAACCATATTAAAATGTGATATTATATAATTTTTACTATAATTTAAATTTTATATTCCAATGTAAATTTGAATTACTTTTACTATAATGTAGATTAATATGAATTTTAAAAAAATTGCCTAATTTTAATTATATAACCTTATAATGATTACATCATGTTATTTTATTTATTATTTATATAATTATCGTTTTATAAAGTATAACTATTTACATAATTTTATTTATATAATGTTTAAAAAGTTGCATTTATATTATTTATATAATTTTATTTATATGATTTTATAATATTTATATAAATAGTAATTTGTTAATATTTATATAATTTTTTCTTTTACAAAATATTTATAATTAAACATATTTTGAATAAATTCAATATATAATTATTTTAAATATGTTATAAAAAATTGTTTTTATCATATATACCAAATACAATTGAATTTAAAACAAAAAAATATATAATTGTATTAACTTTAAAATATTTATTTTACTAAAAACAAAATAAAAAAGTTGAAATCCTTTCAATACAAAATACATAAATATTTGAGTTATTTATAGCTTTGCCATGTTTTTCCAAAATATTTGAGTTATTTATAGCTTTGCCATGTTTTTATGTTATAATTTAAATAACCGTTTTGAAGTAACAAAAGATAAAATTATTTTATTAATTTTAAGTAAAATGCCGTGAAAAATATGTTCTTTATTCTTAATACTAAACCCTAATTTATTCAATAATTTAGATACTCCATTAAAGGATTAAATTGTACACTTCATAATCTACATTATTAAAGGGTTTTCCTTTTAATTAAATATGTCTTTAATAATTTCAATTTATAATTAAATAATTTAAGTGCTTTGCTTGAAAATAATATCCAAAATATTTTAGTTATTTATAGCTTTGCCATAGTTTTTTGTTGTTGTATTATACTATGATAAATTGTTTTATAATTTAAATAAGAGTTTCCTAATCTTAAATATTTAAGGATTTTTTTTAGTTCGGTAATTTGGATATCAAAGATTAATATTGCATTAGAATAGAACAATTCCTCTATTAACAAAATATGTACTTAGTGTATGAATAGATAACACTAATAAGATATATATTTTACATATCTTCACTATTTATGAGTAAATTATTAAGGTTGGAGAAAAGCAAAGTCTCAATAGTTGGTTGATAAAAGAGACATGATATTGAAGAAAATGAAATTTTCAAGGAAGTGGCTAGTCCAAAAACTACTGGTGTCAAAATTCTAGAAATGGCCCCATGAGAGTAACATGGAACTTGTCATGGCTGAAATCAAAGCCAAGCTCCATAAAACTTTTAAGCTAAACCATTGCATATATTGATTATATGCTACTAAACCATCTGTAAAAGCATCCTAAACTTATTTTAAGTACATTAAACGAAAACAAATCCTCTACAATGAAAGTTGCATAAATATTAAATATTAACCCAAATACAAAGCTTTAACCTTCCTTATTACCGTAATAAAAAATATGAAGAATTTTGAAATTGAAAAATAGATAACCTTAATTATTCATTTAAGTGAGGCGATCTTTCAAACAGCTTGTGTTTTACTGTCTAACAAACGGATTTTGTGCTGCCGTCTAACAGGCAGGGAGAACCAACAAACAGAACACGTTATAGATCTACGAAGGAAAACACTGCGTGTATGTTTCATTTTTCTGAAAACCGGTGTCAAAATTCTAGAAATGGCCCAGGAGAGCAACATTGAACTTGTCATGGCTGAAATCAAAGCCAAGCGCCATAAAACTTTTAAGCTAAACCCTTTGATCGCATTTGCTGGTATATCATACTTAGAGGTGCATGCCAGCTAAATAAATAAACAAAGTATGCCAGCTAACCGGAGTGTTCTATCCAGGAGGGACGCCTTTTTGCACACATGCAACCAGCATTAAAAATTCATTCATTAAAATGAATGAAATGAAACAAACGTTTGAAAGCTATGAATTCGCTGGCGATAATAACAACATCAAATGACCATTTCTGATATAGGAAATTTTTCTTGAAGGAAAACTTCATTCTATGAATTGAATCATATACACGAATCAATGCGAAGGGCAACATTTTTTACCAGTTCCAACAACCACTGAGCGGATGGCATTTCCCTCTTCGAATGCCTATATGTTTCAGCTCAAGCTGCAGGAGACCATAACGATAGTGTGAAGGAAACCCATTATACTGATTTTAATCCAAACAGTAAAAGCCTAGCGCAATCCAAGCAATTAAACCCTAGCCACGCATAATTGATATACTTTCTGCCATCTAACACACATTAAAATAAATATAATGAATATAAAGTGTAAGGCTACCCCCACTGCTCCCAAACATATTGATGATATCTTAATTACAATAAATGTACATTCAATCCGAGGCTCTGTGCCCTATTGCGCCCTCATCCTTTCAACAGAGAAAAAGGGTGAATAGAAAAAAATTGAGAGGAGGTTCGCACCTCTCTCTCCTCACTCGGAAACAATGATAAATATAAGGAGGAGGCTTGCACTTCTCTATGAAACTCTGATGTCGAAGCACCTTGTTTCCAACAATTATCCATCAATACTCCGTGCGCAGTGCTTTAGAGAATGGGACTAAAGTTTCTGGTTGCATTCTGAGGTAGTATCCATAAGTCCATCCACTGCCTGATGCATCCACTATGAATCTGTCTGAATCAATAAAAATACCCCAGCTAGAAATTTGAGAAGGATTATTAAGTTGGGAAAGGGGCTATTCCTCATTGCCTGGCCTGATATGATCCCTGCACTGGATTCTTCATGGCCTTCACTGGAGGAAGAATATATTGATGAATTCGGAGTGCCCGGCACAGTGGAAGTGTCTCCTGAGCGGTCTCTTGCTCGGGCTTCTTCTGTGGCTTCCATGGCACTGGATTGAGGAAAATATGCTACTTCTTTTAGAACCTCATGCCGTGTCTGGTGGTCTTCCTGGATTTGAGAAAATGGCCTCACAACATGAGCAAAGTCTGGAAATTCTTCTTTTTGCAAGCTCGCTATCAATGTCCATCAATGCGCTGCTAATAAGAGGGAAATCTGCAAGCCTGCTATCAATGTCCATCAATGCGCTGCTTCTTGACAAAACCTGAGCAGGATTAAAAGGCTGCGATCCCCCCTATGTGCATTTTCCCATTGTAGCGCCAATCGGCGAAAGATTTAAAGGTTGCAAAATAAGAGAAGTTTTCAATTTTAAGCAATTTTTTTTATAATGAAATTTATATCAAATTCATAGATTGAATACTGTGTTGAAACCATCTGTGCAACAACATAATAATATTTTAATTGTATATATAAGATTTAAAGGTTGCAAAATAAGAGAAGTTTTCAAAATTAAGCAATTTCTTTATAATGAAATTCATAGATTGAATACTGTGTTGAAACCATCTGTGCAACCAGCATAATAATATTTTAATTTTATATATATAAGATTTAAAGGTTGAAGGTTTCAATTTTAAGTAATTTTTTTATAATGAAATTCATAGATTGAATACTGTTTTGAAACCATTTGTGCAATCAGCATAATAATATTTTGATGAAAATGTTCTAAAATTCTTTAAAAAAGCAAATGGTTGACCCATTCTCGTCTTCCAACAAATAATAAGATTTACTGGATCTGCTCCTACTACTTACTTGTAACTGATCCCCCAAATTGATGATGAAAGCTCTAGCTATGGGTTCTATAGCAACCCACTTTCCATTTCTGATTACTTGTAGCCCACTAACATCACCCTGCATTAAAACAGTGATGCCGCGTACATCTGAATGGCCTGGTGTACCAATGGTAAGATCTGGATTTGGGCATGGAGGATAGTATACTATATAGATCAATTGGCTGTGTTTTCCGAAAATCCTATTCAAGTAATCAGAGTCCAGCCCCAGAGCTTCAGAAATGGCAGCCAAAAGCCTTAAAACCAGTGCTCTCAACTCCACAGCATAGTTGCCCGCAATATCTCTGCAACAAAAGCATAGATAAGAAAAGTTATTTGTTATTTCGAAGGCTTATACATTAAGAGACAACAATTTATAAGTGATTAGCTGTAGGCTGTTGGAGATAATTCCTCCCGCCAGGTGTTTGTATCCACCTACCACCGTACAAGAAGATTAATAGAATTAGCTGAAGAATTAAATGAGCCTCGGGTGAAGAGGCATCGATCTGCTCCATGTATTTTTTGTATGTTCTTTTTGGGTTCTAGAATATGGTAGAAGAGCCGCAGAGCTCCGTGGAAAATGTCTTCCCCTGTTTTCGTGTGAGCTTGTGTGTCTGATACTCTGTTTTTTTTGTGTAATACTCTGTTTTTAATACTCTGTCTCTCACAGAATTCGTCATGGTATCAGAGCTTTTCTGTTCGGACATCCTGATCCTCCATTGCTAACCCAAAGAGCTTACCAGGTTGAACTTGGACTTCAGATCCCGGGCCACTGACGTTCTCCTGTTCAGATCTTGCATCCATCTCTGCGTGTTCAGAGAGACAAGCCTGGCTCACGGAGTACTCCTCACAACCAACAGACATCGCAGTATTGGAAATCGCCATCCTTCCATCCCAGGCAACGCCATCCTTCCATCCGTGTTCTTAAAGCTGATATTTCTGGTTCTACCAGCACTGTGACAGAAGCACTGTGGTATGTACACAGCTGCTGCCCTGTTGGGTCGAGGTCACTCGCTTTATTGTGCCATTCAATCACTGTGAATTCTTTCCCAGCGCCTTGATATGTAATGTAGGAGCCCGCGTGAAGGAGCCTGCGCAGAGGAGGTGTGAGGCAAAGTGCAACCATTGTTGAAAGCCTGGAGCTGTGGGCTGTATGCCGAGAGGAGAGACGCCATCACTGAAGAAGGCTGCCCTAATAGTACGAATCTCCTTTCTAGTGCGTCCCCATTCAGCCGAAATCCGGAAAGCGACTGTTTCAGCAGGCCGAGAACAGTTTGAGATCTGCCCTAGCAGACCGAGCTTCCTTAGGGCCATTTCTCAGCAGCTAGACAGTAAATCTCAGTCAATTGTCAATAGCAGCAAAAAGGGGGAACAGTTTGCTACGTTTTAGAAAAGAAAGGGGGAGCTTCTTACATAGCAACAACAATGGCATTCAGCAGCAATATGAACCTGTCTCAGGGCCCAGTTCTGTCAGACTCAAACTATGAAATGTGGGCTTTCAAGATGCGTAGTTTTTTGAAAGCACAAGAATGCTGGGAATTTGTTTTACACGCATTTGAAGAACCTGACCCCGCAGATTACCAAGCAATGTCCAATAATCAAAGAGAATGCAGTGATAGATAGCAGGAAGAAGGATGCAAGAGCTTTATGGTTTTTACACAATGGTGTAGAAGATTCAATTCTGCCTAAAATTGCCACGGCTGAGAATGCAAAACAGGCCTGGGAAATACTAGAGAATGCCTATCAAGGCACTGCTAAAGTTAGAAATGTCAAATTGCAGAATCTCAGACGAAATTTTGAAACCTTGCAAATGAAGGATACAGAAACTGTGGACAGCTTCATGACTCGAACTATGGATGTTACCAATCAACTGAGAGCACGTGGTGAAGATATCTCAGCCCAGAAAATAGTTGAGAAGGTGCTCAGAAGTCTGCCAGCAAAATTTGACATGGTAGTTACAGCCATTGAGGAGTATAAAGACCTGTCACAGCTTTCTGTTGAAGAGCTTACTGGTTCATTAGTAACTCATGAGTCCAGAATTAATAGAAATTCAGAATCAACTGAAAATGCCTTTCAGTCACAGACTTCTTACAACAGAGGAAGAGGACGTGGATATGGAAGCAGTGGACATCAAGGCAGAGGAAGAAGAGGCAGGGGACACTTTCAATCTGGACATTTCCAATCTGGTAATACTCAAACACATTCTGAACAGACAGAGCATGGACAGAACCGTTTTCAGAACTTCAGAGGAAGAGGTAGATACCAAAATCAGCCACGCTGGACTGATAAGTCAAACAAACAGTGTTTTTACTGTAAGAAATTTGGGCATTTTGAGAGTGAATGTCGAAAGAAACAGTCAGATCTGCATAAGAACAGAGCAAATGTTACAAATGCTGATGAAGGAACATCCCAATCCATGTTCATTTCGTGTTATGTCGGCGAAGAATATAATAGCAAAGATGTCTGGTTGCTGGACAGTGGCTGCAGCAATCATATGACTGGAAATCACGCCCTGTTTTCCAGCCTGGACGATTCTATTCAATCTGAAATCAAACTTGGAGATGACTTCAAAGTGAACGCTTCAGGCAAAGGTACCATCTCTGTCTTGACCAAGCAGAATGAAAAGAAAGATATTTCAAATGTTTATTTCGTTCAAGATTTGAAACATAATCTGTTAAGTGTTGGTCAGTTGAGTCAAAAAGGTTATAGAGTAATTTTTGAAGGGTCATTGTGTACAATTTTAGATAAACCTCCCAGTCAAAGAGTCATAGCCAAAGTTGAAATGACCAAAAACAGAATGTATCCATTAGTCATGAAAAATGCAAGTCTGTCTCAGTCTTATGCTCAAACTGTTATTAGTTCAGATAACACTTGGTTGTGGCATTGTAGATATGGCCACTTGTCATTCAAAGGTCTGAATGAGTTACAAAGAAATTCCATGGTTAAAGGTCTTCCTGTCATAGATGTACATCATAATCCTTGTGAGAGTTGTATCCTGTCAAGACATAAAAGAAATAAATTTCCTACTGCTGCCACATACCGAGCCAAAGCCCCACTTGAGTTAGTCCATACCGACCTGTGTGGTCCAATGCAAACTGAGTCCATAGGTGGAAGCTTATATTTTTTAACCTTCATCGATGATTATAGTAGGATGACCTGGATATACTTTTTAAGAAACAAATCTGAAACTTTTGCAAAGTTCAGAGAATTTAAGGCTGCCACAGAAAAACAGAGTGGCAGATTTATTAAAGTATTGAGGTCAGATGGAGGCGGAGAATATGATTCTAAACCGTTTGCTGCATACTGTAAAGAACATGGCATTCACAGACAGTTTACAACAAGGTACACTCCACAACAGAATGGAGTAGCAGAAAGAAGAAATCAGACCATTATGAACATGGCCAGGAGTATGTTGAAAGACAAAAATCTGCCAAATGAATACTGGGCACAAGCTGTTTCATGTTCCGTTTATGTGATGAACAGATCTCCAACCAGAAGTGTGAAAGACAAGGTTCCATTTGAAGCATGGACTGGACAGAAGGCAGATGTATCTCATTTAAGGGTCTTCGGTTGCATTGCTTATTCCCACATACCAGAAGATATAAGAAAGAAATTGGATGACAGAAGTGAACGGTGCATCTTTGTGGGATACAATGATCATTCCAAGGCTTATAAGCTGTACAATCCTGTCACTAAAAAGACAATAGTGACTAGAGATGTCAAGTTTCTTGAAGATCAAGCCTAGAATGACAATGTTGGAGAAAAGACTAGCTCTCAGCTTTCTCCACATGTAACTGAATTTGATGAAAGTCTGAAACAGCATGCAAATGAACAAAGAATTCCTCATATGCAGACTCCACAAACATCACCAAGACAAGAAGGACAAGCTCATAGTCCATCTTCTGGTAGTGAATCAGATCCAACCATTGATTCACTTAGAAAACAGAAGTCGAAAAGACTAAGTGATATCTATGATCAGTTTGAGACCTTCGATGAGCAAGCACACTTTGCCTTCTTATCTTTTCAGCCAACTTACTTTGAAGAAGCAGTTAAGGAAAAAGTATGGGTTGATGCCATGAATGAGGAAATTGAAACCATTGAAAAGAATGACACCTGGGATCTTGTACAGTTGCCAGCAGAGAAGAAAAGTATTGGAGTGAAATGGGTATATAAAACTAAATATAATGAGCAAGGTCAAGTTGCAAAACATAAAGCAAGGCTAGTTGCAAAAGGATTTGCACAAGAGCCTGGTATAGACTATGGAGAAACGTTTGCCCCCGTAGCTAGACTAGACACAGTCAGAACAGTCTTAGCTATTGCAGCTCAACACAAATGGCCAGTTTATCAGTTAGATGTGAAATCAGCCTTTCTAAATGGCATTCTCAAAGAAGAAGTTTATGTTGATCAGCCTCCGGGATTCGAAGTAAAAGGAGAAGAACATAAAGTCTATAAGTTGAAGAAGGCTTTATATGGCCTGAAGCAAGCGCCACGAGCCTGGTACAGCTGAATTGATACTTACATGCTCAATCATGGATACAGAAGAAGTAACCATGAACCCACTTTGTATATAAAATCTGATCAGCAAGGTAAATTGTTAATTATATGTCTTTATGTGGATGATATTATTTACACTGGAAATTTGCAGCCTTCAGATTTTAAAAAAGCCATGATGCAAGAATTCGAAATGACTGATCTTGGCCAAATGAAGTATTTTTTGGGCATTGAAATTCAGCAAACAGAAACAGGGATCTTCATATGTCAAAAGAAATATATTAAGGATGTTCTAGCAAGATTCAGAATGACAAATTGTAAAACAGTGAGTACACCAATTGCTACAGGAACGAAATTGAGCAAGGATGATAACAGCTCAGCAGTGAATTCCAGGCTATACAAACAACTTGTTGGTAGCTTAATGTATCTAACAACAACTAGGCCTGAAATCATGTATGCAGTTAGTCTCATTTCCAGATTCATGGAGAATCCAAAGGAATCACATTGGAAAGCGGGAAAAAGGATCTTAAGGTATGTTGCAGGAACAACAGAGTATGGAATTCTTTATGGAATATCTGAAGCAGATCAGCTAGTTGGATATACAGACAGTGACTTTGCTGGCAGTTTAGATGACAGAAAAAGTACCTCCGGCTATGTCTTTCATCTTGGAACAGGTGCTATCTCTTGGGCATCAAAGAAGCAGCCCATAGTCACATTATCTTCAGCCGAAGCAGAGTACGTTGCAGCGACTTCAGCAGCTTGTCAAGCAGTTTGGCTACGTCGATTGGTTAATGATCTTGAACATCCTCAGTTGAAACCAATTGTTATTTTCTGTGATAACAGTTCAGCCATTGCTTTATCTAAAAATCATGTATTCCATCGAAAAAGCAAGCACATTGACACTCGCTTTCATTTCATCAGAGAGCTGGTCAATAACAAAGAAATCAATCTTCATTTCTGTGGTTCAAGAGATCAGCTTGCTGATATTTTCACTAAACCTTTGAGTCGAGATAATTTTGAGTTTCAGAGACAGCTTCTAGGTATAGTCAGTCCTGATAAATGTAATTAGGTACAGTCGGAATTAAGGGGGAGTGTTGGAGATAATTCCTCCCGCCAGGTGTTTGTATCCACCTACCACCGTACAAGAAGATTAATAGAATTAGCTGAAGAATTAAATGAGCCTCGGGTGAAGAGGCATCGATCTGCTCCATGTATTTTTTGTATGTTCTTTTTGGATTCTAGAATATGGTAGAAGAGCCGCAGAGCTCCGTGGAAAATGTCTTCCCCTGTTTTCGTGTGAGCTTGTGTGTCTGATACTCTGTTTTTTTTGTGTAATACTCTGTTTTTAATACTCTGTCTCTCACAGAATTCGTCATAGGCTGCAGGTTTTTCAGGCCAAGAGCCATCACTTCCTCCAGAGGATGACATGGGTGGATCAGATAATCCCTCCAGTTGTGGAGTTTTTCTTTACGAACATTGAAGCTTGTAGAAAGCCGAACCCGCTGCGTTGGGTGCTCTGAGTAGAGGCAAGCTCGGTTTTCCACAGGCATTTTGAAGAATTCCTTGGTGATTTCCATCATGCTTTTCATTACTGTCTCTGGCACGCCATGGTTCACTATCTATATTCGATCATATCGACCACAACATATGTGGCCACAAAAATAATAGTTGAATTACTAAGTTATGAAACTCGAAATTAATTCCGCAACTCTAAAAATATAGATGGACATAAAACTTAACAAAACTAATAAGGTTTCATGGCAAGGTTGTTCCTAATACAATACCCTTTCGGTGTGAGTGGAGGATGAACTACAGGAACAGAAAAAGGAAAGCAATTAAATGAGGAAGGGGATTGAAGGTTCATGTGTACCTGGAAAAAGCCATCCTCCTCACATGCTAGTCTGATTTCTTCCACTACCCTTGTTTTGTTAGGGCCATCCAGATCCTGCAGATCCACTACTAGAATGCTCTGAGAGTAAAAGATCCCTGGGGCTATTCTTCACTTCCTGGCCCGATCTGATCCCTGCACTGGATTCTTCACGGCCTTCGATGGAGGAAGAAGATATTGATGAATTGGGAGTGCCCGGCACAGTGGAAGTTTCTCCTGAGCAACCTCCGGCGCAGCCTTCTTTTGTGGCTTCCATGGCACTAGACCGAGGAAAATATGCTACTTCTTCTGGTCTTCCTGAATTTGAGAAAATGGCCTCACAACATGACCAAAGTCGGGAAATTCTTCTTCTCTCTGCAAGCTAGCTATCAATGTCCATCAATGCAATGCTGATAAGAGGGAAATATTCAAGCCCACTGTCAATGTCCATCAATGCGCTGCTTCTTGACAGAACCTGATCAGGACGATGACGTTGTATGTCGGTATTCCACCACATTTCTATGGAGGGGTTGAACATGAATCCATCGGCTCTTTGAGTTGTGAAGGCCTGCTACGGAACTGCAGCTGCTTCCACAGCGGATGGCAGGACCACCGAGGATGATCGAAAGAAGTTGCAGCAGGGGTGGGATGACCGATCGAATTCCCTTCCCCACCGCGTGGAAAGAGTCTAATTATCAAAAGAAACCGTAACCCAATTTCGCATTAGCAAATCGACTTTTCGGTAACCTCTCAGTAAACCCTAAATCCAGGCCGTTGGATGATGTGGTCGACGAAAGAATATGTTGCCATCGTTAATCGCGGCCTCCCATCCTTAATGAGGGATTAAAAGGCTGCGATCCTCCCCCTATGTGCATTTTCCCATTGTAGCGCCTATCGGCGAATGAAAACCTAAATACTAAAATGTGAACTAAAGTCGCCATATTCCACTGGCATGTTGAATTCTTTAACTATCTGAGGCGAACCATTTTTTCCCACTAAATTAATATATAGCGAAATCTCAAATTTTTACATTTATGCAGTTTTCGTTAAAGTGAATTTTGAGCTTAGTAATCATAATAAATATGCTTGAAACATTATTTCGATTGGTGTATCCTTTATTTCTCTAAATATGCTTGAAACATTATTTCGATTGGTGTATCCTTTATTTCTCTAAGGTGTTATTTCCACAGCTTAGAAACCTGACTCTGTGCCTCTCGCTACAATAGGTTATCCAGAAAGTATAGTGACAGACAAATAGCAGTGTTCAGCTGCGGATCGCAAGCTGCGTATCTAATATAGAGAAAAGGAGTAGTCACAAGTTCAAATTAATAGTACAAGGCGATATAACTCGATAATTATTAGCATGTGTATTGCATTATATATAATGCAAAATCAACTGCATATAATCAGATTTCAAGCTACCATATTCTCATAAACAACTCTATGTATGTTTTTCTTTACATAATACAAGACAACTATTTATGTTTTTCTTTACACAATGAATGACAAAACCTAAAGAAAGGGACTTGTTGCTATGCCCTTGTTCTTATTTAGTTATCTTATGCCTATATATAATCACTTTGATCTTTATCAACCCTAATTACATTAATAGTTACATTGATAGGTGTTTAGATATTATCTGAGATTTTAGACTTCCTTGAGTGAATCAACAAGATTCACCTGAGTGTAAAGTGGGGATTCATTTCAAGGTCGTCGTATAGAAAATGGACATGTTTATTAAATAGTATTTGTTTTATGTATAAATTAATTAGTTTAATGTTTATATCAATTATTTTAACGTTTAGATTTTATTTACCAACTAACTATCTCCACAAAATTAAGTAGTTGGTTATCCCTATCAATATTTAGTGACCACTTTACTTATGATTGATTCTCCAATATTACACAACAAAACTCAACTCCACAACATCTATTTCAAATATTTTTATTTAAGTTTTAATTAAATTTTAGAAACCATGGTCTAAATAACAAGTATATTCAATGATGCAAAGGTTACCATGGGACACACTTAGCGGAAATTGTATTTAACATCAATTGAACCAATAATATAACAAATAATTGGATACTAAGTTTTAATGGATATGTATATTATTTTTTAAAGTAAGATTTAGAAACATAGAAGATGAATGTGTGAAAAAAAGATTTAGAAACATGGAAGTTGAATTTGTGAAAATAGCTTCAGAAAAGTCATGGAAAATGGTCTACATAGTGGTAAATGGATTTTTTTTTCAATTTTCACATTGATATTTTTATATATTTATTTCGAGGTAAATTAAAGGGCCATATAAATAATTTATTAATAATTTTTTATTAAATAAATAAAATAATTAATATTTAAATATACTTTAAAATATTTTTATTGAAATCAAATTATATAACATTAATATAATTTTAAATATAAAAATAAAAAAAATACTAAAATCATAAAACTTTTAAACTAAACTTCAAGAATAAGTAACAAAATCAAACTCTTACTTATCTATGTATATGAAATACTAGATAGACAAAGACTCACTAAATAAAATATAAAAGGTTTTATATTTGTCGTTATCTTATTAAATTATGTATTAATTTTACAAGTTTAAACATTATATAGAAAAAATAATAATGGTTGTCATTATTTTATTAAATTAAGTATTAATTTTATAATTAATTTTTAAAGTTCAAACATTTTATAGAAATAATAATAATGGTTGTTGTTATCTTATTAAATTATGTATTAATTTTTAAAGTTTATACATTATATAAAAAAATAATAATGGCTATTAAAAACAAGTTGCAATTGTTAAGTGTCCATTGGTTGTAGCTTGGGTGGTTGGGAGGAAAGATTGTTGTCCTCCCCACGCAGGTGTAATTCTTGTAAGTGACATGATACTCTTGTTAAGCTTTATTGTAATGATTGTAAGTGACATAATACTCTTGTTCAAAAAAGATATTTTCTTAAAGATCAAAATGATTTGAATGATGAAAAATAGAATCCTCCCATTTATTTGATTTTTAAGAAAGACTCAGTGCCATCGGAGTTTCATTTGAGAATTTAGTCGGCGGCCTTTATTTTTGGGTGTTCTAAAATTCCATCGCCGAATGGTTGTGGACGTCATGTTTTGGAAGAATGTCCGTAGTAAAGAAGTTCCATTTTAATTGATCAATTGTTTCCTAGGTTATTCCAAGAAGGTTTGGATTAGTAGTAAAAAAAATTGAAGTCTTTATAAAAAATGAATATTGGGACATTATAAAAGGTTAATGTTTGCAACATGAAATTATCTTTTCGAAATAAAACATAGTATGTGTAAATATAAGTTACCGAAAAAATAACATAACAGTTACAATCGTAGAGATTTACAAGAGCTTGTGCTTTCAAGCTTCAAAAATAGCAGCTGTTTACAAGAGCTTGTGCTTGTGCTCTCAAGTTTTAACAACTTGATTTTCATGAGCTTGAGCTTTCAGATAAAATTTTACTTTCTTCTCTTCTTTTTCTCTAATTTTATAATGTGATTTCTTTTGCATAGATACAACCACCTGAAGTTGTTAAAGACAATAATACAACCACCTGAAGTTGTTAAAGACAATAATAAATTTCTCATTGAAATTTACCTGAGAACTTGCCTTCTAAACTACTGTGCAACTTAAATATGATGAAATGGGAACACCATATTATGACATTGCTGACCAGACAAAAAACCTACTACTCGTCATTAATAAAAAAAATAGACAAAATTGATAAAATAAAAAAGAAAGATAGACTGTAACACTTCCATCACTTCTCAGGTTTTGGAGGATAATCTCCCTATGGAATCATCACTTTTGCAGCGTTAAGCCTCGGGCGTCGTCCTCTCTGAGAAGATGACGAACTTTGAATACAAAGAAAACTTTTCAGCAGTTGAATGGGAAATTCAAAGAACTGAGCAAGTGTAATCACCCCATATATATTTACTGAAACAATTAGGAAAAAAAAAAGCCGAGCTTTTGCTCGAAGTATCAAGTTTATGGATACAAATTCAAGACAGTCAATATCGATTGGAGAATTCAATACACCTAAAGCAATTTTAAAATGGATATATTATTATCCAATTAAGCTAATGGTTTATTCACCAAACCTCATATTACAAATTAGTTATGCACGATTAGACATTCAAAAGATAAAGTTGAACATTTTTAATAGTAATGAGATACATAAAATGAAATAGTCTTTGAAAATAAAATATGAACAGTCACCAACTCGAAAGTTTAAAAACTTGAATGAATTAAAACGATATACAAGTGATTAAACTCAATATAACATCACTTTTCAAGGAAAAGCACTAGCTTGTCCAAAATTAACTTCCCTGAAATTAACTTCGCATTTCATAAATTTAGTTCGCATTTATGGGTAGTTAACTTTGCACAAATTAACTTTCCATTTCATAAATTTACTTAGCCTTGCTTCTCAACTTAAGGATCCTTTTTATTTTGGGTAACTTCTTAACTTCATCAACACATTTTTACTACTGTGGACTTATATATATTATTCAAAATATTTTACTATAATCTTTCATTTCTTAGAGAGCTTGGGCTTTTCATACATTTCACTGGTATGAGCTTCTTCTCCTTTCACTTTTGTTCTTCACTTCGTCTCTTCTTTTCTCACACATCTCTCTGTTTTTCAACTATATTCTTCTACATATAGGATTTGCATAACCACGACTTGAAGATTACTTCACCTAAAAGCTACTAAGTTACATTAAAGACTAAGTTACATTAAAGACTGAAATTAATTTCTACCTAAAATTCATGCTGAATATAAAAAACTATTACATAAATACTTTCCAACAACTTTATATATATAGATTTCGATGGGATGAGGCAATATTGTATTTAGGCATAACGCCTTTAAGTGAAATTTGGACTTTCACTTCGAAAGATCTGATCGAATATAATAAGGAGACCCATGACGAAGGTTTGATCGATTCCAGGCTGCACCACAAGACTCACTATATCGTTTCCTAATATGATCTTCGATGTCGCCTGTTTTCGTGTTGCCTGCACCATTGAATGAGTAAATCGATTAATACCCATTACAGTACTGCCTGTTACTGTTTGCTTTACTAGTCATAACAGTTCAGTCATATTTGATGAAATCGGAACAAACCTCAGCGATAATTTCTCCAGAGCCGCCGAATACTGTGAAGGAGGAGGTTGGCTTGCAGAGCAATCGACCCTTCATTCGATAATCGCAAAGCTTCGTATTATGACCTTCTGTGGAGCTTAATACAACTCTGGCGGAGGTTTCGCCTGAGAACAGTGCCGACGCCGACTTTATTACACTAAACGCTGGCTTCTCACAGCCATGGCTATCTCCTCTGAATGCATCCCATCTCTTCCTACAATTCAATCTCTGTTTAACCCACAAACAAAATCATATTAGCAAATCTATAAAATGGGCTTAAGGTGAAAGATACTGGAATTAATGAATTGAGAAAAAGTACCTTGTGGCGCATAGTGAGAAGAACGTTCCCCGCAGCATCCATGAGAATGAGTTGCTCTAATTTGGCATCAGATGTGTAATCATCAACTCTGAACACCAGATTTCCAGATGAATCAATAACTGTGTAGCCAGTGCCGTTGGTGAAGAGAGATCTCTTCCAAACGGTGAAGGTCGTGGGACTGTCATCATGGCTACTACTGGAATCTGAAACTCTTGGGGGCGAGGGCAATGAGATGCCTGGATGCACCTGAAAATTTCTTCCAGCAGGGAGTGAATCCTGTAAAACAAAATAAATCTAACAAGTTTATTATTGGTAAATGTTTGATCATGGTTTGTTTTTGATAATGGATTGAAGAAAAATTTCAATTTAAATAACATATATTTTAATATTAATATAATAATTTAATTTGTGGTTGGTGAATATTGATAGGTTACAACTTACAACTACTATCACAAATAATTTAAATAGTTATCTATTACTTGTTTTACATGATATACATGCCATTTATGTGTGATATCTTTCAATGCAATTATTATTATTTTTTAAAATGTGAAATTTCAAAGTTATTTTGAATGAGAAAAATATTTATTTTAAACCTAAACTAAATTATAAGACAAGAGAAAGATTTTGTATAGGAAAATCATTTATTTTTAACATACTGAATTTATTGTAAAGATGAGAATGCCACTTTTGATTTTACATAATTCCAGTGCTAAATAAGAAATTTATGTTTATTAAATTTTATCCTCAGTGGAGGATGTAATATAAATTCTTGAGATATGCAAATGCATCATGAGTTTATTCACAGATCTGCAGAATTTTCTAATTTGCAAGTAAACGCTACTTAGTAAATTTCTGTTTGATTAATCCTTTTGATGAGGCTGTTGCTGAACAACTACAATATTTTTTCTGAAAAACCTAAACTATAAACAATATGAAAGCATTAATAAATTAGCAAGGGTCGAGACTGTAAACAAGTTCAATAATTTCTGTTGCTAGGTTTCTGTGATGATTGGTTTTCAATAATGAATTTAAACCTACCACTGAATTATCAGCATATATTCAGATATAAAACTGCAAAAAAATTAAGTAAAACACCTACACTGAACGAAGAAGAGAGACAATTTGAGAGTATTCCTGCAATCCTCTGAATTTTATTCATCAAAGCATTATTTTCAATACAGCAATGAAGCTTCTATATATAGGCATACAAACTTGCAATTGAAAATTATAAAAGAATAAAAGTAACCATAATTAAAGCCATATTAACCCTGGGTCAACATGACGGTGCCTAAAATCGCTCTCCGTATCCTTGGATTCCCCTTCATATTTATTTAATGCACGCTTCCCTTCATACGCACAATAAATAAATATGCATAAGAGTTGTCTTCCAATTGATGAAGCTCCTTGTGTACCGTAAAGCATCTCTCGAAGATATCACAATATTAGGATATATTACATCTTTAAACAATAAAAAAAAAAAAATGCTTCCTCTAAATATTTAAAAATCCTCTCGTTGTGGCGTCCCTTTGACTTGAACGATATCAAATCTTTAAACAAAACAAATACTAGAAATATTTTAACGCTGAGGGTGCCGTATGTAAGTATAATTTAATAAATTCAATAAAATGTATTTTAATGGAAGTTATCAAAGACTAACTAAAGACTAACTTTGATTTATCTAATCTAAAAAAGATAAGGGTTTTTTAGAATTTTATTTTTTATGATATAAAAGATTTATGAAAAGTATTCTTAAATTATCATAATTGTGATGAGTTAAAAGGTTGCAGACTTCAAGTATTCCTAAATCAACATAGTTGTGATGAGTTAAAATGTTAGAAAGGTCAGTATTTTAGCAAATATTTGAAATTTTGCTTTAATATCTATGAGAAAGCTAATTGTATCTTCAATCCTCTTGGTGTCAAGACTTGGTTTCTTTATGTCAACCTCTCTAGGTTGTTTTGACAAGAGTATGAAGGAATCTTAGTAAGCCTCATGTCTCCTATGTTGTTTATTGTGTTCTTGTACATTAGGTACCTAGTCATAGCGATGATTTGAATGGGAAAGATGCTAGGATAGGATATGGTGACTTTGTTCTTATCATAATGTAAGAGGTTAGTTGATTTACAATTGTTTTCAAGTCTATAATAACTTTCCACCCTCCATTTATCCTTTTGTCAATGGTATAATTTGAATTAAACTTATGACGAAGATCAATTCTCGGATATTTGTAAAATGTCACTTCCTTGAAGTTGTTGTTACATCATACATGAAATTATATTAAATAATCTTTTGAGATTTCATTATCATAACCTTTATTTTGTTAGTGTTGTAGTCATATCCCTAAATAGAAATTTTTTAATTACTTATCTAGATCACAAAGACTCCTCATCATATATACAATATCATCAATATCAAAAACATTAAAAAATAATGAACTTACCTACTCATTTAATAATAAAAGCTTTATTACCTATTTAACATTATAGAAAACATGAAATTTAATAATAAAACCTTTTTTACATATTTAACACATATCGCCTTATTTAACACATACGGTCTTTGGAGATTGCCGCTTAAGTATTTTGTTGTGATCTCATGCGCAAGTTTACGTTCTGTATATGTGCAATGAATTTCTTTTAATATATGATTTCAACATAAACCGCCTAAGTTTCAGCATATAATATTTGAAAAGATAGATAAATTCTTTTATCCATACGTCGACAAAAGCTTTCACTATAACTTATTTGACATATTCGAGGAACTCAATTTTCACTATTTTTAAATTATAAATTATTTAGCATGGTCCCCGAAAGCATTGTTTGTTTAAAACTAAGTTTGAGTGGTGATTCACCTCAAAATCATGTTTTTAATGAAGGTACATAAATATCTTTTTATTTTTTATTTTTGTATACAATTTTATGGTTTTATATTTAAATGTTAAGGTTATAGTTTTGATATTTTTATGTTATACTATAATCTTTTGATTTCATTATTATTGTTGCATCAAGAGGAGCCAGGTATAATCGAGTATGGGAGATATTGTCACATACCTAACGTAACACTACATTACTAAAAAATAAAAATAATTAAAAAAAATTATGTGGACTCATAAAATAAAAAATTATGAAAAGTAATTTAAAAAATCCATGTTGGCCTATAAAATACAATATTTAAACTTAAACCTGGATCTATCAAGTAACAAAGGGATCAAATTTTTTCAGTTTAAAATTAAAAAAAAAATTCCATTTCAAGAAATTAGATCCCTCTCGCTACTTGATAGATCTGAGTTTAAGATAAATCTATATTAATGTAAAAATCAATTACAACATGTTTTAACTAATCGATTTAGAGTTTGTTGAGACAAATCACACTTATATATGATACCTTAATTGTTAAATATGTAAGATTATAAAAAGAAAAAGGAATGCAACAAAAGCCTTTGGTAACAATATGAGAGGATTTTTCTTTCAGGAGAGAAAGAGATAATATATTAGCGACTTCCTTTGCAATAGTTAAATAAGACTCATACATTTTTTTGTTGTTGAGGATCTTGATACTGGATTTTCCAAGAAATTCACACTTTTAAAATATAATCTTGAATCCCGAATTTTGGAATCTAATATCAATACATTAAAAACAAAAATTACTATAAACTTTACGTCATTCCATAATAGAATATAAGGTGGTTAATCATTCTAATATTTTATGGTTGCTACAAATTCTATAATGTGTAATGCTACTCTGTTTCAGTATGAGTTTCATTCCCTCTCATATGGATCTCATGCTCTTTAGCTTACAGTGTGTTATTATGAGGGATTTTTTTCGTATAGCCCGTGATTTTCTCTTTATTTTGGAGTTTTGAAATTAAATTTTCTTGAATATAAAATCTAGTTCAACCTCAATGATACTCCCTCGATCAAGTTGTTTGTTCATAGGGTTCTCGATTCTTCTAGGTCCTCCATGAACCAATGATAACTCAGCATTGCATTTCCTTTCCTCCCACATGAGAGGGTACAATATTTATATTTGAACCATTCACATGATGTTTTATTTGTATAAAAGAAGATATAATTTTAAGATAAATAATATCATAATTAGAGGGACTCATAACCATATTTCTATCCTTAATATCTTCCTATTCCTTAAGCATATTGGGCATGCATGTTTAGTATGGCCATATGATTATTAGGTTTTGAATTTAAACAAAATGATTATATAGTCTTGGGTCTATAAGTAGTTAAAATTCCCTACCTTATTGTTACCTTTCATGGAGGAGACCCTCTGCCATATCAAGTGGTCACGCTTCTTTTTTTTAATTGTAGTGTGTTCTCTTGTGCTATCTTGATCATCTATACTAAGAAATTATCCTAGTTGTTCTTAATTGCTTCAAATATATTAATCATTGAAATGAAGCAGAGGTGTGGAATACACTTTTCCTACACTGATCAAAGATAGACGAATGGGCATAAAGCTAAATAAATATTATTTCAATAATGAATAACATCCTATAGACAATGATTTCTATGGTAAACCCTTGGGGGAGAAAACCCCCTCACACCAAAGTAGACTCAAATCTATTAATCAACAAAAATTAAATGGTTGTACAATATATTAGAGAGTCTTTTTGCTCTCAACAAGAGTGTTTACTAGCTTAAGGATCCCAATTTTTTTTGCAGCATAACAATAAATTAAAAACTCACACGCATTTTTTCTCCAACACTAGCACTCAATAAATATGCATAACAAAACCATAAACAATTCATGGTTTCCAATTCTACACGTTGGAAACAACCAACAATATTGGCCAACTCCTGTTGCTTAGCATTCATTTCCTACTAGTGATATGCATTTATTCCCTAACATTGCTCAACATTTATTCGATGCCACTCTTCAACATTTATTCCATGTTATATCTCAACAATCATTATCTTCTATGCAACATGTCTATAAGGTCTATGAAAAACATGTCCTAACATTATCTCACTTGTCATATACCTTGATAGAGTATAAGGTATAATGCATCAAGCTATGTGATAATTTCTAGGGGCCTTAAGGCCCATAGACTCACATTGCCACTTGAATCTACCCGTGCATACCAATTTTTTCAATGCATTTGCAACATTTTGCAAAGTGTCAAATTTCTCTAGTATCACCTTTCCATCTTTTAGCACGTGTCAAATGAAATAGAACTGGATATAAATATGCTTTTCATTTGCATGAATGGTCATATTTTTAGCTACATAAATGGCATTGTTACTATCACACTAAACTACAATAGGTCTCTAACTTAGCCTACATCTGAACATAATTTCATAAGTCCAATAGAATCCTTACAAACATGAGTCGTTGCCATATACTTTTTGTCTATAGGTGAAAAATCAACCATAGCCTATCACTTTCTCATCCAACTTGTTGCTCCACCAAATGGTAGAAACACACATCCACTTAAATAGATCTCCTTTTATCTACACTCCCTTCCCAATTAGAATCCACATAACCTTGTATGTCGATTGAGTGTGGGTGCCCATAAACATTACTATTATAAAAAATAGAATACTCATAAATACCTTATGAATACCTAAAGACCTTGTTCACTATATCCTAATGTTCATGTCCATGGTTAGCCATGATTCAAGTCAAGACTCCCACCACTTGTCAAGACTCCCACCACTTGGGCAATGTTTAGTTTATTATAGACCATAGAATATAAGGGTCAGTGCAAGCTAATGAGGGTCATTTTTGGCACGTTAGATGCAATAGAAAACTGAAAAAGCAGGCATCCCTCAACTTACTTGGATTTTTTGATCTACTTATGCAAAATATCTTGCATTGAGTAAAAAAGATGAAATGTAGGAAATTGAATCATGTTTTTGAATATATAACTTTTATGTATTGAAAATTTGCATAGCTATGTCAAGTTTCATTTTTCCTAATAGACACTTTTTATTTTTTAGGCAAATGATAAGGTATATGTTTTTGTGGGTAGAGCCTTTGAAGGCCTAAATGATGGAATCAAACTACAAAAATCGGCATGCATGTAGAGAACACATAGCACTTGTGCGCCATTATTTTTCGAAAATTAAATTAGTAATTTTATAATTTTTTTATAATTGTCTAAGTGATCAAACCTCGAAAAGAGTACCTCTTTTGTGGGTAGAGCCTTTGAAGGTCTTAATGCAAAAATCTTGAAATGGGTTTTTCATAGAACGTGGAGGTTAGTGTCCTCTTGTGCACCATACAATTGTTTTTTGAAATGATTGAGAATTGAAAAAGTTATGGAAGAAACACTAACAGTATGTTTCACGAGTTAAGGAGGTAGGACAGAAAAGAAATTGAAAGAAAATAGGAAAAATTAATATTTCAAAATAAAAGTTACATATTTGGAATCTGCAGAAAAAATGCTATTTGTGTCTAAGATTTTGTCAAAAATGACTCTGTGTAGCATATTGTAACGAGTGGCTAAGCACAGGCTTCTCCAGAAACTGGAAGAAATACCCAATTAGCTTTGGTTTTTCATTAACATAGCACAGGTTTGGAATTACCAAAACAAACTCCAAAGCATACACATAGGATTATTGTTGACATGTGAGCATGTGACTCGGCCTATTTAAATTCAAAAATATTGCCGCGCTTTTAGATGTAAATAACGCGTATGCGTTATATAACTACATAACGCGTGCGCGTTATATAAATACTTAACGCGAACGCGTTATATAACTACATAACACGTACGCGTTATATAGTTACAAAACGCGCTCGCGTTATTCAAATCATAAAATACATGTTTAATACTTGAGAAAGAGGGGGTGTGGAAGTCAAGGGAATTTTTGTTTAATATTTGAGAAGGGGTGGGGAAGGGTCAAGGGAATCTATGGTTAATATTTAATAGGGGTGGGAAAGGGTCAAGGGATTAGAAGGATGTTGCAAGCTTGAGTGGGGAGAGATGAAGGGAATGAGAACATGATGGGCTACAGGGGGTGAAGGGAAGTGGAGCTTGAGAGCACTATTAGGAGTAGAATAGGTTCTGAAGAGGTATAGAGTTAGAAGTTGAAAGTGATACTTGAGTGACAAGGGGGAATGGATGGAGGCAAGGGGGATGTGAGAGAGAAATAAAGAATACAAGGGGGGGAGAGACATAGAGCGAGGGAGGGAGAGGGACAATGGGGAGGAATTGATTTGGAGGGAGTGAGAGATAGATGGGGATAGAACGAAATAAGAGATAGGAAGGGAGGGACAGAAAGTGTTGGTGGGAGACATGCAGAGAGTGGTGGCGATGGAGAGAGAGGGAGTGATGGAGAGATTGGGATAGGTTGAGGGAAAGATGAGGGAGGGATAGAAGGTGAGAGACAGGCGATGAGAGAGGGAGGGATAGAAGGTGAGAGACAGGCGATGAGAGAGGGAGGGAGAGAAGGTAGGGTGAGGGATGGAGGGAGAAAGTTGGAGATAGATATGGATGGAGGGGGGATGGGTTTGAGAATGGAAAGTGACATAATGTGTGTGTATGTGTGTGTGTTTGAGAGAGAGAGAGAGAGAGAGAGAGAGAGAGATATTGATGATTGGGGGGAGAGAGACTAGAGGGAGTTGTGAGCATCATATTCTCCATCAGCATCATATTCTTCATCATCATCATCTTCATGACCATCATCTTCATCATCAACATCTTCATCATCATCACCATCATCATCATCATCATCATATTCCTCATCAAATC